>JAJMBC010000013.1:0-358635 GCA_030572795.1 Nematodospora anomalae | reverse complement strand
GTTATCCGTCAAACGCTTACATAAGCGCTTGATAATCAATCTGGTAAGAATTCCTACTGATTCTTACATTGAGATTATTCGCAGATATTTCCAAAAGCTCAAATTCTCCAGACAATATAAGACATTTTTCTTTTGTGTGTCACAACATGCATTTGGAGAAACGCTGCAAAATTTGACATCCCCTTTTTCGTGAGCATCAGACTGGTTGTTGCAGTAAACAAGCTAAACATAATATGTAATAATAATTTTTCAAATGTCTTATATTGCAGCTCCAAGGAATAGGTTCTCAATTGTCCTACTTGTTTAATTACTTATGTTACAGTTTTCGTACTTGTTTATAGTACTTTCAATCCGAAATTTACCAAAAACTACTACAGGTTTTTCTTACCTTTAACCACTTTTATTATGAATAGAACTCCTAGCCTTTTTTTTAGCAATCACTTTTGATTCAACATTAGTTTAATATCTTGATGACTTATGCAGTTTAAAATAGTAATTACATTTAATAGCACTACAACTAGAATTGGTAGATTAATACTATAAGTAGAAGTAGAAGTAAATTATTAATTGCCAAAATATTGGAATTAAAGCCGAACAATTGGATTATCTCAGAAATACTAGAAAAGAGAATGAAAGTTGCTGCTTGGAAAGAACTATAAAAGGGCTTGGAAGTGTTAGAAAACGTTTATTAGTTTTACAATATGATAGAGTAAAAATGTGCGGCACAGCTAAATTGTGATTTCACTATTTCGAGATTTATATGGCACTTTGAACTTTGTATAGCAAATCGGGGTTTCTTTTTACATTTAGGAACAGATATCTTCGAGTGTTCCTGATTTCTTTTAACAGTCGATTTATAGACTTTGTAGCAAAAGCCGCGCGTTATCGAGAGATAGCAACCAGATCAAATAATGTATCTAGTAAAACCATTTAGTAGATAAATTATTCTCTGTTAAAATCACCTTATAATTACCTTATATCGCCTTCCTCATGAATTCAATTTACATTTAGAACACAAGATTTTAGTGTACCGCTCCTGCTTTACATTGGGTCTGTGAGTAGGGATAATCTTGGATATGACCAAATTTGGAATTATTCGTGAGATTTCGTGTCTTACGAGAACAAATTTGAAAAAAATTTCTTCAGATTAATATTCTTCTGTTTTCGCTATCAATGCCACAAGACATTATCAACAAAATAGAAGTCATATCAATAAATGATTCTCAGCCAGAAGAACACAGTCCAATAACCCCACATGACCGTCAAATAGTGGACTGTGTAATTGCTATATGGAAAGAAGATCCATCTACCGAATCTTTAGGTATGGCAAAATTACATGCGTTAGTTAAGAAGAAACATCCCCATTGGAAAGTTTCCGAAAAAAGAGTGAAAACATTATTGAAGCAGTTTGGATTATTATTTAACAGTCAAGAACAATTCACTTATGCTAAAGAAATCAAATCTGAGATAACTCCTGACATTGACTTGCCCCCGAAAGTGCAAATTGTAATGACTTCCAAAAGAGGAAAAGCTCTTTATGCAAAAAAAGCCATAGCAAAAGGTGATTTAATATGGTCTGAAGAACCATTGTTTTTTATTCCACCTTTGGCTACTACAAATTTGGTGAGGAATGGTAGTGCTTGTACGTATTGTGGGAAACTATTGAAGCAGAGCGAATTGACAAGTGTGTTGAAAGGATTAGATTGCAATGTGTGCTCTGAGATTTGGTGCAGCAAGAGATGTAAGCTATTAGATAATGAATTGCATGCGTTATTGAAGCATAATGTATATACTCCAAATTCGAAAAAGCACAAAGAAATTGATTCAACTGCTTACTTAGAATTACAAGATTATTGCTTAGCTGAACAATGGAATGCACTATATGCAATAACTTTAATTTATGCTAGTATTCTTGTTGACAAGCTGGGTGTCAAACGAAAACAATTTAATGCCATGGCTAGAGTTTCTCAAGATATTAGGTACAAGGCCATAAATTCCTCAGCTGGCACGTTTGATTACATGAGTGGAGGTGCTTTATTTGTTCAAGAACAACAAGAAAATTTATGGAAAGAAGGCTATGAAAGATTTCTTCGAGTATTTCCTAAAAACCGCGTCGACTATCGTGAATT
The DNA here is from genome assembly GCA_030572795.1 of Nematodospora anomalae. Lineage (NCBI taxonomy): Eukaryota > Fungi > Ascomycota > Pichiomycetes > Serinales > Debaryomycetaceae > Nematodospora > Nematodospora anomalae. The sequence goes on along the minus strand of JAJMBC010000013.1, from coordinate 356,506 downwards.
TTTATACATGATGGGAACATATAATATAAATAATTTGGACTCAAATGTATTTTTGATTCAATCTCATTTGAATCATAATTGCGATCCAAATACTTCAGTGGAAACGGAGCTTAGTCGGACTTCAGGATTAAAAGTATATGCTGCTAACGATATTAGAGCCGGTGCAGAATTAACCACAACATACGTAAATCCCAGTCATACGGTACATCAAAGACAGCGAGAATTAAGAGTTAATTGGGGTTTTGTATGTGGTTGTTCAAAGTGTACAGATGATTTGAAACAAAATGAGCGACGTAAATCTTCAAATCAACAGCAAACTGCTAGTAGTATTAAAGATATGTTAAAAGCTACAAAAGAATTAGTTGGCGAAGATGGTATAGAGTTGAAAATACCGAGTGAATCTAATGGAGAAAGAAGAAAATCAGTCAGATTTGATGAAAAAGTAGTGGCAGTAAATAACTAGATTAAATGTATTGACGTTAATGTGCGAAAACGGATGTTGAAAAAAATTTTTGTACGAACCTCACCATCTTTAAGCAGCAGTCGAGTTTAGTAAACAATGGAGAGATACGAAGCACCACCATATTTAGAAAACGAAAATCTTTCACATTACGAACAACAACAACAACAACATCAGCAGCAGCAGCATCAACCTCAAGAATTAGACGAAGAAGTGATGGATGAATATCTGCAACAAAATATAGAAGAATCACATATATCCTCGAGTCATCAGAATATAGTAGATGAAGCCGAATTATTAGCAGCTCAAGAAGCCGCAGAAGCGGAAGTAGCAGCACAGCAACAACAACCAGGAGATGTTTTTAATAACGTTGCACAAGGATTATCAGGAAAACACCGAGATATGATGATGCAATACTGGCAAGAAACAATAAATTCAATAGAGCATGACGAACATGATTTCAAAAATCATCAATTGCCATTAGCAAGAATCAAGAAAGTAATGAAGACTGATGAAGACGTAAGGATGATTAGTGCGGAAGCTCCAATATTATTTGCCAAGGGGTGTGATGTATTTATTACCGAATTGACATTGAGAGCTTGGATTCATGCTGAAGAAAATAAAAGAAGAACGTTACAAAAATCTGACATTGCTGCTGCTTTAACCAAGAGTGATATGTTTGATTTCTTGATTGATGTTGTGCCCAGAGAAGAAGAAAAGCCAAAGAAGTCATCATATTCGCAATCAAAATCAGGTAGTTATATCAACCAACAACCGCCACCACCACTACAGCAGCAACAACAAGAACAACAACGGCAGCAAGAACAGCTCATACCGCAACAAGCACAAGCGTCACCGCTACAACAAGGAGGAGGTCTTGAGTCCAGTGATATGCAAAGCAATAAACAAACTAAAACAGAGAATGAAGGGCTATTACATCAACAATTGATGCATGAACAAATGATACGACAACAATTACAACAAGAAGGACAACAACAACAGCAGCAGCAACAGCAACAGCAACAACAGCAACAACAGCAACAACAGCAGCAACAGCAGCAACAACAGCAACATCACCATCATCATCATCACAATTCGAATGGGGACAGTAGTGGTCAAAATGATGGTACTAATTACCAAAATTTCAATGGATATAGTGGGAGCTTTTAAGAAAGAGTAGAAGTGTAAGATTTGTAATACTATATGTAATAAATACAACGTAAGAATTATTTTTGGCGTAGATTAGGTTGCATGTATTGCATGTTTATCTGTTGAAATTGGATCTCGAAGGGAGGGCAGGACACATTCATGCAAGGAACCTTCAATTGGGTTAGACCATCAATCATTCGATACTCTTTTTTTCGCTCAACGATGATGAACCGAAGTATAATTGCGTCCCCAGAGAGATATAAGAGTCCAATATAATTCTACAATTTTTTGGTTTCTGGTTCTAAACTTGTCGTTTAAAAAGCTATGTGACTTTTTCTTTTACCTGTTCATAGTGAGTTTAGTTTAGTTTAGTTTGCTCTAGTTCAGCTTAGTTTGCTTCGGTTTGATTTCGTAGAGTCTTCGACAGAGTGCATGTGTAATTACATGTACAGTAAATAAATACATAATTGAATAAACAAATGAATAAGTAGTATTACTTCATAGTATTTTTATAGCAAACAAAAGAGAGTATTTTTTCATCCCTCGCTCTCCCTCCCTACTACCTCCCTTTCCTTTCCTTCTTTCGTATATAACTGATTCAGTTGACAACTACTTTGCTCTTTTCTCCTTTTCTTCTAATGTTGAATAGATCAACTGTATTATTAAAAAATTCACTACTAAGATCTAATTCATTAATAGCTAGAGCAGTATCAAGACAATTCACACCCCGTTTTCCCGTGATAAATAATAGTTATAAATCAATTTTCAGACAATCAACAATGACATTAATTACAATTTCCCAATCATTAGACGAAGCTTATACTAAACATAAAGTTGTTCCAGAAGTTATTGATGATTTTGATACTCAAGGTTTATTATCAATTGAATATGGTCCTACTCAATTGGTAACGTTAGGAAACACCCTTTCTGTTGATGGAACTCAACAAGTGCCAAAAATTCAATTGACTCTTAACTCACCTACTGAAGATGGTAAAGTTGAGCCCTTAAGTGCAGATGATAAATTTATTCTTGTAATGACAGATCCCGATGCTCCGTCAAATACCGATCATAAGTGGTCAGAGTTTTGCCACTGGTTAGTGACAGATTTGAAGTTACCAAAAACCGAAAATGAAGAAGGCGAACCTGAAATTAGTCATATGATTGACGTCAGTCAAGGTAGAGAATTAATTCCTTATATGGGTCCAGGCCCACCACCAAAAACAGGTAAACATCGCTATGTATTTTTATTATACAAACAGGATCCAAGTTCCGGTGAATTTAGTGCACCAAAAAATAGACCGAACTGGGGCACTGGTGTTCCAAGCAGTGGTGTCAAAGATTGGATCAAAAAGAATGCCCCAGAGTCAAAATTATTAAGTGTTAACTTCTTTTTTGCTCAAAACGTGGACAATTAGATAGTTTTATGTATTACTTGATTGAAATTATTCATTTATTCATTTACTCATTTATTCATTTATTCATTTACTCATTTATTCATTTACTCATTTATTCATTTATTCATTCATTCACACATCTTTAGCTACTCTACTGTAATCCTTCGGGCTTATTACTAGACCTTTACCTTTCCTCGCCCCTCGGTATATTGTCTCTATAATGTCAATTAACTCTTGCTTATCGTATATTGGAAAATTCAATTTATTATTGTTACCAGTGCCAAAATCACACATCATATGTTTATTCCGAAAGAAGAACATTAGTGTATAAGGCTCGAGAGGGTTTTGATCAAGTTCATACATTTGATTGAAATCAGGCACTTTATCTAAATTAACCAAATATATTACAGCAAAGTTCTTAATTTTTTCGGAGATAGAAAACAAGATTTCATCAATAATCATACACTGACTTTCCTCTTCACGACCAAATCTAAGAACTACCAATCTATCATCTTCTGATAGAATTGCTTGATCTACGTGCCAACCCGTATTTAGATGAGGGAGAAATATTGAGCCCATAGTTGTTTTATCATAAATAGTCTGCAAAAGTATGTTTCAAGGGATGAGCAAATGTTATTTTTCGAGTGATTTCAAATTGGGAGAAACAATAGGTAGTCCTTTTGAATCTTCGCAGTCTCTGTTCGAAATAATTATTATTGTCAAAAGCTGATGTATTATTATCTTTAGTCTAATATAATAGTTTATTGTGCCGTTAATGGTTGTTCAGAATCAGCAGAATACACTATGTTCGATCATAATTGAACACGAACCAGGAGAATACCGACAAACCAACTACCTTATTCGACAGATTTCATGGCATATAACGTCAATTTTGCGTCCAATTGATTCAAGGGTGCAAGCTAGATATTTGCTGCAAGGACAGTCATGATCCGTTTTCATAATTAACCCCTACATAATTTGACATAAAATACTTTTGTGCTTCCTTAGTTCCTCTATAATTCTAGAAAGCTAATGAATATGAAGGGATGAAATTGGAGTATTAACTCTTTACCAATGGTTTAATAATCATTCCTGGGACATGATAGTACAGAAAGAGGGATAATTCAAAATCTATTCAAAACTATAAATAGCTCTCAATATATCCTCTCCTCTTTTTCTTTTCAACGTCAGACATAATTGGTTATCAAAATGCTTCAAAATATTCAAACAAAACAACAGTTTTCTTCAGCTTTACAAAACAAAAATGATATGATTGTTCTTGACTTTTTCGATGAATGTACTCATTGCACCGACATGAACAATAAATTGAACGAATTCTCAGAAATGTACGAGGACAAACATATTAAGTTCTACAAGGTGAATATTGAAAATGATAAAGAGTTGGCTGATGATTATTCTGTTTCTTCTATTCCAACTACATTGTTTTTCAAGAAGGGTAAACTTGTTGATAAAGTTGTTGGTCCAGAACCATCTGAAATTAAAAAGATTCTTGACAAGGATTTGATGTAAGAAAAGTGCCTGGTGATTCAGAGTTGTTGCTATAGCAATTTTTTATCCTTTTGATATGTGATAATTATGTGCCTTGTCTTATGAATATTATATAGTGTTATTTTTTTAATGAATATCAATACTTCATTGAATGTTTTGTCCATTGTGTAGATCATAGAAGTAGCTGCAGAAGCGATTTGTGGAGAGAGATGGATGAGCAGACAAAATAACCGTAAGCTAAAGAAAAAAAAACTTTTTCGTCTTTCATCAATAATACTGCTAGACCAGATTGATCAAGATGTTTGAAATGAATTTGGGGATTACAGCAGATATGCACGTCCATCTTCGCGATGGCTCAATGTGCGAATTAATTACACCAACAGTAAGAACAGGTGGTGTTGCAATATGTTACGTAATGCCAAATCTAGTTCCCCCAATCACTACAAAACAGCAAGTTATAGATTACCATAAAAAGCTTACAGAACTATGCCCGCAAACTACATTTTTAATGTCATTTTATCTTAGCAAAGAGTTAACTCCTGAGTTGATTGAGGATTGTGCCAAATTGATCCATGGTATCAAATGTTACCCAGCAGGAGTAACTACAAATTCCAAATATGGAGTTGATCCTAATGATTTTACTTCTTTCTACCCTTTGTTCGAAGCTATGCAAAAACATGGAATTGTATTGAATATTCATGGAGAAAAACCAGGAAATCAAGAAGAAGATGAAGTTAATGTTATCAATGCCGAATCTAAATTCTTACCAGCATTGAAAAAACTACATGATGATTTTCCAAAATTGAAAATCATTTTAGAACATTGTACAACTCATGAGGCAATTGATTTGGTTCGTGAATTAAATAAAGATAAGAAGTTAGGTGACGAAATCTATGTGGGTGCTACTATTACAGTTCATCATTTGTATTTGATTATTGACAACTGGGCAGGTAACCCAATTAATTTCTGTAAACCAGTTGCTAAATTCCAAAAAGACAGGCGGTATCTTATTGAAGCAGCAACAAGCGGAGAGCCATGGTTCTTTTTCGGCTCAGATAGTGCACCACATCCAATACATACGAAGCAAACTCATGTTGGTGTATGCGCTGGTATTTATACTCAAAGCCATGCAATTGCATATGTTGCTGAAATTTTTGACAAAGCTGGGAAAATTGAAACTTTGAAGAAATTTGTAAGCGAAAATGGTGCCAAGTTTTATGATTTATCTGATGACATCTTAAATAAACATAAGGATGAATCTGCTTGGTTGGTTGAAAGAAAAAATAAGGTGCCTGAAACAATTGGAAATGGTGAAGTTAATGTTGTGCCATTCAAAGCTGGTGATAGTTTGAAGTATACTATTGAATGGAGAAATAATAATTGAGTATCTTCTCTTCATGGTTTTCTAACTAAATGCCAAACCCATCATGTACTCGTGTATAACATCAATTCAAATGAAGCTAACTTTTCCTATATTTAAGCTCATTAAACGTAAAATCTATACACTGCTTAACTCTTACAAAACGGTGAAATTTTCTTTACAATAAGTAATACAATCATTCGTCTAGTCTTGTAGAACAGAAACAGAACCTATTCTGTTTTCTTGGAGGGAAATCATAACATGCATTGACGTTAAATTTTGAGAATCAGATACGACGCCAAAGTTTCAAATTTGCGTCCCACGTGTCAATTGCATAATTCTCCTTTATTCTTCTTTTGCTCAATTTTCAGTTTATTTAGATTGCCCATATCTTGAACAAAAGCTGGTCTTCAACTGTTTCTCGGCTTAATTGGTTTCGTCGACCTACGGGCCCTCCGTAGCGCTTATTTCGATAGCTATTCTGTTACTCAGCAGTATTGTATGAAGTAAACAATCTCAGTTGGTTGATATGACTGTTCTATTCTTAATGACGGTCAAGATATCGCACTCTAGTCACTCAAGTTTCTAACGTTTAATTGCGATGATTTCTGTTTATTTTTTTGGCTCATCGTGGCCTATATTATATTCCTAAACCTAGCTTTGATAATAGCATTACTAATTGTTAAGGCTTTCACTCAATTTTGCAATAACGAATACCACGTGCGACCTCTCCAGTTTTTTTCCCACAATACACGACGGATAGAATTTATTGAAGTACCTTACTAACTTATACAAAAAATGAAAAGGGACCTTTTGTTTGAAACCAATAAATGATTCCATAAAGTTTAGAATATGTCTTCTATTTGGCACAGGATTACCTTCTCTTTCTGAACTTAAATTTGCATAGAATACAAATAACAAGATTCTCATAATTATAATTAGTCTGACCACATTCATGGCAAAGATAACTCTAAGTCTTGAATTAAATAGCTCTGCGTTATTTACCTACACTGGTTTACTGACATTATTTTATCCAAAAATTTGGGGAAGTCCCTTTTTTGATTATATCTGGCGACAAGTTTGCTTTCTCCCAGGTTCTCAAAAATTGAATGATGATTTGAATGTTACTAATCTCTTTGCCAAATTGTTTATAAGTGTCCAAACTAATTGGCTTGTCTTCAATCACTTTAAGAAAACAGGACTTCGTTGATCATAGAGTTATCATTCATTACCAATAATTGTAGCGTAGGGCTGAAGTACTGGATATTGTCTCGTATTTTGAAGTATACCGCCTAAAGCAAGTTTCAGACTGGCGCCACGCCCAAACAGTTGATTTACGAAAATAAAGTTTAAGGTGCTTATAATCAGATATGCAATACTCTGGATGTAAGAATAAAAGAAATTTGACCCAATAGTTTAAGGTTTTGTAGCAAATGCTAAAGGGTTTCCAGATTCTACAGTTCCTTTCTTTTTTTAACTTAATTCATTATTGGTATTAGTCGAACAAAAAAAGTGAACGGCTCTTTATTTTTTTTTTTTTTAACTTTTGCTGCATTTTTAGTCGTAACAGTCTGTATGTTTTTAGATCAATTGTAGCTCATCTGCAAAAAGCAATAGCGCAATCAGAAGAATGCAGACTCATAATGTCAGTACTATTTATTCTGAAAACTGATTTGTGCTCTGTTTTTTTCTTCGCCTTTATGACTATTGGTCTGAGAATGTAACCTCTTTTTAATGGAAGAAACAGATACCACATTATTGACTTTCGACGAGAGGGTTTAAGGTATTATTCTCTTGCAATGCAACCCAAACATTTTTAATAGGCAAACCCACGTTTTTAACAGAATTAACTAGAATATTCTGATCACAATGATATTGCTTTTTTTCTAATCAACTATTTGCTTTGAAAGATTAAATAAAAGGTAAAATACATAATATGTGAATGTCATAAAAGTATACTATTTAAAAAGAAATATAAAAAAAAAACCGCCAAAAAAAAAAATAATTCTGATTCCCACAATTGAATTTAGTGTTGCATTTCAGTTAAATTGCAATCATCTCTGTATTTCGCAATATATATAAGGACAGACTTTTCCTTTGAATGGGTTGAGAATATTTCAAGTTATTAACCCAATAACTATTTACAGAATGACTTCAAGAGGATTCCCTCGTTCTTTCAATGAATTTGCTACTGGATGGAGTAGAAATATACAAAGTGAAATTACCATTGGTAAAAACAAACAGCAATTGATTGAGGAGGATTTTCAAACTGATGAAACAGAACTAAAAGAAACTAAAGTTAAAGTGAGCAATTTATGGCCTGCATTTGCTGCTGGAGCTGGTTTATTTGCTGACGGTTATATTAATAACACCATTGGTATTGTATTATCATGCTTAAAAAGAATCTATGGTAAGGAATTTTCAGAATCTAATGCTATCTCCAACATTGGCTCAATTGGATTTGCAGGTACCGTTGTTGGCCAGTTGTCGTTTGGTTACATTTCTGACAGAATTGCTAGAAAAGGAGGTATGATGGTTGCAAATGTTATGCTTATTGTATTTGCATTATTATGTGCTGTCGGTTCCTGGGGGGTAACCGCTCAAGGATTTTTTGCTTGTCTTACAGTTTGGAGATTCTTCTTAGGTGTTGGAATTGGAGCTGAATATCCAACTTCATCAGTCATTGCTTCAGAATTCGCAAATCAATTGCCTGCCGGTCACAGAAATAGATATTTTGTTTGGTTTACCAACTTCATGATTGATTCTGGATTTGTGATTTCAGCATTCGTTCCACTTGTTTTATTGTTTATTTTCACCGAACGTCATTTGAGAGCTTTGTGGAGAGTTGCAATCGCCTTAGGTGCTGTCCTTCCAATCTCGCTATTTTTTATCAGGTTGAAGATGAACAACTCAAGTTCATTTGAAAAATTACACATGAAGAAAATTAAAAATAGAGATTACCCATGGTGGTTAATTTTTAAATTCTATTGGTTTAGATTGACTGTCGTTTCATTGATTTGGTTTATTTATAATTTTTCAGTTTACTCATTTGGTACTTTCAATACTATTATTATGGGGCAAATTATACCTGATGCTCCACTTTGGCAACAATGGGGTTGGTCAGTTGTTTTTAACTTGTTCTATATTCCAGGTGGTTTCTTAGGTGCTATTTCTGCTGATTATATTGGTCCTAGATTAACTTTAGCCTTAGGTGTCGGGTTGCAAGGTATTATCGGTATGATTATGTCTGCTCGTTTGAATGATTTAAGACAGCATATCGCAGGATTTGTCGTTGTTTTTGGTCTTTTCACTACATTGGGTGAATTTGGTCCAGGTGATAATATTGGATTATTAGCTTCCAAAACATCCGCTACTCCAATTAGAGGTCAGTATTATGGTATAGCTGCTGCTGTTGGTAAAATAGGTGCTTTCGTAGGTACCTGGATTTTCCCAGCCATTCAAAAAAAATATGCAAGTACAACAAACCCAGATTTAGAGTTGCAAGTTCCATTCTATGTTTCATCTGCATTGTGTCTTTTTAGTGCCTTCTTGACATTTTTTCTTTGTCCTCACGTTGGACAAGATGCTATTAATCGTGAAGATTTTGAATTTGTTGAATATTTGAAAGAAAATGGTTTTGATGTTAGTCAATTAGGTGATGACGCAGTCAGTGAAAGAAATATTGAAGTTGAATCAACAGAGTCTGTTGAGCTTAAGAGTGAGACTTCCGCTAAAAATGTATAGAAAACAATCAAGTCTCCAACATCTGGATTCTTATAGCTTCGGTAAATTTTGTATTCTCGTTTTACAAGGTAATTAACTTTAAAGCTATGGGCACATAGGTGTTTTATTTAGTTTATTATTTATATAGAAACAATTCGATTAGTATTGGATATCTTTTTAGAAGCCATAGCGCAAAAGTTACAAAAAAGTTTATGCTAAACTTCAAAATTTTTTACATCCAACATGATGCTTCACTTCTCGAAAGTCTGATTTTCGGTCAATATGATGAAACATAATTTCTTTAAGAATTCTCTGACTGCAAAAATAAAAACAATCTTGAAGGATCTAATCTAAGGAATGTCTTGGTTTTAAATTTAGGCGGTTCTGCATGTTTTTGCTGTACAAAATGTAGGGCTATTATCAATTGACAGCATCTAATGGCTGTGTAGCCAAATAAATGCTCTTGTTCTGTTGTATAATTTGGATTCCAATAGTTTTACTGTAAGAAATACGTGTGATTGTAAGGTGTTCATACTGCAATATAGAAACCCACCAGGTAATTAGTCCATGATACATCACAGTTGGATAGCTAAGCATCCATTACATAACCAATTTTCCCATCAATTCTCCTTCAAGTTTTACTTGGGCTAGTCTTGACTTGCACTCTAATTCAATTTAAATCTGTCGAAGAAGTTGCTTTTTTCTCTTTGTGCAAATATTGATGCACAGGAGGAAGATTCCGGAGCTTTTAAAAACTGCAACAAGATTATTAAAATTAGTTAATCTTTTAAAGCTGCATTATCCTCTCAAAGAATTAAACAAAGCTATAACTTCACTAATTTTAAGGTTTTGCTTGAAAGATTTCTATTTTTTTTAAAATAATTATTTAACAGGAAATTTATTCTCTATATAGGACTGCCGAGAAGAAAAAAAAAATAAAATAAAAAAAAACAAAAAAATACATCAAGACATTTTGCAACACGAGAAACAGTTGCAAAAATTGTCCATCCATCAATTGGTAGTCAATAGGCATAGCATTAATCAAAAAAACTCTTGTTTAGTTGAACGGAATGTAAAATCAAAAAGGGCACTGAAAAAGGATGTAGCTGAAAATCCTTTTCTTTTTTTCCGCCTCTTTAATCAATCTCACGTGTTGGTTTGGCCCACGTTTTTGAAAAACTCGAAGATTGCGACCCTTTTTAATTAGCAAACCAAATTAGCCATTATACTTTTCACTAAATTATTTATTCCAGTTTTACAAATATAATTTAACACACTAGAAACATAGCTCCGTAAGATTAATATACAAGTCAAAAAATGAGTTGTTCCGTGGACCAAATACGATAATTCTTGAGTGGTTGAGTTTATTATTTTTGTGCCGTCGCGCTTCGTTTCTCTTACAAAAAAGGAAAAATAGAATCAAAATGAAATGTACAATGTATTAAGAGCCCCAGAAGGAGCAAAGGCAGGCAAGATATGGATAGAAAAAAGATGGAACATTCTATGGTTAATTTTCCCCACTTGCGTGATTTGTGGTTTACTCTGAAAATTCTTTTCTTTTCTATATATATATGGATAAGCGCACTATCTGATATCTGACCACCAGAGTTACAGAATTGATACAACTATCACACTAAAAGCTTTTCAAAATCATGGCCACTAGAGACTTGCCCCATAGCTTTGAAGAACTAACCACTGGCTGGCTAAAAAAGATTCCCAATGAAATAACAATTTTTAAGAACTCAAGTCAATTACTGGAGAAGGACTGTCGAATAGATAGCAGTGATGAAGAGTCAATAGAGAAGAAAGTCAAAGCGAAAAACCTATGGCCAGCTTTCGCCTCCGGTGCAGGCTTATTCTCTGATGGGTATGTCAATAATTCCATTGGAACCGTTTTATTTTGTTTAAAGAAAATATATGGTGATGAATTTACAAAGTCCAATGCTATGTCAAACCTCGGATCTATTGCTTTCGTAGGAACTGTTATTGGCCAATTATCTTTTGGATACATTTCTGATAGAGTTGCCCGAAAAGGGGGTATGATGGCTGCAAATATTATGCTTATTGTATTTACGTTATTATGTGCTGTTGGTTCATGGGGTAAAACAGTCCAAGGATTTTTTGCTTGTCTTACAGTTTGGAGATTCTTCTTAGGTGTTGGAATTGGAGCTGAATATCCAACTTCATCAGTCATTGCCTCAGAATTCGCAAATCAATTACCTGCCGGTCACAGAAATAGATATTTTTCTTGGTTCACAAACTTCATGATTGACTCTGGTTTCGTTACCGCTGCATTTGTGCCTTTTGTTTTGATTTGGATTTTTACTCCTCGCCATTTGAGGGCCTTATGGAGACTTACGATAGGTTTAGGAGTTATCCCTCCATTATCATTATTCTTCATGAGAATGAAAATGAAAGATTCTAAATCTTTTCAAAAATTAAATATGAAAAAAGTCAGTTATAGAAAATATCCTTGGTGGTTAATTGTTAAGTTTTATTGGTTCAGATTAACTGTTGTTTCTTTAATTTGGTTTGTTTATGATTTCTCTTCATACTCATTTGGTACATTCAATTCCATAATTATTGATGAGATTATTCCAAATGCACCAATCTGGCAACAATGGGGTTGGTCAGTTGTTTTTAACTTGTTCTACTTACCGGGAGCATTTTTAGGGGCGATTTCTGGTGATTATATTGGTCCAAGACTAACCTTAGCATTGGGCGTTGGTGCTCAAGGTATCATAGGTTTTGCTATGTCTGCCTGTTTGAAAAGTTTGAGAAAGCATATTGCTGGTTTTGTGGTCGTTTTTGGCATTTTTACCACTTTTGGTGAATTTGGTCCCGGGGACAATATTGGATTATTAGCTTCCAAAACATCCGCTACTCCAATTAGAGGTCAATATTACGGTATAGCTGCTGCCATTGGTAAGATTGGTGCTTTTGTGGGTACTTGGGTATTCCCAGCTATTCAAAAACACTATGCTTATGATGAGCAATTATCATTACAAGTTCCTTTTTATGTTAGTTCGGGATTGTGTTTGTTTAGTGCTGGATTAGCATTATTCTTCTTACCACATGTCGGTCAAGATGCAATTGATCGTGAAGACCATGAATTTGTAACATATTTGAAAGATAATGGTTTTGATATTTCCGTATTAGGCGATCAAAGTGAAGTTAACTTGGTTGGTAGTGATGAATTTGATTCTTTAGAACAGGGAAAGAACACAAAATATGACGTTGATCAGAATTCATTGTAAGAAAGGCCAATAAAAAAGGGCGAAGAAATTTAACTTTCACTTAATTTATTTAATTCACTTCCACTTAGACAATTAATAGCATTATATTTAGACATAAAGACTTTCGTTTAATGTAGAAAAAGATGAATGATTCAGACGAAACTAAAATATCATTCGGTTACATGGGTTTGAACTGTGACCTCTAAGAAAATCGTAACAATTACGATACACAATAGAGTTTTCTCTTCCAGAGCCGCTTCTGCGTTCCATAATTTAGAGCACATACTAATACTCATTGCCGTTTAGCACGCGAGCAGTTCTCAAGAGAAAAGCATCTTTATGGCTCTTTTGAATCGTCAATACAAGGAGACGAAATACTATAAACTATTCAATATATCAGTGCCAAACTGCCCAGTTGAATTTGATTTCTCACAAGCAAGGCTTATAATTTAAAAGAATTTCCTCTTATAGAAATGCACGATCGGAACTCATGAAACACCATCTTTTACTCTAAAGAGCCAATTTTGAATTTGGAGGATGTATCAGGCATATACAAATAAAAAAGGAAGGTTTCATTGTTAGCTTTGCAAGTTTCTAATTACAACTCGTGGGCAGATTGTGGACAATATCAGTTTGCCTTTTGCAAGTCGGGCCTAAGACACTGAGATTGCGAAAAAAAAACCGTACAAAGTGAAAGAATTGGCATTCCGCAACATGAAAGGACCCGAACAAGTTTGTAGCACTTAAAGCATTACAGAGTTGTAGCGCAGTAGCGCAGAATTTGCTTCGTGCATTAATTGTTGAAGGTGCCAACACAATTGAGGGATTTGATGATTTGGATCCTGGATCCCAGAATACTGGTAAAGCAGAAATCTCAACGAAGCCAAAAAAAAAAATACAAATAGAAAATACTCAAATTTTATTTTTTTATTTTCTATAAAGCAACACGTTTTCCATTTAATTATTGTGTTTGCATATGTCCACTGCTTTTGTGTCTATATTTCAGGTAGCTTTCAACAACATGATAATGTAAAATAATGGCTAATTACGTTAGATTTTCCGTAGACATGCCAAAATTTGAAGATTTATACATGTTGTAAAGTCTGTTACTCAAAACGCTTTGGTGCTTTGTTCTTTGTACTTAAAGTATATAAATGATTTTTAGAGCACCCAATTGTGCTGAAAAGCGAATCGAAAACGTCGATCTTTCTAATCAGACCCCCTGTGTAGGCTGCATCAGCTTACCAGTCGTTTCAAAATTCATAGGAAGGAAAACTAAAAAACATATTGTGTTACCGTGCTTTAAGAAGAGCAAAAACGCAAAAGGCATGCAGCTTTATGTGTGTCGGTTTTGTTTTAATGTATTTCTCAGCTTATTATTTAGGTGAAATAATAAATGGTACAGTTTCTTATGTAAAAAGTTAATTCGAAAGTGATGCAAAAAATATCAAGAGATTCTTATTACTTTCTTATGTAGCGATGTTTGAATACTGTGGATATCGTGTTTATCCCATTTTATTTGAAGCTAATAGAATTAGCAATTATGACGATCTTATAAAACAATTTAATAAATTTACCGTAGTTGATGTATTCAATGTTGGTCTGTTCTAAATTAAGCAATCACACTTTTTTTTGTTCTTCGTAACCAAGCTATATTTTTGTTACCGACAGCATAAATGATTGATTATCTCTCCCCCCCTCTCTCTGATAACATAACATGCGTATTCTTGATAAAACGTTGCCTAGTAATTGAAAAAAATTTAGCCACCTGTCTTAATACTAATTTGCATTTTATTAAAATTCAGAGTATAGTTAATATGATTCAAAACCATGGTATACACGAAGTATAAAAACCCCCTAATTCTCCAAACACTTTGGATAAGTATGTGTCGTTTTCTTAAGTGTATTTCTCTGTCAATTAATCTAGGTGAAAAATAATAATGGCTACTAGAGATTTACCTCGCTCAGCTGGGGACTTTTGCTTTGGTTGGGTAAACCATGTTCGTCATGAAGTAACATTCGATAAAAGTCAAGAACAATTGATTAAGGAAGATATCGTTAATGATGGAGATAGTGTTGAAACCAAAGTGAGATTTCGAAATTTATGGCCGGCCTTTGCTTCAGGTGCCGGTTTGTTCTCAGATGGTTATGTTAATGCTGGTATTAGTAATGTTATATCAAGTTTAAAAATCATCTATGGTGACGAGTTCACTAAATCCAATGCCATGTCAAATATTGGATCAATTGGTTTTGTAGGCACTGTTGTTGGTCAATTATCTTTCGGGTTTATTTCTGATCATTTTGATAGAAAATCGGGAATGCTAGCAGCCAATATTATGTTAATTATATTTACCTTATTATGTGCTGTTGGCTCTTGGGGTAAAACAGTCCAAGGCTTTTTTGCCTGTCTTACAGTTTGGAGATTCTTCTTAGGTGTTGCCATTGGTGCTGAATATCCAACTTCATCAGTCATTGCCTCAGAATTCGCAAATCAATTACCTGCCGGTCATAGAAATAGATATTTTTCTTGGTTTACCAATCTGATGATTGATTTCGGGTTTGTTATCGCTGCGTTTGTTCCACTAGTTTTATTATGGATTTTTACTCCTCGTCATTTAAGAGCTGTTTGGAGATTGAGCATTGGTTTAGGAATTGTCCCACCATTGATTTTATTCTTCATTAGATTGAAAATGAGCAATTCCACTTCTTTCAATAGAATGCACACAAAAAGAATTAGATATAGAGATTATCCATTGTGGTTGATTTTCAAATTTTACTGGTTCAGATTGTTTATCGTATCATTAATATGGTTTATTTATGACTTTTCAGTTTATTCATTTGGTACTTTCAACACAATTATTATCAGTGAAGTGATTTCCGATAAATCTCTTTACAAAAATTGGGGTTGGTCTGTTGTTTTTAACTTGTTCTATTTACCAGGAACATTCTTAGGAGCTATCGTATGTGATTATCTTGGTCCAAGATTAACTTTAGCATTGGGTGTTGGTATTCAAGGTATCATAGGCTTTGCTATGTCCGCCTGTTTGAAAAGTTTGAGAAGACACGTTGCTGGATTCGTGGTTGTTTTTGGTATTTTTACCACTTTTGGTGAATTTGGATCTGGTAATAACACTGGTTTATTAGCTTCAAAAACTTGTGCTACTTCAGTCAGAGGTCAATATTATGGTATCGCTGCTGCCATTGGTAAGATTGGTGCTTTTGTGGGTACTTGGGTATTCCCAGCTATTCAAAAACACTATGCTTATGATGAGCAATTATCTTTACAAGTTCCTTTCTACGTTAGTTCAGCATTATGCCTTTTAAGCGCATTCTTAACACTTTTTTTTGTTCCAAATATTGGTCAAGATGCTATTAACAAAGAAGACAAATTATTCCTCGATTACTTAACTGCTAACGGATTTGATACCAGAATTTTGGGAGATCTTGAGGGAGTCCATCAAGTTTCAAGTGTAGATGAAAAATGTGACGGAAAAGAAAAAGATGATCACGTTACCGTTCTTCAGAAATCCGTTTAAGATGCTGCACTCACCATCAACTTTCTCATTTTTATAGCTCTGCTTCTCTTACTTAAGAAGATTCTAATGTTGATTTAATCAAGTTCTACCCAAGGCTGTGAGCCAAATATTTTCTACAAATGCACGTGATGTATTTAATCAAATAAGCTCTACAGATGAAACCAAACAACAGAAAAAGAAAAAGAATCTTCTTTCGAGCTATTGCACGCAGAAAGATAGAAGGGACCGATGCGCAGTACATGCAATGTATCTGTAGTAGAATAGAGATGCCTATTCTCGACAATATGTAATGTAACAGCTATCATCTTCCTCTCAATTTCGCGAGCAACTACCGGAAAAAAAATACACCAAATACAAAACCTCGTAGAAACCGTTTATTACCATGTTTAGCACGACGGAGCAGACGAACCGAGTCTTTGGCTTAGACTATCTATTTATGTGCAATGGGTATTAAATTACTCAAAATACTAAAATAACCACAATTAATTATAATTAACAACAGTAATCAATGCTAAATGAATTGAATCAGATTAATGAGATAATCGTATTGATTTAAAGGAGTGTATTTCTCGGTAACATCTGTTTGCATAATGTAAGTATATAAAGTTCTACCTTCTTACATTAAAAAAGAAACGAATATTTAACGATTGTCGTTTGAGCAGTTTCTGAACCTAGTGGCATCATGTCTATTTCAAAAAAAAAAAAAATTATTATGATCGAGAAAGGTGTTGGAGCAAGCTTAAGGATGGTATTAAAAGGAACTAGCATCTAAAGATCTTTCCCACAGAAGATTAAAGTTTTATTTTGATTTTCATGCTTCCAAAACAAATTCTACACCGAATGTACATTAAACGATGGTTTCGTTCTAGAGAGCAACATTATATGTATATAACTTGCTTGCATCTTGATTGATATAGCAAGTAACTCATATGTTCATAACCGTTATAGGATATGAATTCTTCCCATTCTAACTTGAAGAATCTGAGCACAACGTAAAGAAATGTAACGCAAGGTTGAAATCAAATTTGTGGATTATCTTCGCAAAGTTGATACAAAATGCATTTGAGTCAATCCAAGAGTTAAATAAAGATTAAATAAAACACTAATATGCTCAACTTTAAAAGTAAATAATTTATTAATTCTGAGACCTATAATAGGATCTGAAGAGCTGAAAGGTTCTTTGGTAATCATACTATCGCCAGCTATTTTATCTCGAGTCTCTCGAGTCCTTGATTGAGGTAAAAAAACAGCAAGGCAAATCCGCTTGTTCATAGTCAAAAATTGCTGACTGAGCGTTTTTCTGCAGTTGCAAATTTGACACCGAACCCCACAGTTACTCACAGGTTGTTTATGCACCCTAAAACCAAGCATCAAAATAAATGAGCTAAATCCTGCTTGTATTATTATTTCTAAACGTAAATCGGAAATGATGAAAATTGTCTGGCTTTATTCTTTGCCGTAATAACTAACTGACTAATACTGCGTAGAGTCAACATGCTTATATACAGGAAACAACATCTCAACATAACCCGCAAAATTGTTTTAGCCCTGGTCCTTCATGAGGGGTTATCGAAGAAAAATAATGCGTTCGATCTAATTTTAAGCCAATTGCTCGTAAATTACACTATTTGCACAATACTAGTAAAGTCTTTCTTGATATGTTCATCTGCAAGATTATGTGGAGCTGGACAATAAGCTCGTTTGGACCTGATTGAAGCATCAAAAAATTCCACCAGAAAATCACTGAATTCGAATATGAATACAGCTTTTTTTTTTGGTTTAAGCCTGAGAACCGATACAGGAATCTAGTGAATAAAAATCTAGTTAGATCTGATCAAAAAGTGAGGAGATTGATTTCTCCAAAGATGGTAACGGTGATTAATACACAGCAGACTTTAGATCTAATCATCTTCAGTTGATTAAGATTAGCCACCCCACTTCTTGTAAGGACCCCAAACTATTTCGGAAATCTTAATGTATTTGGAAAGTAGGAACTCAAAACCTTCTTTCTACAAGCTTTAGTTTTTTCCCGGTTAGCACTATAAGCGTTTAATACGTGATGAATCAACGTTTAAAAAAAAATCCGGAGTCTGAAATTGGCGCATTCCTCTCCAAATAATTTTCATATAAATATATGTTTACAAGAACTATTCTAAAATCAGATGTAGGATACCAAACAAGCAATATTTCCAAACCATGTCTATTCTGGAAAAAGAAAGAACAATCACTGAACTTGAATCTGCTTCTTCTTTGGATGATCGCCAGTGTGCCATCTCAGAAGAGCATAAACAGTACTTGATAAATAAACATGGAAGATATGATTTATCTCCCTTACCTACAATGGACGATGAAGATCCTTTGAACTGGCCGGAGAAGTTCAAGCTTTTACAATTAGGGATGGTTGCGTTTCACGGTTTCTCTTCCACGTTTTTCGCCCTGGGTTTAGTTCCATCATTTGGCAAATTAGGTGAAGAATTAGGCAAACCAACTCCTGATATAAGTTACTTGACAAGTTCTCAAATTTTAATAATCGGTGTTTGCCCAATGCTTTGGGTTCCATTAATGGAAAGATATGGTATGAGACAGTTATTAATCATCTCGGCTTTGGGATCCATGTGCTTCAACTTAGGTTGTGTTTTCAGTACAACTTATGGAGAATTGATGGTGATGAGATGCTTCGTAGCCTTTTTTATATCTCCTGGTCTTTCTGTCGGTGGTGCCATTGTCAGGCAAACTGCATTTAGTCATCAAAGAGGTTCCCGTTCCGGTATTTGGGCGTTGATGGGTAATTTAGGTACAATGGCAGGTGCATTATTTATGGGATTTGTGCCACAGTACCAAGAAGTTAAGTATGTGTTTGTCGTATTTACGGGGATTAATTTTGTTCAAGCTGTATTATACGCATTTCTTGGTAAAGAAACTTTATACAATTATAATGATTCAACTAGAAATGAGTCTAACAGATTCAAGCAACTAACAAAAATCAAACCAATTATTCCAGAAAGGAAATGCGATTTAAAGACAATTGCAAAACCTTTAAAGTTTTTTGGCAACTGGAAAATATCTTTAGCTACATTGGCGTATAGTGTATGCTTTATTCATGATAATATTGCTACAAATGTTGAACTCCCTCAGGTCATGATTGAGAAATTTAATTTTGGTCCCCAAGCTTTAGGTTTACAATTCTTGTCATTTATAATAGGTACTTTGATTGGAGAGATCGGTGGTTATTTAAGTGACAAGCTAGTCTTATGGGGTAAAAAGAAAAACAAGGGTATTTCTTTCCGTCTTTGGGTCACATATCCAGGATTTATTACTTCAATTGTGGGACTCGTAGTATTTGGTGTGCAAATAGATAAAGCTAAATCGTGGAATGTAACCCCGTTAATTGGATTAGCGATATGTTCATTTGGTTTTCAGATTTTAACTTCTCCATTGATTGCATATTCAATAGACAATGATCCTCCAAATGCCAGTGAAATCGCCATTTATATGACCTTGGTTAGACAAACATTAGCATTTATTGGACCATTTTATTTTCCTCACATGTTCGAAAATTTGGGATTCACGAAAGCTTATGGAACAATGGCTGGTCTAATTGGAGCATTCGCCTTCTTGCCGATTCTAGGCATGCATTTATTTGAGACAACTAGAAGTAGATAGTAAAGGTATATAAATACTTTTTCAATTCTGTTTTTTTATATATAAATGTATCTATGAATCTCACACTCTCTTTAGATCGGCTCCAAATCTACTAGGGGGCCATAGTACTGATATAACTTTCCCTACAACCAAACCCTGGCTGATAGGACCAAAATTATTGGAATCTATAGAATGAAAATTGTTGTCACCTTCTACCCATAAATGATTTCTAGGAATCTTAACCTCTGATTTAGGATATGGAGGAGATTTGGGATTTATTACATCACCTTGTGTAGCAATTATTCTTTTAGTTAACATTTTTTCAGGATTCTCAGGTGATCTAAACATTATTATATCACCTTTTGATAAAGCTTCCGGGTTATTCTTTACGTTAAATTTCCGTACTAATACTATATCTTTTGTTGTCGTTGTTGTACCAGGATTGAAAGTTGGGGTCATGGATGATCCTGAAATTCGATATGGTTGGTACACATGATTTGTAAATGAATATACCACTGGAAACCACGTGAGTGTTAGTAGAGTAGTTTTAATACCTCGGGGAAGTGGCATAGAGGTGTTGTAATTATTTAGTGGTTTGTGTTGGCTACCTGGTTGTAAGAATAAAATTCATACCGCTTTTTTTTTACAATTTGATCTTTGGTGCGCAAAAATTCCATTTGATATTTTCCAATCCCCAGACAACTAAAAGATTCGTTCATTCCCTAAGTTATCTATTTTTCCATCAGTTTGATTACTCGTTTGTTATAAAAATGGCACAAGAAAGAGGAGGGTTACTTGATCAAATATTGTTGGAAGATATAGCACGTCACTGTCCTCATCAATTTCTATCCTTTCATCAATGTATGTCATTGCCGGAGCCGGACCAGCAACTCTGCGCCAAACAGCAGGTAGACTTGACTAAATGCATAAAGACTGTTGTTCCATCATTTCAAAAAATTCAAGGTGAATGCTCTGGTAGATTACAAGCTTATGAAGCATGTTTAAAAATGAATAAGAGTAACGCAAAATTGTGTGGACATGAGTTACAAGATTTGCGAAATTGTGCATTTAGTTCATTGGATAAATAGAGGTAAATTTGACATAAATATATTCAAGGCGGTATTTATTTTTTGTATTTTGGTGCAAGATTATTCAATCTAATATTCGATATATAATTGTTAGTAAGGTCTCTTAATTTGGGCGATCTGTCATGAGTTTCTTCAATTTCATGTTTATGATGTAATAATTCATGCTCAATATCTTCTTTGTGTTTAATTTTGACATCAGGATCTTCCTTAGCATGATATTGTTTCCAATGATGCTCTTCGTATTCACTTTCAAAATCTAAATGATGTCCTTGACCATATCCAAAATCAGGCATCTCCCCACCATTATCATGAAATTTTAACCATTCATCTACCGTGATGGTCTGATCTTGATTATGATCCACTAATTTCAAGATAGTTTGTACAACCTTCTCTTGTAGTTCGGGTGTCACTTTAATAGTATCTTGACCCATACCAGATCCATCACCAATAATCGTTTCATGCACTAACCCATACAAGTTTAAAATGTCATTGCGATCCCATTTTCCATTACCATTCAAGTCATGTAAGATAAAAAAGGTTTTTCCATCATATTCTTCAAGCCCATGCTCTTCCAACATATGCCAATCCTGCCATTTCAAGTTCGAAGGTTTGATTTTTAATGTGGTTTGTGACTGAACTCCATGAGCTGATATTGTAAATGAAGCCGCTAATAGTATTATTATGTTTGACAAAAACTTCATTATAGCTTGTTATTGTTTATTGATCTATTGTTGAAAATATGTCAAATCAAGAACAAGAATAGATTTTTTGCTCATTAAAGTTTCCAATGGTCTAATTTCTCCATGATATTGCAAGATTAAAAACTATCAGACAAATTTTAGATAATAAATTGCATTAGAAGCATTAATGATAACCATTACGTACGTTGATATTTACTGGCTAAACGATTCCAGTAGGAGTGGAGAGAATATAATTATTCGAAGTATTAGCATTGAAATGCTTCCAAACATGGAGCCATAACGTCATTGCAAAAACAAGTTCATAAAAAACCTTACTTCGACTTCCCAGTAATTATCACTTTGTAGCCTATACATTTAATTCATAATCATTTCTCTAATCAGTTAGGCAGTAAGATATAGATTTTTGTCTGTTCGATCAAGAACTAATTAGACTTTGGAAATACGTATATGAAAAACCTTTAGCCGGGAAATAAAGTCAAAAAACAACAAAGACTTTAGCACTGACTCAGAACATTTGTGTAGGACGTTGACCTATACGTTTTGTATCAATTGAATAATTTAAGTATACTCACTACTTTATAGGGTGGGTTCGTTAGTTGCTGAAAGCAAAATCAATATAAGCTTTGAAAAGTCATACCCATTTTAAATTATAGATAATAAAAAAAGTAAAATACTAAAACTATAACAATTCTTTTCGCAAATTCATGTAAAATTACATTGTAATTGTAACCACAGCAGTTAATGGATACCTTCTGATTCTCGTATTTCAAAATTTTAGTTGCAATACTGTTAGATCTTTGAATGGAACCCAGAGTAGATTATTCAAGGTGTGTGTGCTTAAATTAAGGTGTTAGAGAAGCCAGAGTGATTCAATGGGATTCAATGGAAATGCATTGTGCGAATCATCATTGAACCGCATTTATACACTATTCTGATCCAAGAACGTGATATCTTTTTGAGAATAATGAATGGTTGAATGTTGGTTTGAATTTTATTGAAACTAGTTTACAATAATTTTGAGGTCCACATAATAAACTGAGGGATCACGTGAGTCCTTAGTTTCTAACAATGCAATGAACTAATGCTGTAATTGTTTTTATTTAAAACAGAACTGATTTTTACTTTGCCATCAACCTAGATACCGTCTAAAGAGTCTAAGCATTTTTTAAATAATAGCTAATGAGATCAGTTGTAACGAAGGATAACGTACAAGTTTCATTATACGACTATACACCTGCATATTAAAAACCTCACATTCATAAACGTGTTATTTTTTCCCCACGAAGCCACACACTCATTGACTTGTTAGCACCATGAATTTGAGAAGTTGGAACAGTTCTGCACCACTACGGAGACTCGTACCACGTCTTTCACAACATCAATTGACTACAGAAAAGGACGTTTTTTACAATGGAAAAAACATATGAAAACCCCAATTTGCCTATAAAACCAACAAAAGCAAGGATTGGAAGGGATAATCAACGATATAATGAAGAAACAGGTGCAAGAATAGTAGCTGGTTGTATATGTTTGAATGAGTCTAAGAATAAAATAATAATGATATCATCTTGCAAGCACAAAGATAGGTGGATTATACCAAAGGGTGGGAATGAATTAGATGAAACAGAATTAGAAACTGCAGTTAGGGAAACTTGGGAAGAAGCTGGAGTGGAAGGAATTATATTAAGAAAATTACCAATTGTATTTGACTCGCGAGGAAAAAATGCTCCTATCATTAAAGGTGACTTTGATCCTGAAGTTGCTACGCCTAAAAGTGAATTTCATTTTTTCGAGCTAATAGTGGATCAGTTAAGTACAACTTGGCCAGAAATGGAAAAAAGACAGAGGAGATGGTGTACTTATTCAGAGGCAAAACACGAATTGTTGAAACTGAAAAGACCTGAGTTAGTTGAAGCTTTGAATCTGTCCGTTATCGTAAAAGATACGATTGATCATTGTGTAGATAATTATTAATTAAGTTTTGTATTTGTATTTATATTCTTGTATACTAGACTATTTAAATAATCCACTCATTAAGTTCGCAATCATATTACCTTGCTGACCCGAATTTCCAATATTTAAATTGAAATACAATCTACCTAAATATTCAATTTGGGTAAGAATCTCATTTGACTTCAAAATTGATTTGTATTGTTCATATAGTTTTAAAAACTTTTGACTATTTGTTTCATGCTCTTTTTGTAATGTTATTAACAACAACTGTAAGAAATTTAATAATTGGTAGTTTTCATAAAATTTCATGCTATTCATTTCTTCACCACCTTCAATGTTCTTTAAGAATAATGCGTGAGCTTCTTGTGCAAATTTAATATTCTTCAAATATGAATAATTAATTATAGCTCTACTCAAAAATATCCCAGGATCAACTTCATTATTGGCTTTAGAACATTGCACCAAATAGTTAATATATAAAGGAACCGACTCAAAGGTACCCAACACCAAATGCAATTCAGCAATAGCGAAAATCTTAATCTTTTGTTCATTATCCAATTCGCCATCATCATTTTCTAGAAACTTTAAAAACTTCGATCCAAATAAATGATGTAAATCACAGTCACCAAATTTCCCACAATTTTCGGACTTTTGTGACCAAGTAATACTATTCTTAGCTAAATCATCCAACAGAGATTCATTATCTGGCAAATTTGAAATTGAATCAATCAACTTGGATTTTGCTTCTTTATCAGCTACACTAATTCCTTCTTCTTCATAAATTTGAATCATATAATTTATTAAATCTGATGCTGAAGCATATTCTTTATTCTGGTTTAAAATTGTTGCACCTTGATATAATAAATCTCTTGCTTCTTTATATTGTTTCGATTTTACATATCTATTTGTTATGGTTCTTAATGTTTGATGTGCTTCATAAAATGAGCCTGAATCAATCTTGGCTTGGAACCTTTGTATTGTTCTTGACAATTTATCTGTCATTGGGGAGTGTGCCGTTTGAAGCTAGAGTTGTATAATTTAATTTGTTGATCTTAGTCTTTTTTTTTCCTACTTAATCCTCCAAATAGCTTCGCGGGTTTTTTTATTTGACATAAAGTCTTTTTTCAACAATGCCACCATAGCTGTCTTTTTTGAATATAATGACTGCGGATAGGAAGCTATTAGTATACATGATCGTTCTGCAATTCTCTAACCAATAGGGTAAGTAACCGATTGGATAAGAAGTAGTCTGATCTATTTCGATCAATTTTAAATTTGTAAATCGCTTGATGTTCGAATTTAGTCCTAAATCAGCCAAACAGTAATACACTTGAGTCAAACTAAGCATTTCTAGCTCCAATTTCTCTAACGTAGTTTTATTATAGTTGATCAATTTAGCCACTGTTTGACAAATTTGTTTAGCTGGGGATTTCATTTGATAAAACTTATCATCTGCAACTGTTTTAGGAGCCAACGACCTTATAAAAGTTAATGGATGATATGTCTTCACTCTTTTTAAATGATACAATGACTTGAAGCTTAGCGCCTTTAATTTGAAGCCAGGATTTGTTGATAGTACAAATGGAAACCAAGACGTTTTTATAAATTTACTCATTATGATGTTTAAAAGAGTGACCGTTTTAGGTAATTTATAAATGCAATTAAGCAATCTCACTGAATTAATCTGTATGCTGACTTCATTCAAATTTGCAAATTGACCCAAACAGCCAAGTACGTACCCTACTCTACCAAACTTTGGATTCAAGACGACATACAAGGCATCGATCTTTTTACATATTTTGGTCTCAACTACAAACTCCAAGACTTTCAAACCAATCATATCCTGGCATTTTCCGACTCCAATAATTAATGGCTTTAACGTATATAGCATATGACGATGTCCAAAATATAACTCCTTACATGTGTACAACATAGGTAATATGTGTTGATAGTTTTTGTCCAACTTCCAACGTTCATATAAAATTCTGGCTATAATGTGATATGGCAATTTTAGGATTGTTGACTTAAATGTGGAAATGCCGATGATTGTATTATCATTTGGACCATTCATTTAAAAGGAGTAGGTATTTGTGGTTGCATATCAATTGTATGCTGCAAAATCTATTTTTCTGGATATTAGTTGCGATGTTACCAGCGATCATACTACAGGCAATTCCAAATCTTGTTAATACAATTAGTTTCCTTTTTCCTTTAGTTCAAACAATTGAAATATGCACTTCCCAAGGGGGGTTTGTGTGCCCACGAGCTTAGGTCCAAAACTAGTGGTTTTCAAAAGGGTAGCGCGTACCACAAATATTTGATAACTCCATTCGGAGATTATCGTTGCCAATGTATTGTCTTGAAAACTCCCTTACTATGTTGCACAGGAAAGAAAGTGTAGTTTACCATGATATTTGTTCAAGTACTACATTTACAGAAGCCGAATACAAAGTCTAAGCAAAGCAATGTTCTTCTTTTCTATCTCTTCGCAATTGAAGACTATGATTATTTCTAGTTGTTTCCGTTCTACGTGAGAGAATACGGGGGATATGGTGTCGACACCTCTTTTGCTTTTGCAGACTTCGGTTTCGTCCCAAAGTCTAAACCCCGGAATTATTCGGTACGAGCGAATGTGACCAAAGATTTCTTAGAAGGAAAAAAAAAGTTATCACCAATGAAACTCACTACAACCAATCATATAGAATATAAATTACTAGTTCACAATCAGATACACGTCATGAAGGCTGCCATTAGACTAATGAAATATGTTCAATCTATAAAATTTGTTGGAGGACCACATCCAGTTCCAAGTATGTTTCTTTGCTCAAGCCGATTACTTTATGCATCCCCATTTATTGGACCATACTAACGTCTATTAGAAAACTTATCTCATGCTTCAAAACCACACCCAATGGCCCCTGAAGGATTGATGCCAGGTAGTCAAACTGGTGGATCAACTAGTAGTGTTTATCATAGTTCAAGTCCCGTTGAACCACAAAATGGTGAATTTTTTTCAAGAAGTGAATTACCTCAAAGGTTTAGGTATAAGCCTATGAAAGAATCTGAAATTGATCAAATTCTTAGCGGTGGTGCTGAATTTGTTTATTAGGGGGACAATGTGCCTGATCAACCGGACTGTGACCATATGCATGGGCCTAAGAGTAATAATTATTTGTTGAACTGATCGAGTTGAGAGGATAGCTGGATGCTAGCGTGCAGATTTTTTACTATTCATAATCTAATCGTTATTTATACGGCTTTCTTTTTACTCGAGTTTCACTCAATAGATTACCGTATCGTATCCAAGCCTATGAATTATTCAGTTTCCTATATATATATATATATATACATTTTTATTTATTGCAACGAATACTTTATTGATTGATTATATCAAACAATTAATTATAAGATTTTCTACAATTTCAGGTAATCAGCCATTGGAACTGATATAGTTAACATCCACGAGTTGCTAAAGTATTCTTGATCGTAGCTATTTCTTTGATTCAGCCAGTTTTCCTGTATGTAAACGCAAACATTTTGTTTGTTCAAAACGTAAGAAAAAATTGCCACTATTTTCGACTAACCCTTGTTAAATCATTCACTGGTTAGCATTACTCTTTATTCCATACAATTGATTCAATTTTACTATCATAGGCGATGAACCACGATCCATTTTACTGGGGAAGACCATCAAATGACACATATGGTCCTTACAACTATAAAATCGCGCAAGCAAGTAATGAAGAACCTAATGTCTCTCATAATCAATTTCCCAAAATGAATTCACAACAACCAATAATTACAGGTACTTCAGTAATTGCTCTGAAGTTTAAAAATGGTATTATAATGGCTGCAGATCACGTCGGTTCATATGGATCACTTTTGAGATTCAATAATATAGAAAGATTGATTAAAGTTGGACTGGAAACTATTGTTGGTATATCAGGAGATATATCCGATTTACAATATATCGCAAGAATTTTGGACGAATTGGAAGTAAGCGAAGAAATCTATGACAATGACGGTGGCGATTATTTAAGAGCTCCAAATGTCCATGAATATTTGTCGAGAGTGATGTATAACAGAAGATCTAAAATGGACCCATTATGGAATAGCATAATAGTTGGTGGTCTTGATGTGGATCGTAAGCCTTTTTTAAAATATGTTGATTTATTAGGTGTAACTTATCACTCATCGACAATTGCGACTGGGTTTGGATCACATTTGGCAATACCATTATTGAGAAACTTGATTCCTGAAGACAAAGACTATGTTACTGTAGATGTCAAGCAAGTTAAAAAAGTCATCGAAGACTCAATGAGAGTTTTGTTTTATCGTGATGCAAGATCTGGCGAGATTTATTCTTATGTTGTGATAAAATTGAATGAGGAAACTGGTGAAGTTGATTTTGAGTTTATCAAAGATGCTAAAGTTGAAAATCAAAGTTGGAGATTTGCTAAAGAAATTAGAGGGTATGCAAGTAAACAAGAATAGATAAATTGGTATACGAGTATGAATATACATAACGATGCGAATTGTTAAAAGCTGTAGGCGTTTGTTAGTCGTATGTTGCTCTAATAGAATTGACGCATTCATGAAGCATACAAAGTATTAATGTAATTCGACGCATTTTAGATGGGTTTCTCCTTGACTGGTACCGTACTCTTGCTATTAAACCATTTATTGAAAACTAAATCAGCTGAGTCATCTTTCTATCGCAAACTTCATAATTCTAGACATACTCACAGCCAGATATAGGGTTAGAGTTACATGTAAGAGTAATTCGTTAGTTGGTGTGTTGTAAACGGCTTTTTTGCTATACCACACGTAAAGGATGCCAATAGCAGTCTGCCTGTCCGAATAATGAATTTGCTAGCTATAGTCAGAACTTAACAACAATTCGTTTTCTTTTTAGATTTGCTGAGGAAGTCAGGAAATGACTACAGAATCTTGTTGGAAAACAACCTACAGCATAGTATTATTATCTCTCGCTCGGGATTTCATATCGTTTTCATATCAATATACCACTCGAATTCGAGTTTTTTCTTTCATTGCTTATACCCATTGACAAGTGTTGGTTCATCGCTTAAACCAGAGCTTAGAAAAAAGGGTTCACCGTTGAGCAACAGCGACTAGTGATAGGTTATCACAGCTTATAAATATACGCTGAACTGAAACGGGCAGAAGAATGCAACCCGTAAGTCGCTTTTTAGATGCTGAAGTTCTCGCTTCTTGTTCTCTCGCGATGATTTGCAGCCGATGAAACATGCAATTTTTCCGACCGACCTGGCTGCAATGTGAAACAAAAACCCCTAACCACCA
Source organism: Nematodospora anomalae (assembly GCA_030572795.1). NCBI lineage: Eukaryota > Fungi > Ascomycota > Pichiomycetes > Serinales > Debaryomycetaceae > Nematodospora > Nematodospora anomalae. The sequence goes on along the minus strand of JAJMBC010000013.1, from coordinate 327,433 downwards.
TCTTTATTGATTGTAAATAAATGACAGTGACTGGTAAGATCCTGCTTGTTGGATAAAAGGGAACCATTTGGATTCTAAATAGCTATCTCAAAGCTATGGAGCGTTAACTCTCATCAGACTGTACGTATCCTGTTTGGCGCATTAAAGTGAACAAGTCGGTTTTTACAGACACCATCTTGATGTTTTTCAATACGGCGCAATCTTTAAATTCAGAGAACCCGGTTCTATAGGACACTGTCCAATAGAGCAAAAGAGAAGAAAAAGTATTAAACTATTTGAGCGGTCCTCTTTTGGCAAGTCAAGAACTTGCTATTACATACTTCTCAAATGTCGACAAGGGAAATATGCACGCTACCGGGTTTTACCAATGCAAGTAGGTTTCATATACACAAATAGCTCTCCGATTTATCAACAGACGAATCAGGCATACATTTCAGATACAGCAAATTCAAGTTGAAAGTCAATTCAACTTTGGAGCATATGTTTTTCAACGCTAATCTATTTTGCTCTATCTTAAATTCATTCAATTCAAAGAAGTTGCAACTTATACAATAATTCTCTTTCCATGAAAATGTTTTTTGACTAATGCTAATTATCCTAAATCAGTTTTGAACTAGCAATAGTACCCTCATTATCCACCATGAACCAGGAAAGTCTTTATTTCTTTTTTTTTTGATCTTAAAGTGAAACCATTTACACCAACGTTTATTTTTCAGATTCGTTATCTTCAATCTCGAGACCGGCAAAAAGAAAAGAAAAAAAAAACAATATCTCCCCACATCACAATTATTTAAATACTTACCATCATTTACTAAACAACACGATTTCAAAAGATTTTCCAGACCCATATTTTCATTGTTTAATTCTTAGCTGAATTGCTCACCTAACTCCAAATACTTTTTGCTTGTTACTTGTCTCCAATTCACAACAACCAATGTCTTTCGAGTTAACCTTTCTAGGAGCATCTGGGGGTCCATTGGAAGGAAACACATGTTCGATCTTGTTGAAGCCGGCGAGTTTAGCTTATCATGAGATTATGGATGCTAGCAGCAATTTGTCTGATGAACTAATTTGTATTGATGCAGGTTCGGGAATGGGGAAACTAACGGAAATCATAAACCATGAAGCCAGATTTAATGAAAGCGAGTGTAAATTGTTGGAGTTCTATTCTGATTCCGAGCCTATTTCATACTACTATAATGAGAATATCAGATTGACTACGCCGTTCAACGACTGCAAAGTATACAGTGCCATAACTTATACCAAGCAAATTTATAGACAGTTGAATACTTTTTTCATAACCCATCCTCATCTAGACCACGTTTGTTCACTAGTAATAAATTCGGCTGGGTTTGCCTCAAATAATCCGCCAAAGCATGTGTATGGTTCAAAATATACTATTAATTCACTTCAGAATCATTCATTTAATGGGATCGTATGGCCAAATATGCCTGGTTTCAAAATAGTAGATTTGCATCAAATGGACTTCAAGACCGAGAAGAAAGTCGGGAAGTATGACGTCTCCATGTTTCCGCTCAGTCACGGAGAGCTAAACATGATAAGCCATGACGGGGACTCAAGGAGTTCTTCAATCACAACGATACCACCAGGAATAGATGCCAATACATTTACCAAAATAAGAAACCTCGACGAAGAGGAAAAGGAACCAACCGAGGACGAAATATCTAAATATTATTATTTATCATCTGCATTCCTAATATCTAGAGATTCGGCATACATTTTAGTCTTCGGGGATTTTGAAAGTGATCTTGTTAGCCAGCTAAACTGCAATCTAAATATATGGAAGTACGTTGCACACCTTGTTCTAGAACACCAGTTGAAAGCTATTGTTCTTGAGTGCTCAAATAGCTTTGAAATCGATGAAAACCAATTGTACGGTCATCTAACGCCAAAGCATGTAATTCACGAGTTGAAACAGTTGGAATCACAGTGCAAGAAAATACGAGACATGACACAGCCTTTACAGGGATTTAATGTCATAATCACCCATGTTAAAGAAACAATACTTGATAGTGATTCTAATAATACTTATGATCCAAGAAAGCAAGTGTTGCTAGAATTAAATAAGTTAAATATAATCGAGAATTTAGGTTGCCAGTTTTCAATTGCGTTAGGTGGAACTTCAATTGTAATATAAATCATACATATTTAATAAACAGTTTCATTTCTAAATAGCATTTCTATTCAACTATATAACTTTCTGAAACTATATTTGAATGTAAGTCAAATGGTAATGATTCTTCATCTTCTGTATTCGAAACAACATCAATCACTGATACTCCTCCCAAAGAAACATCATTTTCGACAACTTCAGTGTTATTAATGTTAAATTGTAATTCCATTGGGAATAATGACTCTTCATCATTGCTTTCTACGGGAATGGTAAATTCAAATGAACCCAGTGCATCATCAATACTAATTGAACCAATATTAAATACAACACCATGTTGTTCCAATACCTCATATGATACTGAATCATTTCCTTCTTGCAAATGAACATCATGAGTAACAATAGGTATTAAAATTTTAATATTCTCGACATTGAAATTTCCACTTGGATGTGATTTAATGAATTCCGCCGTCAATTCATATTCTAATGTAACTTGAGCAACCGAATTCTCATCCATATTTACCCATGCTGTAATTATAATTGGAATTAAAGTAGTATCATCTTGTTTGCCAACATCTCTCCATCTCAATACTCCCAATGCTTGATCATTTGATGGGAAACTCTTGGTTTTGTCTTTGACACTTACAACGTTTTCTGTGTGAAATAAGCTACGGTCAACGTTAGGATGTGTCTTAAATTGCTTTTTGTCAGCTTTATCACCAATCTTCAATAAAAGCTTAGCGCCTGATAATTCTTGTTTATTTATTCTTAATTGCAAGTCTCCTTTAATTTCCGAGGATTTTATTGATCCTTCACGGCTTAACTGCGCGTTTATTTTTTCATTGATTGTGATTAAAATCCCATTGTTGGGAACTTTGGGAGTTTGAGAAACTGGTGAAGAGCTTTTAGATATTTGTGGTGTTTGCTGTTGTGGTGTTGATTTTGCAAATATGGGTTGATTTGTAGCAAGTAATGGTTCACTAGCACTTCCCGCACTTGGCATGTGTCTGCCAGCTGCTGAGGATGGCTTCTTACCCAATTGTAATCCACCACCTCTTGGTTTAGACAAAGAAGCAAACGCACCTCCAGCAGGATTCGCTGTTTCAATAACAGGACTTGGTTGATATGTTGGTTGATATGATTGATTGGTTTGATAGGAGTCATAACCAAAAGAGCCAGCAGCGCTTCCTCCTCCAATAGGTATTTGTTGCTCCATATTTCTTTTGGCCAATTCTTTTCTTTGTATTTCTTTGGCTCTTCTTTTTCTTTCTTCGGTTGCTTCCAATTCTTTATTTCTTTCAATGATTTCTTGGATTTTTTCTTCATGAGAATCCATTTCTAAGAACGTTTGCACTTGACTTAAAGTTAAGTTTTCTTTATATCCCAAATTTATAACTTCATCAAATGCATCGATTATTTCAAACGAGTTATCAAAAATTTCTCGTTCATCGATATTCCTTAACAAATTACTCACTGTTGAAGCAAAAAGATGTAAAGTATCAATATCTTGCAAGATATTCGATGTCTTGTTTGTAATCAATACAATGTAAAATTCTTCCAATGGTTGATATACATATCTAACATTTTCATCTTCAACACTTGTATGTTGACCCGAAGAATTTGAAATTAAACTTGGGAAATTAGCTAATAATGCAGTTATCCTATCTCTTGAGATATCTCTAAATTGTCTTGACAAAAGTACTTTACCACCACGGGTACATATAGAAGCTGCTAAGACAACCATTTGAAGCAATTGGGCTGAGCGATTCGGTGTCCAATGGTTGAGATATATTAGAAAAACTCTGTGTTGTTGCTTTGGATTGAAAAATATCGAAGAAAAAGTTCACTGCGTGTCAACAACCAAAACAGGTGGTGGTCGTGTAATACTCGATTTCTAGTATAGTTCTTGAGTAAAGATATGATCTAGGTTATACTACGGGGTTAAGTTAGTATCCCACTAGATGAATCGTTCATTTGTTGAGCATACTAATAATTCGGAAGTGACAATATTACCAATGGATTTTAATTTTTTATCTATGTTGCACAATACAAATTCGTTAAATGTGGAATTATGTATCATTTGATTCACTTGAACGTATGACAATCCACATTCACAAAGAAAAGTACACTCTTAATTATTTTCCTGAGAAACCAGATTTATGACATCTTCTGGCTCTTCGAGCTTAATAATTTGTACAATCCATAATAGCAAATCTTCAGGAGGTATAAATATCAATTTAGTATTTAATGACATGCATATAATTTGTATTTTTTGCAATCTTTCGCCACCAAAAAGTCAAAAAACTAGAAGTTCTCACAAACATCGATACATATAGCTTCTGAAAATATTGTTTCATGGTCAAAATATCAAATGAAATTAGAAAATCATTTTCATCACCATCAGTTTGAAGCAAAAATTCAGAGGATGTAATAAATACGCCCGTCTGTGAATTCATAAGTATATCTATCATATAATCAAATTTCGCTTCTGTAGTTACAATTCCGTTAGTTAGTTGCTTGACCACTTGAAAGTGCTTATCCAAGAATGTTTGATTGATTAAAATATGCCGATTAGAATGAAAAGAATAGTTTTGATCGCTATAAATAGAGCGAGTGACAATGTGATCTTTGACAATCGGCTCTTGGTCTTCGTCTACTTTTGATTTTGTGATTGTATCGCTTGGTCTTAAAAGCAGTACTATTGTTGTTTCGCTGATTTAATTTGCGTTTCTTTCTAATTTCAATGAGGCTATTAATTTCATCAGTATCATTCTGATTTGTTGCAAAGTTTGTATGCAAGTGAAAACTCTGAGATGAATCATTGCATTGACTGACCGGGTCTTCAGTAGGAGAATTTCTTTGACTCGTATCTTGATGGCTTGAGTGAACTGTTTCTAGATTGTCAACGGGTTTTCCGTCAATCAAATCTAAGTTAATTTTGCATCCAATTTGCGGTTCTAAATATGATGGGGAAGCTTCAGAATCAATAGTTTGCAAATACTTCTCAATTGCATTTTGCCTATCTACACAATATGGATTCCAGCCCATATTATTAGCCAGTTGGTACTTCGCTAAGTTCCATGTATCGTCACTGTGATTTTCTTTGAAAAACTCCATGACTATATTTCCAGGCGTTATTGAAAGTCTTGGGTTGAATCTAGTTATAGGATGCACAAAATGCTTGCCGCTTTCTGTGATCTGATTTTGATACATGGCATATTGGTGAATGTAGCATAAATCAGGAAGTTCAAAATTATCCCTGCGAAGCCAATCTGGAATATGTATTTGCTTTAGATCCATACTTTTTTGGATACAAGGATTGAACCGGGATTCACTTGATGTTTTAATGCTGTGTTTGATTGAAATTGTAAAATGCTCAAGTTGAAAGATCCAGATAATGGTGAGTTTGAAGTTATATCATCGGCTACATTATCAAAAACGTTAATAGAGTCAGTTAGCTGCCAATCTGCTGAAAAGGAAAACAGCTTATGGTGCGATTCAAAAGTATCTTTAAGAATTATGGGGGCTTCAACTTGATATATATGAGTTGTATTATAAGTTTTCAATTCTATACCGGAAAAAGCATTATCAGGAAATACAGGGAGAGATATTGATTCAAGCAGCTGGTCAGAAGCATCAAAGTCGACAGAACGCTCGGTGTTTGGATATTTGAAAGCTGGAAAATGCTGTACAGGAATGCTTTTCCAATTCAGTATCGGATTCTCCATTCTCTCGTCAGGAAATACATAGTAGCTTTCCGGAATTATCTGATACAGGAATGAGGGACGTGGATCCAATTGAAACGGAGGTGCCAATAATAATTTATGCAAATATTCTGCGGTTGAAACTTTTATTTTCAATATTTCTAAATTGAATTGAGAGAACGTTGTTAAGGCATCAGGTGCTGGCATTTGCTCATCTAGTAACCCTTTGATATGAGCTTTTAATATGACTGCAAAATGAATTGACATTGAAGGCTGAATGATCGAATAGTTTGGCTGTAAACCCAAATTCTAAGTTTTTACAACCACAAAAGTGCGTGTCTGCTTATTGTCTACTTTGTGCCGTACTTCTTGCAAGCGAACAGGTTCCAACCGTAAATGAATAAAACCTTACCAGATTTTATTTGAATTGAGGCTCACTTAATTGTTTGATTACTTCCTTAAAAACGGTGGCAACAACTTAGTTGTATTTCAGCAACCTCAATCGAGATTGTATAGTCTATACACGAAAACGTTCCAATTCAAAACCGTATTTATATTATTATTATTAACCGAAAAACAATTATAACAAACAAAAAAAAAAGAATAAGAATAAAAAAAAAAAGAATGGAGAAATCATGTTCTGCAAGGGGAAGCGCATCTCATGAATGTGACCTATTTATTTATCAAAGTTAAAATGATCGTCCGGCTAACACAGTAATGAGCTTGTTTCTGAATTACTTCTAAATTTGCTGATCGCGGAAACTAGGTTTCAGAAATGAAGTGGCCTGAGCACTCTCCTGCCGACCCACCAACCTTATTAGAATTCTTTTGGAGATGACATGAGCTTAGATACCACAAGCAGTCTCCGGAAGCCAAGAAACTCCTTAAGTAAGGCTGACTGAAGTACTTGTTATTGAATGGGTTGAGTTTGGTTCACAAGTCAAAAACGAAAAAAAAGTAAAACGCAATCACGAAACGAATGTATCATTCTCGATCTTTGAGGTGCAAATATTATGATATTTATCATCTTCCTTTTAGTACGCGTTGGCACCTTATGTAGAGCGGATATTGTATATTGCAGAGTTCAATGTTATTGTTTTTGTGGGTCCTCGACAATCGATGTACAATGATGTCATTTGAAGTACCCTTCGTGTAAGCGACGAATGTACCTTTTTTTTTTTTAAGGGGTCATGACACGACTAGAGATCAAAGAAGGAGGAATTCAATAAAGATTTATACAGTGGTTTCAGTAAACGACGCACTTTTGGTTTTATTGAGGCATTCTAAGGAGAATGGGGACCCTTTAGCTTAATTTTTTATGCAGAAATAAGCCATGATTCACGATTTATTGAAGATTGTTCAACATCAAATATTCACGTGTACCTGAAATATTTTTTCTCTCGTTTTGTGCTAGTATGAAATGCTTCACTCATTTGAAGATGAAACATTGGATGGCATCGAATACAATGAACATGATCTCGTTATGCATCATTTGTTCAATATTATTCTTGTTTTTTCTTGTTTGATCCGTCCAGGGGAAATTCTCTTATTTTTTTTGGCGTATTGATAAATATCCACAGTGTTTTTCCTCAACGTACAATTTTCAACAGATATATATTCATTAGTTTTTACTCCGAAAACCAACACTCTTTTTTGTCATTCTTTTCGTTATATACATATTTGATATATTCTGCTACACCTAATATGTCCCTGTCTTCTTCCCTACCAGCAAACTTATTATTAGACCTGTCAGCCACAAGTTTTACTGATACAGTAACACCCTCATTAACTGATTTACACCTTGCAACAATAAATCATAACAATGCTGATCATGACTCAACTCAAATAGTTCGCTCTTCGCTAACTTCTGGATTGCTGTTTGCTAGTGCTTCCTCCAAATTAAATGATGCTAAAGGCTCATTTGTTACCAGTGCTGCTGTCCGTGCATCTATTTCAAATTCAAGTCCTTCGACAACTGGTTCAAGTCAATCCAGTGGTAGCGGTTCTGCTGTGAATTTAAAATCAGTCAAATATGCTATGATTTTATCAACAATTTCCATTTTGTCCTTGGTTGTTACACTATAAGACCAGTATAAACCATTAATTCCAAAAAAAATAGAATGATGGCTCACAAGAACAGAATAGTGAGAAAAGGAGATTACTTGTACCAGAAAAAAAAGCTTACTATATCGATATAGCTCTTGCTTGCTCACTCATAAAATGCTCAGTTCTTTAAACAGCATTATTATGATTAATGGTAGTGTTTTGTCTTTATAATAGTAGATTTGACTATTTATGTAGAAAGAAAAGAAATAGAAGTAGGTCGAAAGAATGGGTAAAAAAAAAAACCAAATCTATTGAAGAATTAGAATTCTGTTTCAAGGACGACTGGCCTTTCAAGCTGCATAATGTGTTGAGTATTGAAGTATCAATATGTATGATGTGTTACTATAAGCATAGAATATACATCGCATCATGCATCTCCATCTCTGCGAAATTCTCTGCTCGGATGGACTGACATCTTTACTGTGCATTATGAGTCTTGAAGGGCAAATTAATTGATCTTAATGATGCAATAGTCTTTGTGTATCTGTAATGGGGCCGAGATATGATATTCCAGCTTTGGCCCTTCTAAAGAAATGTCTTGATGTACAGATGTAATAGTCTTGGATTGTATTGTTGTTTCAAAACGAGCTCCTCCCTGCCACCCCATGGCACATCTATATGATCTGTTCTAGTATTTGTCAACAAATAGGACACCAAGTCTGCGTGAAAGTGCTTAGCAATGTTGACAGATTTATTGCACCAGTCGCACTACTCTTTTCTTAGTCTTTCTGACAGATATTACTTAAAATGGTCCGCATTTTACGATTCGGCTTATAATTTTGCCGAAAGGAAAGAGGAATAAGATTTGACCTCCGCAAGTGGAAGTAAGGGACGCAGTTTTACCTTTGTGCGGCAACAACACATAGTCAAATGTTTCAAGTATTCGAGTATTCCAAAACTTATAGAAAATAGATTACAAATAATGAGCGGAGTTGGAGTTTTAACGTACCTCTATCGTGTTTGATTGCAGGCCCGCATAAGAACCTAAATAACTAAACTCATCTCCGAACTTGGACGTTGTGTACGCAGAATTAAACATGCTTGACTTTCAAGTCTTCGTTACATATACCGTAATTTCTCTCACATTTTGTAAGGTTGGCGAAGCAAAACTTGCACTCATTTTCATATAGAAATTAAACGGTACTCGAACCAAAAAGTGAAATTCATTTCTATGCCAAATATAAAGAAGATGCTAGTTGTACATGTAGTAACTCCAACATGGCGACTTTTGAAATTTTAGATCAAAAGTCAAAAATTGATTCATGGTGGAAAATGGGATGTCCACCTACAATCAAAACGCTCTATTTTATGACAATAAATTGTTATAGTTGGTGTACTGCTCAAGATTCAGTAACCGATAATGCAATTGTAAACTTGAAATTTCAAGCTTAAGCTACATAACTTCCTAAGCTTTAAAATGGTTTAGATACATTAGGTTCGTGATATTGGTGCGCAATATTTTGTTTACAATTTAGCCTAATACGGATGCATTCTTCTTTCAAGTTCACTATGTATGTATAGATGTAAACAAAGAAGATCTCAAACAAACGATTCAATTCAACAATGAATCACCATCTCTTCAAATAAATATCATCATTGATACGACGCCCATAGGTAACCATGAATGAGGAATATCATGTATCATTGAATACTCCAATAAAGAAAATTAAGAACCTTTCGTTAAATTCTCCGACGCAGCCACAAGAATCATTATATCCAAATTTAGATGGTATACAGACATCACCGACTACTTCAACCATGCTTCAAAAGGGGTACAGCCAAAGACTTACAAGTAACGTGCTACTGGAACTAAACACAAGAGCTCAACAAATTGGTCAATTAATCGATTCCCCTCAAGTTAGAGGTGATAATGTTTCAAGAAGAAGAAATAAAAGATACAGTGGAATACATATGAGTAGATTTAAGCAAATGGATAGTATATCACAACATTATTCTATACATTTAAAAACTCCATCGCCTCAAAAAATTGAGGCGGATGTTCAAGAATCAGCGAACAAAAGGAGGAGAACATTGAATGGGAATGATGAAGTCATAGCCATACCGGTGTTGCAACAAAAAGAACCAAAAGAAGAGAGCCCAATTAGAAAGATCTCTCCATCAAAAGGCTCGATGAATTTGCACTCAATTTTGCGTCAAACTACAGAGGTGGGATCTCCGAATAAAGATCATTTTGTAAAGCCTTATCTTCCAAGTAAGAATTTGAGAGCCAGTTCTTTGGAAATGGCCGGTGTTGTACCGTCACACCTGAAAAAGTCATTGGCTGATTCGCAAACTTTGCAAAAGAAGCCATCATTACCAACTTTGCAGAAGAAATCATCTTTACCTCAATTGCAAAAGAAATCATCAATTCCGCAGTTACAAAAGAAACCTTCAATTCCCCAATTACAAAGCAAAACGTCAATATCTCAGTTACACAAAAAATCCTCAATTCCTCAATTACAAAAACATTCCTTGATACCCCAATTACAAAAGAAGTCATCAATGTCGGCATTAGATCGATCTACAAGTTCACAGTGTTCAATGGCTCAAACAGCAGCACGATCAGCCGTAGCTACTTCACAATTTCACAAAAATTTACCCAGCCTTAAGAAAATAAGTCCATCAAAACCATTGCCCAAAAGTCCTTCGTCAAGATCACTACATTCTGGCATATTACAAAATTCTACAAACTTGCAAGCAAATTCACATCTACCGAAATCGAAATCGGTAACTATACCTCAACCATTTTCGTTATATGACAAGCCTACAATTTCATCTTCACAGAAATCTTTGAATAAATTTCAAAGGTTTAAGGAAAGATTTAGTTAAATATCAATTTAGTCTTTAAAGTCTATTCAAATTTTCTCAGATAGTTAATAGATATTAGCTTGGACCTTAATTTTACCCCCAAGGGTAATTTCTTGAGCTCCTGACCATTTCTCACCCTTTTGTAACACAATCATTGACGAAACATTACCAGGTTCGACACATACCATTTGATGGAATCCATCTTTTGGTTCAAAGTCCGCCATACCTTCGGCTTTCTTGGTCGAAGGATTCCAAACCACTGAATCAGGCAAGTTTTTTCTATGAAGATTGAACAACACTTTTCCTTTATCAATAATTTGAAGTGTCTTTTCGGGATGAATTTTCTTGTAAATTCTATCAAATTCTTCATGGAAACTAATGACTGGCGCCTTTTCAACGTACTCCTCCCCAATTAATTGATCAAAGCATGCTTGGTCAATCAAGTTGCTGACCAAAGTATCAGTCACATCATGGATCCTGTAGTAGGTGTGGAACAACCAGTTGAATTCAAATGGCTTCTCGCCAGTGTTTTCAACATCAATTGACGTAACAAATCTGTCCTTCTCCAAAGTGACCGTCAAGATCAACGTGAAGTCGTAATTCCATAACTTCAAAGTCTCGGGGTCGACGTTTTCCGGGCCCAATCCAAACTGAACAGTAACTGGGCTTTCGCTAGTTTGACCAAGAAGCTCCCAGTGAGAGTTACGTGCAAATCCGTGTTGTGGCAACTTCGCGGTCGGATGTGTCGCATCCTTCTGCTTGCCAAACACGGGGAACACCAAGGGAATCCCACCTCTAACCGCTTTGGAACCGTCCAAATGAGCTGCTTTTGATAACCATAATTTTTCTTCGCCCTGATTCTTCCATGAAATCACCGTGGCTCCGAACTTTAAAATAGTGGCTGAATTGGACGAGTCGTTTGGATCGGTTATGATAACACGGTCGTTCAAGTCTTCTACTGGCATAATTGATACTTAATGGAGGAATATGGCGAATAGCAAAAATTAACGCTCGACTGAATGGGAAATCGTCGTGGTTTATATTTCATTGGCACGTTTGACAACTGCGAAACGGCACGGATGGGGCGTGTACTGTATAAGCAAACAAAATAATCTAAGTAATATATTAGTAGTTGTAATTATTCACTGAGAAGAATAATAGTTTCCGTCTTATCCAAACAAGAAATGACTTGCGCGAAAAACTGCTCGAGGAAACAAGGTTAACAACGTTATTCCCAAACTATATCGAAATTATAAATACTATACACATGTTATGTTCCTGTCTTACTAAGATTGTTGAGCTCACTACTTTTGTCACTTAAGACTTGGGCGAAGGTGAGAATACTCTACGCGCCTTCGCTGGTGGAAATAAATGGACACTTGTGTTAAGAGGTTCAAGTAAGCTAAAGTAAGCCATTTGCTTGCAAAATACAACAGTACACGCAGATCTCGCTCTGCAAGTGATTATGAACACATAGTATACATGTTTGTAGAATGTATCATTAATTCCATGTACATGTAGTATGCATGTATGTGACGGTATCTTTGATTGCTTTCCTTGTACTCTGATATTCGGGATGTGGAAAAAATGTCGCGTGTCCTATTGGAAATTTATTTCTTTTGAATTTGTCTCATCCTTCTTTCTTTTTTTTTCCTCTGTTTTTTTTTTCTTTACTCCTATTTTTGTTTTTAAAATTATTTATCTATTTATTTTCTACTCATACTTTGTTACTATACACATTGAATTCTTTTACAACCATACAACCAGTTTGAATTGTGTATTAGTCTCCTATATCATTCGTATCAAGTCCACATCGGATAGAGTATAAATATAAAAACTTACTAGGCGTCCAGCGGATAACAAGTAAACCTTTACAGAATCATCTATTGTGTATTTCATCGTTGCCTACGTCATTACTGAGGGGGGTTCAAAACATCACAACAAGCAACTGTTTCCACTTGTTCTCTCTTCCTAGAGACAATAGGACAACCACATATTTTAGGATACATAAGTTTCAGCTGATCGCATCTTTGCAAGCATCGAAGTCGACAACTAATATGAATCGCATTTTAAGGTCGAAAGTGATACAAAAACCCTATCAGTTATTTCACTACTACTTTCTCCTGGAACGAGTTTCCACATCAACGTTATCTGATTTAGATTTTGATACTAATATAAATACAACCATACGTAAGCTCAAACACCATGAATGGTCGCGTGGTGAAATCTTCCACTATGGTTTTTTGGTGTCCATTTTGTTTTTTGTGTTTATAATCTTTCCTGCTTCAATCGTGATAAAGTTACCCATAATACTTGCATTTTCAGTTTGCTTTTTGATTCCATTAACTTCGCAGTTTTTTCTTCATGCATTACCGGTGTTTACGTGGCTCGCTCTTTATTTCACATGTGCCAAAATCCCAAATTCGTGGAAGCCTGCCATCACCGTCAAAGTCTTGCCTGCAATGGAGACTATTTTGTACGGAGATGATTTATCAAATGTTTTAGCTACCATCACCAACACAATTTTAGACATTTGTGCTTGGTTACCTTACGGTTTATTGCATTTCAGCTTACCATTTGTGGTTGCAGCTATTATTTTCTTATTCGCACCTCCAACGTCTTTAAGATCGTTTGCATTTGCTTTTGGATATATGAACTTATTTGGGGTTATTATTCAAATGGTGTTTCCAGCTGCACCTCCTTGGTACAAGACCTTGCATGGATTAGAACCTGCCAATTACTCAATGCACGGCTCTCCTGGCGGTTTAGGTAGAATCGATAAATTATTAGGGATCGATATGTACACTAGTGGGTTTTCAAATTCACCAGTTATTTTCGGGGCTTTTCCTTCGCTACATTCAGGATGTTGTATAATGGAAGTCTTGTTCATGTGTTGGTTATTTCCTCGTTTAAAAATTGTATGGGTTGTTTACGCCAGTTGGCTTTGGTGGAGCACTATGTATTTAACTCATCATTATTTTGTTGATTTGATTGGAGGTGCCATGTTGTCACTCGTGGTATTTGAATTCACCAAATACAAGTATTTACCTAAATGCAGAGCAGATAAATTTTGTCGCTGGTCCTATACTGAGATTGAAACTATAAATGTGAGTCAAATTGACCCTTTATCAAATAAGTATGTGTCCATAAATGATGATGAGAATACGTTGTACGATCGAGTCTATCCTGGACAATTGCAATTGACTGAAAATCACCAAGAATCGTTTGAGATGGCAAATTATTCTCGTTCAAGACAAACCTCAAAGACCTACCTTCCAGTTGTAAATAGTAATAATAGTGGGTCACAAAATGAAGGTTTTGAGGAAGAAGAAGACGAGTCTTCATCAAATACACCCTCAGTTTTTGAGGACGAGCCTCAAAATAGTTATGCTGCCTCATCTACTACATCCTTAGATGATTTAGAATCCGTTCATAATCATACTACGAGCAATGTGTTTGAGAAATCAAAAGTTGGCAAAAATAGATAACCATGCAACATAAATAATAGATAGTCAACTACAGTCTTTATTTTTTGGGGTTTTTTTTTAATGGGTAATTTTCTTGAAATGCGTTTTGGATGTCACATTTTGTTTTCAATCTGTTGTGTTTTAGTTCCTATTTGAATCATGCTGAGTTTTTGATAATTGTCATAGTATTTACTTTTTGCTTTTTGTTTTCGAATGGTTTTGTATTTAATAATATTTACTTTTTAATAATTAATTTTAATCTACAGAGTATTCTTGATAGCTTACTGGAATCGTAAGAGTTCAGTTTCTAGTTGCAAAAGCTTCCTGTATTGTTTAAATTATCTCCGTAAATCTGCTTTTATCGGCGCTTTTCGCTTGTCCGGAATGCAACAAGAAAAGGACATCAGAAACTCTGTTAAGTATCTGCCAAGGTACGATCGATATATGTAAGTATATGTAAGATTGAATGCACTGAGCAAATTGACTAGGTTCAAATTCTAACTAGCCTTTTTGTCCCGAAATATGTCTGCGAAACATCAAATTTTCACTGTATCCAACGGAATTTTCATTGTGCTGAAAAATAAAAGCCAGGTCACGGGATACAGTTAGATTCATTCCCCCCCCACTTATTGAATCAAATCACCAGACCATTTTCAAAAAACTAACAAAAACGCAGTTTCTTCATCTATCTATAATAATGACAGTGTAACTGAGAGCAGCTATGTAGCAGATTACAATCAGACTGTTATTCAATTGCTTTAACTGATAAAAATGTACGGCTATGATAAAATCCTGACAAAAAATTGAAATAAATATCAGTTTTGTTTTGCAGCATTTGACTGTCATTGAAAATTCTTATTTTACGCTATCACTTTTTATTATCATCCCTCAGTTTTTTGATAATTTAAGATATAGAATTGACGAGCAATATCACAACCCGTCAACTGCTTACATTCGAATGTAACAAGCAATCTGATAAAGCTCCAGCATCATTGCCTTCAATGACCCTCGTGCTCTAGTCTTGTTTCTCTAATCAATGAAGATTCAGTTATAGATGAGAATGCAATATCTTTGGAACCGTTATTAGCGTTAGCATTTGTTCTGGCAACAGATGCAAGGTTCAAAATTGTTATGAAAATAGGTGACGTTTATTCTTTCTTCAATCTTGATTTAGGTAGTGATGACGAGTTAAAATCCAAAGTTATTGAATTTGAAAATTACTCAAATAAGCAACGTTTATCATTGGCCGGCTCAGTGAATAGAAATGATTAGAAGCGACTTACGCTCTGAAGATAAATTGAAAAGCCATGATATAGAAGGGGTTCAAGGGGAGTAGTCGGAAATGTGCTTGTATATTCACTTCCGTGTGTATCGTTGTGGGCTCAATGCTCCATAGAGGGTAGACAGCAAAAAATCTACGAAAACATGTCGAGTACTCAATCTGGAAATTGAAGGGTACCGGAGGAGGAGGCGAAGAATGATAATGAACAAGAACTTGCCGAGATCCTAGTGGATCCAATTACCATTGAAGAACCAATTGAACCAAATAATAATCAAAAACGGGAAGATCCAATCCCCAATGGAGATCACATTAAATCTCCAGAACCACCAACCGCCACAACAGAACTCAACAGACCAACTTGATGATAACCCACGCAGTAGAAGTAGCTAAAGCAATTGGAGCATCAAACAAACCAAAGTCTAAGCCCCCGAAAAATCAACTGAATCCAATACCTGCTCAAAATTCTGAAGATTTAAATCCTAAAGAACCCATTGAGCCAACTCAAGCCGAAGTTGCAAACATCAATAAAGAAATAACGGAACCTACTGAATTAAGAGAACCATCAGTTCAAATCATGACTGTGAAGAACAAATCGAGCCCCCTGGGTCAGAGCATCCGGTAACAACTTAGTAACTAACCAAACCGAATACTGCTAAAAATGTCAAATATTCAGTCTTCATTGAAAAGCTCGCACAGTCGACCAAACCAGAGACACCCAAAGTCCCAATTATCACAAAAGCCCATTGAAGCCAGCAGAATCTGAAAGTCCAAACATCGTTGAAAAGTCCCCTTTCCCACTGGATCGAAGAACCTGAAGCTCCAATAGACATTAAATACTGCACCAACCGAACTTGAAGTACTAATCACCTGAAGAGCCAACCGAAGGAACTGAATCGGCGAAGCAGATGGTTTAATCATAACTGAAAAACTAACTAAATCAATTGAATCACAAATTCCAATCATCGCTGAAGAACCAACCGAATATTCGGAATCCAAGAGTCCAATAGTCACTACAGACCTAACACAACCACGTGAATAGAATAAACAGAACAATCAATATTTGCCGAAAAGTCCCGGGAACCAACTGAATCAGTAGGTCCAATATTTATTACCGCTTCTGCTGCACTCAATGAGTCAGAAGAACCTGGCGTACCTATTGTCACCGATCAACCACTTTATCAACTGAAGAACCAGTGCAGGACATTACAACTACAGTGCCAACATCATCAGAAGAGTCAATAACTGATATAGCGGTATTAGCTGCGGAACAATCTTCAACCGATGAACTGAGAAACGGCAGCTGAAAAACCAGCTTCCATTGATAATTCAACCGAAAGACCGGCTTCAACCGATGAGCTGACTACTGAAGGACCGGTTTCCACTGAGAAGGGAACAAATTTACCTTTAATCTTCCCTTGAAACTTCGTAGTCTTTTCTGCCGAGGCATTCGTGTTAAATTCAACCTGTCCAGCTGAGGTGAGATATGCTATTTATGTTGCTAACAAGAATGGCCGTGTTCCTCTTGATATTGTTGCTCAAGCGCTTGAGATGGTTGCAACTTAAAGCATATCAAGCTCCTAAACTGGCCCAAAGTTGTGAACAATCAACCGGCATTTAAACTACTAATTCCGCTACTGCTGCTGCTATTGTTGATACTACCACTGCTACTGCTCCAGGTCCAGCAGTAGAGGTAGAAGAAGAAGGTGTTGAACCTAAGAGTGAAGTGCTGCCGCAGACTGCACCTGTTCCCAATAGTTGCCCATTCAGATGAATCTGTTTATACTGCGGTCACACAAAAATCTCAAACAGAATGGAGATGAACAATTTGAAAAGAGTGCTGCTTCGATAACAATCGATCCTAAGACCGCTGTTGCAACTCTTGTTTTACTATTACCAATATTTTTATAGATTCTTCGAATACTTGATTAATTTGAGTCTTTTTGTATTTTTTTTAAATAATTCTCTATGAAAACCTTTTATTCTTATTTACGGTCGTAAAACACATTTGAAATCCTCAAGAAATCCGAAAATGTTGGGAATAGTAGAAGAGAAGATACCAAACAGAAATGACTAGGGGTAGAACAAAGTTGAGAGCTTGCAGCAAGCAAGTGAAGCAATTTACAGAATAAGACATATTGGTTGTTAATCATTAATAGACTGATCAAGGCGTGTTAGTGGTGGGTAAGGAGAGGATGAAATGAAATGTGAATACTCAAATAAAAAAAAATAAAATGAATCAAAAAAATGGCAACCAGCAACAAACAGAAGTAGCTGTAACAAAACAAAGAGTATATACAACGAACATACAAATAAATTGATTTTACGACCACAACCACCACCAACACCCAACTTTTATACAATACTATTCTTATCCTAATCAAACATCCAAGTTCCATTGGCCATCACACGTTGCACGCTCTATCAATCCTAATCAGCTAACAATATAGCACTAAGAGCACACACCCATTCACAGCATACAAGAAATTCCCTGGACAGTCATGTCGCTAGACAATCTACAGCTGACCATACCCATACTGCTGCTGCTACTAAATAATAATCAACTACTTTCAGCTGTTACGCTAACACATATGACTCAGCTACTATCAACTTCTACCTGTGTAGTACCTACTCGAACCACAGCCGTGCCTTCCATAATAGCAATGTCAGCACTAATACCAGCAGCAGCAGCAACAACAACAGAAACACCAAGTCCAACTTTAGCATCAACAAGCACACAGTCGTTAACGACCTCGATACTATCGTACCTATTTACTAATATACTACCCACGCTATTCAAGCGAGAGTATGAACATGATCAGATTGAATCCTTCACAGAACATCAAGCATTTGTGCAACGTACAATAGCGACATCGGCATCTTGTGCGTCCATTGCAGCTGTGTTAACGGCAATGTATTTCCTTTTTGCTATAGATCCTAAAAGACTAGTGTTTCGACATCATTTAATTTTCTTTCTTTTATTTTTTGATCTACTAAAAGCATGTATTTTATTAATTTATCCGACAAGGGTTTTAGCTCATTCAAAAGCATATTATAATCAAAAATTTTGTCAAGTTGTTGGCTTTTTCACAGCAACAGCTATAGAAGGTGCAGATATTGCAATCATGGCCTTTGCAATTCATACTTATTTATTAATTTTTAAACCTTCTTTGAATAAAAGAGTGAAAAATTCAACTAGAGTTGAAGGTGGCTTATACAAATTTAGATATTATGTCTACTCATTATCATTTTTGCTACCGTTAATTTTAGCAAGTCTTGCATTTATCAACGAAACTGGTTATGTTTCATTAGTTTGTTGGTGTTATTTACCAATGCGACCCGTTTGGTACAGATTGGTTTTAAGTTGGGTTCCAAGGTATTGTATTGTGGTGGGAATTTTTGTCATATATGGATTGATTTACCTTCATGTTATAAAAGAGTTCAAAACTTTAAGTGGTGTTTTCACAAGTATTCATACAAGAAATAGTAGTCACTCAAATGCTGATAAGCCTACCTTGTTTTCGTCATTAAAATATTTCTTTCATTCAGTAAGAGATTATCTTTTCCCTAATATGATGATATCTGAAGCTGTAAATCCAACTTCACTGAGAAGAAATGTTCTTGATAATCAAAATGAAGTAGATGATTCTGAAGAGGTTGATGATTTAGAAGAGCTAGAAGATGATTATTCCAACTATACTTCATCCCCATTACCAAAAAGTCCAGAAAATACATACAATAATCCTGATTTACAATTGGCAAATTTAGAAAGTTTTAGAAGACGTCAACGTATTATTCAGAAACAAATGAAGTCAATTTTTATTTATCCCTTTGCTTACTGCTTTGTATGGCTATTTCCGTTTATTTTACAAGCAACCCAAATCAATTATGAAGAAAATCATAAACCCGTGTATTGGTTACATGTTTTGGGAGCTTTCATGCAACCCTTTAATGGATTTGTTGACTCTGCTGTTTTTTTTTATCGTGAAATGCCTTGGAATTATACGGTAATGAAAAATTTTGAAAAAGAACACAAACAAAGAATTGAAAATATTATTCTGAATAACTTACCTCAATATCAATTTATCGATGCTCAGGAATCAGCTAATACAATGGCAACAGATGCAAGATTTACAAAGAATTCTTTGAGTGCAAGTTCAGGATTAGTCGACATGAATAAATATAAAACGTGGAGAAAAATTTTAAGCAAGTGGAGATTTCCCTTATATAAATTGCCAACAGATGAGAATATTTTGAAATTTGAAAGTAAGTATATTGAAAGGAGATTGGCAAAATCTCAAAATATGGAAGAAGTGGAGAATCGTCGCGGATTATCCATTCCTTCTGGCATTACTGAAGAGTATACAAATTCAGCTGGAGAAGCAGGAGGTAGTCCAAAGGGTCCAGTATCAAGCGCGGGCGCGAATAATGTATTTCACAACAGTCATGATTTTTCCAATTTATTAAGTGATGATTTAGGTGACGGTAAGCCTGGTTTCAAATCAAACTTTGGAAAATTTAGTTTCAATAAAAGATCTTCAACATCAACAACAAAATTAGGCAAGCTGGGAACAGGAAACAGATCATCATTGGCAGATATATATGACCCAAAAACTATAAGGCCAGTACAAACAAAAAGTGCAACCTATACCGGAATGGGATCATCTAATGCTTCAGTTCCCAAACGGGCTGCTTCTGTTTCTGCACCTTCACCAAACCGTAGGTCTGATACTGAAGAAGTTGAATTAGACTTGTTGGAATTTCTTAAAAATGGACCAATGTAATACAAAAATAGTATACGAAAAACATACAAGAAGCTTTTTAAAAACAACTAATTATTCCGAGTCTTCATGTTGTACTTTTTTTAATTAGCCTATTTATTTTGTAATTACTTTTATTAGCATAAAAAATACGTTTAATTTGAACAATAGCTTTTTATCTACTAATGATTTTGCTTCATGTTCGTCGAGTCGTGCTTGGTTTGATTGATAAGTTTGGGTAGCAGATTTGATCTGAGGAGATAAGGAGATAAGAATTTCTGTTTTGACATGACATCACACAAGAAACCAAAAAACAAATTACCCCATAGCACCACACTATACCACACTAGATCGCACTGTACCACATCATACCAATATGGACCTCCGTTTTATAATATGCTTACCGCCAGATATCATATTTTCCATCTTAGAATATATTGATCACGACACACTTCACAGGTTGCGGAGTGTTTCAGAATTGGGCAAGTACGCAGTCAGACATCTTTACCCCGTATCCAAAGTCTCATTCGTCACCGATACTGGAGAAGAAGCAGCAGGATGCAAGATTTTTAACAGCGTGCGTGACTTTGTCAAGTACTGCCAAGCGTATGAGTACTTGCCGGCCAGGCTTATTTTGGATCGTCCGCGTGATAAGTTAGCGATCGCTGGAATTCCATTGACATGCAGCTTTGTTGAATTGCATATCGGAGATGCAACTGAGAGTGAGGCTGTCAACTACGTATTGTCACATATGAATGTCCGCAAGATTTTTCTACATCTGAAAACGAACTTGGCTATTCCTGAGTCTGTCAAGGAGGTAAGCATGCGGTTTGAGAACTTGCGACTTGCTCATTCTGAGATACAAAATGCTACGATACACGATATGGATTTGAGATATATGAGTCAGTTACCAGCCTTGCAGAAATTGACATTAGTGAATTTCGTAGGCAAGCACATGAACGTTCCGAAAACGTTGCGAGAAATTACATTGATTGAAGGAGTGGATGTTTTGTCTGCAATTGATTTGAGAGATCTTCAATTGTCAAAGTTTACGTATAAGGGCAATTTGAGTTTGAATAAAATAGAATCATTGAGTCTGATAAAGTTACCGGACTGCATTGAACGCATACTGGTAAGGTGCCTAAACCTTGAAGACTTGAATGGGTTGGAGCGGTACCAAGATTTGAGAGATTTGGAGATTATTGACTGTCCGGTGTTATGTCAGTTTTTCAAATCCAAATTTCCACCATTGAGACGCATGGTGTACAAATTTGAGAATTGCGCTCCTTCAATGGCAAAGCTGCGTCATGAATTAATTAAATTTCCAAAGAAAGATTTAATTGTGGAGTCAAATAATGTTTTTCTTCACGTCAACGACTTTAAGTTGCCGGAAACTTTGAGAGTGTTGAGGATCGAGAATATTCCATATATCAAAATTAGTACGGGAATTGATTTGCCAAATTTGAATGAATTGGTGTTTTATAAAATACCTGGATTTGTAGGACGCTTAAGCTTGTTGAAACTTCCACCAAATACATACAAATTAACATTGAAAGACGTAAATCTTGAGAATATTAACGGGGTCAAATTTCCTTCCAAGTTGAGCTATCTTGATTTATCGAAAAACCAACTAGATCTTTTCAAAATAGATGTATACAATTTATTGTATTTGCGAGAATTGAACCTACTGAGCAATAGATTTACCGATTTTGATATGGACTTATCTTCAAGGTTGAGAGATTTGAACCTACAAAACAATTTGTTGAATAGATTTCGATTAAATAATACGAGCTTGACAAATTTGTCATTGTTAATTACTGAGGAATTAAGCCAACTGGCGATTGAATTACCGAGAGCTTTGAAACATCTTCAATTCTCAATTCAAAGTAAGGGGTTTCACATTCGTTTTCCTCCAAGATTACGAACTTTACAGATGCATCATACACTATATGGGAAACTTCAACTAACCACAAATTTCTTTCAATCACTACCAAATATATTAGAATTAACAATTTTGAATGCCCAGTTTCCAGTAGACACTCTTCCTACATTCCCCAACACATTAGAAACGCTTAGTCTCTCTGGATCCTTCAATCAGATGATAATCAACAAGCTTGATTTTAGAAATTGTCACAATTTGAAAACGCTAAGTTTATCGGGCGGCGTTTCCACTCTGTTTAATCTCGATCATATCCCTCATTCCATCGAGAAATTAGAATTGAAAAATATGAAATTGAAATACCTAGAAGGAAAGATGCAGTTTCCCAACTTGACACACCTCAACTTGGAACACAATCGGTTTTCTTCCAAAACGATAAAGAGGTTCCAGTTGTCAAACTTACAGTTCTTGCATACTTTAATCTTGAACAAAAATGAATTGGATGACTTATCCGATTGGGATATTACAAACTGTTCAAACTTGAAAACTGTTCACCTTGAACGAAACCCATTAGACGCTTATTTTCAGCATGTATTAAGATTAGCTGAAATTTTGAATCAATTAAGTTCAAATTTTACCGGTATTTATATTTCTCGTGACTTGTATAAATTTGCCGAAATTTGGGGAAATCACAGAGGTTTGATCTTCAGTGACGTGTGAGAGGCTGTTTGCTTATTTTGGCTGCGAAGTGTGCGACGGTCTCGTATTTGTTTTTTTTACTCTTCTGCTACGACGTTACGATATTGAGACTTTATAGAATAGGAAAGTTTCTTCCAAGGATTTTGCAGTTGTTTCGTCTCCCTGACTTTGAGGTATGTTGTATTTCTAGTTGCTGTAGTTAACCAACCGTAAACTTTGCCTCTAGTCCCTTGTTTTTACCGAGAGCGGAATTAGATATTCTTCTGTTTTTTTTTTCTTTCCTTCAATTGCTAGGTTGGTCATCATACGTTCCTATCAGGTTAAGGAGATGGAATTTAAAGGATAGCAAAATATATATTACATTCCACAAGACCCAGATTCTAGTCCTAATTTATGAATAGCATATATCCCGTGTTTTAGTTTAACGCTCTATAGGAAATTGATATTTTATTGTACAACAAAAACCGATCATTGTCATCTACAACGCATCCATCAAACTACAAAGCAATACAAACCAAGCTTTCCTCACCTACAGTGGTCAAAAGCATATGTGCATGCGGAGCTCAACTGAATCAACACAAAGCAGCCATAAGTACACTGAGGCAGATGCAGGGGACGGAACAAAGGCACACGAGCAGTACCTTACTGGCGGGGCCTTATTCCTAACCTTGATGTCGTGCATAGTCACCCTCTTCCTCGTGGCACTAGACCAAACCATCGTGTCCACCATATTGACCACAGTGGGCAACAGGTTCAATGCGTTTGAGAAGGTGGGCTGGCTTACGTCGGGGTTCATGTTGCCCATGGCGTGCCTTGTACCCTCATACGGCAAGATCTCGATTGCGTTTGGAAGAAAAGCGACGCTCGTGGTCGGGATAATTGTGTTTGAAGCAGGCAGCTTGATCTCAGCATTGGCCAACTCGATGAGTTTGCTAATTGGCGCCCGGGTCATACAGGGAATAGGTGGCGGGGCCATACTGTCGATGGTGATGGTGATTTTAACGGAAAGTGTCCCCATATCGCGCAGATCGTTGGTGTTTGCATCGATATCGGTTGTTTGGTCGGCGTCGAGCGTCCTTGGGCCGATTATAGGGGGTGCATTGGAGAAGATCAATTGGAGATGGTGCTTCTATATCAACTTGCCGATTGGTGGTGCAAGTTTGTTGGTTTTGTTATTTGGATTCAATCCACCAAAACCTAAGGGAAGCATCAGAGAAAAATTGAAAAAGATTGATTATATAGGCACTTTTCTCCTAACTAGTGGGTTAATATTAGTATTGCTTGCCTTGACGTTTGGTGGCATCGATTTCCCCTGGCATTCAGCTGCTATTATTTCTATGTTTGTCATCGGAGGTGTCTTATTGATTGGTTTTGGAATATGGAATTTTAAATTTTCACAAAACCCAATCATTTTGAAAGAATTCATTACTTCGCCCCAAATCCTTGCTTCTGCAATCAGTGCCATGTTTAATTTCGCTTTCTTTATAGCCAATCTCACTTACCTTGCAGTTTATTTCCAGGTAATATTTGACGCAAGTAGTTTGCAATCAGGTATCGATTTACTTCCCATGGTGATAGCAGTTACGTTGTCATCGATGGCAAATTCATTCTTTATCGATTACACAAAGAACATCAAGATCACAATGCTCCTCTCCGGGGTATTGTCACCTGTAGGAACAGGACTTTTTCTATTGCTTAACAAGAACTCGTCGCTTGGTTTAAGAATAGGGTTGCTCATCGTAAGTGGAATTTCGATTGGGCTACAGTTCCAGAGTTCGTTGTTATCTGCCCAGCTAGTCTCACCGAAGCACGTCCCTGGTGCGTTGATTTTGGTGACTATTTTTTTAAACTTCGTTAAGAATCTAGCAGCTACGGTTTCGGTTACACTTGCACAATTGTTGTTTCAAACCACGGGGATGAAATACATTCAAGAGTTGATTGATAATGAGAATTATGACTTGAGGTACACTGCTAAAGCCTTGATTTCAAATCCTCGGTTGATTAAAAAATTACCTGATGATGTGAGAGAAAAGGTGTTGGATCAGTACATCAAGGCGTTGAGGAACGTGTTTTATTTGGGGTTGGGGTTTGCTATTGTTTGCTTTATAGCTTCGATTTTCACTACGAATAAGAGGATACCTAAAAACAAAGATATAAAGCGAGCTGATGAGCAAGAAAGTAACGAAGAAGGTGCAAACGAACAAAACAGTGATGAAGGTGTATATGAAGACAAGAGTGAACAAGATGCAGTTGGCAGTAGAGAGAAGGAAAATATCGAAGGTAAAGCAAACGTGTTGTTCAAATGGAGAAGCGTAGGTAGAAAGAGTTCAAAAGAAAATGGGACATCAGATTTATAGATATATTAATAATACATGTTATTACATAATTTACAGTCATAAACGAGAAAACGTTCATGGTGGAGTAAGTGTGGTGGATGGGATGAACAGTACATAATCACTCGGATAATTTCTTGTTCAATTCATGCATATATCTTTTGATTAATTGATTTAAAGTACTCATTTTCGATTCCATATCCTTGATTTCTTTTTCAAATTCATTCTGCAACTGATTAGTCTCATTTGTAATTTGTAGTATTTGATTCAGTATTCTTTTGTTTTCTTCATTTTGTTTCTTTTTATCATCAAATGCTTTATTAAAATTTTGTTTAGCTTCTTCCAATCTTTGACGCAATTGATTCTGTTTGCGTTCTGTTTGTAAAACAAGATCTTCGTATTTTTTATTTGTTTTAGATAATTGATTTTGACAAATTGAGATTTGACCATGTAAATCGTGAGAATCTCGATTCAATCTGTCCAATTTATTTTGAACTTCTTTTAACATAGATGATTCAGTTTGTTCAATTTCTACATTTCTTGAAACTTCTTCTGCTAACTTGATTAAATCGATCAAGGAAACTTGATTAACCTGTATAGAATCTATAGTTATACCAAGATTTTGATAATTTCTTTCTAGCTCCTTGAATGTATTGGTCAAATTTTTCAAGTCGGAGGTTAAATCTTCAATTATTTTATTGAGCAAAGATAAATCAGTTTCTGAATATGATTTCAATTTATCAACCGTTTGACTCGCTTCATTATATAAATAATCAATATCGTATAATTTGGCAGCAAGCGAGGATTTCTCTTGCTTGTAATCATCATGCTGTTTGGTTAATTTTTCTTGAATTGTTTTCAATTCTCTCAATTTCGATTCAATCTTTTTATTGTAAGTATAAACGTATTGTAAATCAGTTCTTGGTTGGTCATTTTCATCAAAGTCTAGCTTTTTCTTTAATTGAGTGATTTCATCCAACGTGGCTGCATTCTCTTGTTGTATCGCCCTTATTTGGTCAGCGGTTTCCTCGCATTCATTAGCTAAATGCTCATATTTGGAAGATTGTTGTTCTCTAAACCTGGCGTAATTTATGGCTGCACTCAATAATCTTCTTGTTCGTATTGGATCAGGCTTTATTATATCAGCAATAGTTAGGTCGTAAACACCACAGGTTTGGAAAAAGATATAACAAAATCGATGAAGAGTGATTATTTGTAATGCAGGCAATGTATCCTGAGCTTCAGATTCAGATTCAGGCTCAGGTTCCTGCTCCGGATCCAGTTGCTGGCTAGGATTCGATTGTGGTTCATGGTCTTCATTTTGTTCTTCAGTTGTGTTATTGCGGTTTATCAATTTTTTTGCCTTTACTCGTACTGTACCAATGGGAATACCCATAAATGTATCAAGAAATTGTTCAAATAGATTAGTTAAGAAATCTCCAGTCGGTTTATTGACTAGATCCTGTGTCACATTGAAATCACAATCAAGTAAACATTCATAAATCTCTTTGGTATCAAGATGCGGAAATTCGTCTTTTCGATTTCTTAATCGACGTTGGCCCGTCGTTATGTCATTGATGGTGCTTAGTCTTCTCATTGATGTCGATACGTAGATGATGAATCGATAGCTGTTTTGTGTTGAAAAGCTTGGTTGGTTGACAAAAACAATAAAAAAACAAAAATGTAAACAAAATCGAACGGAAAGTGGTTCTTGTTTTGGTTTTGATTTTGATGCAAAATATTGATAATTATGCTAACCAATGTATTAATGAAATATGAAAGAATTATTCTAAAGAAATCGCCGAGAAAAGAGCTAAGATAAAGAAATGGGCATACTGACTACATTTACTGAATAGTAGAGAGCCCTCACTTATTTTGCGGTTTCCGGTGACTTCAAACTAGCCGTCGCACTTTTACATCCGTCAACGTGATCCTCGTACATTAACATCCAGGATTGCCTTATTTACCATAACAATAAATCTAATCTGGTTATATTCTTTCGGCCGCCCAAATGGCACTTCTGCAAATCAATTTAATACCTTCAGTCAATAGAATATAAGGGACTGCTTTTTCAGCATCATGATGAAGAGCAGTATCTAAATGCTCCAATTCATCATCTCTGAACTCACTGATTTGATTCTTCAAATTGGTCAATTCTGGACTGGTTTTTACGTCCTTATCCAACACAGGGGACTGCAACTCCTCTCCGCTTTGCCTATCATATACCGGCACGTTGTATTGGTTCATCAAAACCCGCAATTGTTGATTATAGTGCCCACCAATAACGGTTTCCACTGCCACCGTGCACGCCATTGCTGCCTCCTTACCGATCAATGCCGTTCCCATGCCCATTCCAACGGCACCTAGTTTCCACAATGGGGTAAGCAACGATGGACGTACACGTTTCTGCGTCTGCAACCGGTTGAATGTGTTGTGGTGATGGATCTCTTGGTCCCACATGTGTTGCAACACCGGTTTCAAGTGAGGGTACTTTGAGGCAAGAACCCAGTATTGGCCCATGTAGATGTAGTTTGCACCGAGTTCACCGGCTTGGTCGACTCTTATCACTCGATCCAAGTATGCCTTTTGCGCTGCGGATAAGGGGCCGTAGGTCACTGAATCTTTTGTGTGTTTCTTAGGGGTTTTCTTGCTGGCGGATTCCTTTTTTGCCGACAGGGCCATGCGTATTACAGATGATGATGAAAATGGTCCAATTGATGGTGAAATTGACCTTTTTGCGAGTGCAGTTCTGGTTATCATGATTAAGGAGTGGTAAAGAGAACGAAAGGGTTTACTGTGTTTTTTTATGTGTTTTTTTTAGACTTTATATATCGTACAATATTTACTTTGGACAAAACCTACGCAAAAAGTATATACTATCCAAAATAAGCATTTATGCGGTCAACTATCATCCTTGAAAACTAACCAAAGAGTTTTTTCGCTCTAGAAGCAGACTTATTGTAATTATTGCAATCAGGGTACTAATATCAATGTTATAATATATCATCCTTATAGGTTAATCGAAGCAATTAATATGCAAATTATCTAAGTTATATTTTAGCCGTATCTCACCATCGGTATTTGTTTTATTCGCACAGGGTTTTTATTCGTCTAGTATATCATCTGTAAGTTATTCATCCGTACAGTATTGATCTCATATACTGTAGTGCTTATTCATTAGATTTAAAAGAACTGATTATTTTCAACATTGAGATTCCAATGTCAAAAGGAATTTCCTGAGTATCTCTTGAATTAGTTACTGGTTTGAACTCATTATTGGGAATTTTTAAGTGTTGAAAGAATTTATTCGGAACATCTTTAATTAATAACCATTCCACTGGGAATATACCTTTCCATCTAGTTTGCTCGCACCAGATATCACTGGTTTTGTTGAAATCAATTGAATCCTTCATTTCAGCAATTCCGCAAAATTTACCCAGTGAATTAACCGAAAAGAAAAGGAAGATTTTGCCGTTTAAGCATGAATTTATATTTTTTAAATTTAAATCCTTGAATGCCTTATCTAATCTTTTGTTTCCTAAATCGGTTGAAGTCCAGATATTATGAATAAATGATGCATTCACATCCAATATATTGTAGGATTTTATGACAAAGAATTTTGAGTTTTTGGGAACAGTGAAGATTTTGCCTTTATAGTTTCTAAAAGTTAAACAGTTTTGTTGAGAAAGGACATTATTGGAAGGAAAACTAGTAGTAGGAGAAATAGGAGACGATGATAAAGAGCTGCAGTTATAGTTGAGATTATCATCAGTATTGATATTATTGTTAGTATTAGTGCTGCTGCTGTTGTGAGCATGATGATTTTGACGGCTTGAAACTTTAAAAGACCAAATGTTAGTTTTAAAAATCAAGGGTAAATTGTCAATTTCTGATTCAATTGCTTGAACAGTTGATAAAGATCTAGGAGTGCAGTATTTAGTATTGAATGAGTTTGAATATGCGTTTGAAGAAATCATGGTGATATCATCAATTGAAGGAATGAAATAATTATTTTTACAGTCATTAGCAATAGTGTTGTTGTTGCTGTTATTGGTATTGGTATTAATGGTGGTTGCGTCTGTATTCGTTGTTGTAGTTGACATAAAGAACGGAATGAAAGTTGGAGGAAAAAGAAGGAGAAGTGGTGGTAAACAAATGCAACGATATATTCCAAGTAAAAGTAAAGTATGGTAAAGTGCAGCTAATCTACTTTTCAAGAGACGAAGAAAAGTAAGCGATTCGTAATGAAAGAAAGAAAGGATGGATGAACGATTGAACGAATGAAAAAGGAAGGGAAAAGAAAGGGTATTTATATGACTACTGGTATATATATGGTAGAGTAGTAGATCGTGTCAAAGACCATAAGAATGGTTGTAAAATCTAGAGGGTGTTTTGTTTTGCTTTGTTTTATTCTATTTTGTTTCGCTTTTGTTCGTAGTTCGTTGTTCGTTTACTGCAATTCATTGAATCGATTAACTTGCTCAACGCCAACAAATTCCACACCAACTAATTCGCCACCGGTTAGGTAAAGCGATGGCGTCTTGGGGAGGAAGAAGGGGAGGAGGAAGAGGAGGAGGAAGAGGAGACAGAGGAGGAACAGGGAAGAGGAAACGAAAAATGGGGGAGTTACACAGGTTGTGTACATAATCAACAGGAATGAAATGGGAATATGAAAGTGGGGAAGTTTGCCAATAATCAATCAGGGTAACTTATATTGAATATAGAACATATGCAATATATAGGTATGTGGTATGTACGTATGTATGTATGTAGGTACTAGATTGGTTTGGCAGCATTTTCATCGATCGATTGATTGATGAAGTTTATATGCACCTCCACATGTAACACACCTCCTGCATATAAAGATAATAGTCTTATCACCACAGAAACCAAACCAAACCAAAGCTAAACCCACTTTTACTAGACTAGCATAATATTATGTATGCTCATTGCTAAAAATACATAAACAATAATTTACAACCAAGCAGCCAACATAGTTCAGCCATTGCTTTGGTAATACTTTGGGAAGGAATTAGGGTCACAGCAAAGACAGTTTTGGAAAACCATGATATTTCTTTCGCATCTCCATTGTTCCATGGGCAATAATTATTAATAAATGAAATAAAATAAAAGCTGCTCCTAAGCTCCTTCCGAAAGAAACCAAGCGCATACACTACTTCTATTATAGCACCTACTAATGCAGATACGGGCCATTACCGCTAGTTAGTATAGTGAATTTTGCTGTTAAAGAGATGAATGACTAGTTCTAACTGTACATCGGTTGCTGACCAGAATACAATACCCAAATGCTAGTAGACGTTAATTTGAGATACGAAAAGCCATGAAAATAATAAAGAAAAGAGAATAAAATATCAACACCCCACTGGTGAATGTAGTGTTTTATTCTCAAATTCGGGGTTGATTCACGACTGTGGTAAGGACCTGAAGAATGATAGAGATCATCTGCTTAGGGTCGAGAAGTGTGAATTGGCAGTGTTATAGCGCTACCAATCGTTTCCGAGTTTTTCCAGCCCAGTGTTCAAACCCATCGTTACAGGGGCCAGAGTGGGACATTGATTATTAAGCTTATTTGCGATTCATTTGGCTCCATTGGCTCTGTGGTGAACTTCAATAAAATTTCTTCTCTGCTTGATCACACATTTACAAGAAGTGTATTGTTGAGATGTTGTACTAGCGGAACAGTGTAGACATGAATAAAGACACACGGTTTAATGAAGTAGATAGATGGCTTAGGGTATTCCGCAAGATATGATAGAGAAGACTAGAAAGTTCTAATGGACTTATAGGGAAGACTGGAAAGTTCGAAAGGAGTTTTATAGAGAAGACTGGAAAGCTCTAAAGGATATAATGTGAATGTGCAGTTCATCACAACGGAATAGCTGATACTGCGAAGGTGGGTTATTGGAAATGAAACAAATCTTGATTACCAACTAAAGAAAAGTTGCTATGAAATTGAACGATCATTACCATTACCATTAAAAGGAAGGTCATATCGTAGTATTTTGGAGACAGAACGAGACATTGTGGTCAAGTGTAGATTGAGCAATACCAGTAGACTAGCTATTATTCCGTCAGAAAAGGTGTTTAGTTTATAGGAATTAATAAAGTCCTAATTTACGTTTAATATGTGTAATCCTGTTTTAAATCAAACCTACTAACACCAACTCAGTGGTACCGAGATTCTTATTCACGGAACTCAACCTTTATTATCATTATTATCCGCTCAATTTATTGCAGTTTATTGTTTTAAATGTGTACATTTCAGCAAGTCATAAGGTATACATACGAGAATCAATCTTCTCGGTTAGATAATAGTCCTTCATTTTTGCTTTTTTGATCTTCCCTTTATGACAATTTACACTTCCTATTGAAACCGTGACCATTGTTACCACTTTCATTTTTCAAATCACGTTTTATGGCAGGCCGCCTAAAGCATTGCATAGTCCAACCCCAACCAGCACTGACCAGGGAATGCGACATTTGCTGTAATTAATTGCTAGTCATCTAGCACGACTTATCAACTCACAGTTATTCCACCAACAATAAAACTGGTGAGAAAAAAAAGAACAACAGAAAGAACAAGAAGAAAGCAAAAACAAAAAAAGAAGACACACTCAATAATTAGTCATATAGCTTCATATCAACAAAAGAAGGATAAAGGAATATAGCAAAGAATCACAATAGCAAACTATATCAGTCAATTTAATACATATATAAACGTCGTATTTTTAGATACATTGAAACTTATTTAATGTCCGAACAATCTCAGCAAGGACCACCACAAGAGCCACCACAACCGCAAGAACCACAACACCAACAACAACCCCAAGAAAATCAACAACAACAACAACAACAACAACAACAATCACATCATCACCATCACCACCACCACCACCACCATCATAATGATAAACACCAACCCCAAATCCCAATAGATCCTAATGCCAATCCTGCAAATAGAATAGGTAAATATCAAATCATTAAAACACTAGGTGAAGGGTCATTTGGTAAGGTTAAATTAGCTCAACATTTGGTCACGGGACAAAGGGTTGCTTTGAAAATTATAAACCGTAAAACTTTAGCAAAGTCCGATATGCAAGGACGAGTGGAAAGAGAAATATCTTATTTGAGATTGTTAAGACACCCCCATATCATTAAATTGTACGATGTTATAAAATCTAAAGATGAAATCATTATGGTTATTGAATTTGCCGGGAAGGAATTATTTGATTATATTGTGCAGAGAGGTAAGATGCCGGAAAATGAGGCCAAGAGATTCTTTCAGCAAATCATTGCTGCTGTTGAGTATTGTCATCGTCACAAGATTGTTCATCGAGATTTGAAGCCGGAAAATTTGTTGTTGGATGACCAATTAAATGTGAAAATCGCAGATTTTGGGTTGAGTAATATCATGACCGATGGGAATTTCTTAAAGACAAGTTGTGGAAGTCCAAATTATGCTGCT
The DNA here is from genome assembly GCA_030572795.1 of Nematodospora anomalae. Classification (NCBI taxonomy): domain Eukaryota; kingdom Fungi; phylum Ascomycota; class Pichiomycetes; order Serinales; family Debaryomycetaceae; genus Nematodospora; species Nematodospora anomalae. Next base: position 294,781 of record JAJMBC010000013.1, on the reverse strand, counting down.
CCTGAAGTCATATCGGGTAAGTTGTACGCAGGTCCCGAGGTCGATGTTTGGTCTGCTGGGGTTATACTATACGTTATGTTGTGTGGTAGATTACCTTTTGATGACGAGTTTATTCCTGCATTATTTAAAAAGATTAGTAATGGTGTTTATACTTTGCCAAATTATTTGAGTTCAGGTGCAAAACATCTTTTAACTAGGATGCTTGTGGTGAACCCTTTGAATAGAATAACTATCCATGAGCTCATGGAAGATGAATGGTTTAAACAAGATTTCCCTGATTATTTGTTACCACCAGACTTATCGAAATTGAAACATCAAAAAATTGAAATTGATGAGGATGTAATTAGGGCTTTAACCATGACTATGGGTTATGACAGAGATGAGATTGTTAATGTCATTGAAAAATGTAATAAGCAACTGCAGCAGCAGCTACAACAGCAGCAGCAGCAACAACAACAACTGCAAAAACAACTGCAACAGCAGCAGCAACAACAACAGCAACAACAACAGCAACTACACAATCAATTGCCGCAGCAGTCTAATAATGAAATCTTGGATGCTTATTTATTAATGAAAGAAAATCATTCATTGGTTAAAGATTTAAAGAAATCTAAATCAGATAATGTTGAATCGTTTTTATCTTCATCACCTCCACCTTCATCGTTTGCGACTCCTGGCTCAACAAGTTCTGCCCCGGGTGTACAGCAATCATTGACTTATCAAACATTAGCTACCGTGCCTGATTTGTCTACCTTACCCAATTCAACAATCGCTATATTACCATCGAGTTTGCCATCAATTCATAGAGCTTTTATGAGCGAAAAGCAACAACAGCAACCACAACAGAATGCCCCTCCTGCGTCCACAAAGAAATCGAAAACAAGATGGCACTTTGGTATAAGATCAAGATCCTATCCGCTTGATGTCATGGGAGAGATCTACCGCGCATTGAAGAACTTGGGAGCAGAATGGTCCAAGCCTACAGAAGAAGAATTATGGACGATTAGAGTACGGTGGAAGTATGATTCAAAACTATACGAGTGCGGAGAAGCTCCTAATTTGATGAAGATGCAAATTCAGTTGTTTCAATTGGAACCAAATAATTATCTTGTTGATTTTAAATTCGACGGTTGGGAAAGAAGCGGTGACGACAATGATAGTAGTGCTATCAGTAGTAAGGATTTAAATAGGGATTTAGATGAAGTGGGAAGTTTTTCTGCTTATCCATTCTTGCATTTAGCAACGAGATTGATTATGGAATTGGCGGTGAACAGTCAAAGTGGTTAAAAGAGAATACAAGTCTAGAGATAATTGTATAGTAGTTTTGAATAGATAAATAACTTGAAGAGATTCGAATGAGCTGTAACTATTAATTTGTGTATGTGTGTGTGGTTGTGGTTGTGTGTATTGTGTGGATGGATGTGGGTTGCCGAAATCAACTTTGTGTAACATATACCACTATTATTGTTTATGGTCTTTCCTATTTGGGATAAATTACATAATTGGTTTTTCTGTGTCGATATGCAGTCCCCTATATTAGATGCTTCTGTTGTATGCAGCAGCTGACAATTCTTTATATATACATTATTTTTATGCTCGGTGTTTCTTTTGTATTTATTTGGGTTTTTCATTACAACCACTAGAACAGAACAGTAGTATACTTGTTGTTGCTACTAGGCAGTTTTTGATTTGTCGTCCACTTCCATTTCCACTACCACTACCACTGTCTGGCTCCCCCCTGCCCCCGCTCCGCTCCCTCGCCCTGGTTGGACCTATAGATTCTTGGTTCATATCAATTCCTATCGCTGTCCTGGTCGTCCTTATACATAGCAACATTACACTACCACGACAACTACAAGGATAACTTCAACGACGACTTCTGCATATCAGCTTTAAAGCAAATACAACAAAGATATATATTAATTCCATTTTAACCACAGCACTCATCCCCTCCCTCCTTTCTGGACTCAGTCGCATCATCTACACACAAGCCAAGAGATAATGATATCGATAGATTTGTCACAGGGCAGAAATATACCATCGGAATCGTCAATACGATTGAACGAAGTCATCAAAGCGATTTTCAAATCAAGAAAATGTGTGGTATTGACAGGAGCAGGAATCTCCTGCAATGCGGGCATACCTGATTTTAGGTCCTCCGACGGATTGTATAATATGATTTGCGAATCCTCGACATCTACAACCAGCAGTACCAGCAACAACAGTCGCAAGAAGTTCATTAGAGGTCAAGATTTATTTGATATTCTGTTGTTCAGAGACGACGAGTCGTTGAGTTTATTCTGTAAATTCATGGAATCGTTATACAAGAACACGCTACTGGCCAAGCCGACCGAAACACATCGATTCATCAAGGTTTTGAAGGATCGCAAGAAATTGTTGAGGTGTTATACGCAGAATATAGATGGATTGGAATCGTCCATAAACTTGAATTTGGGAATTGATCTACAAAGTTTTACACAAGGTGGGAAAAAAACTTCTGGTTCATCCAATGGATCAAGTGGGAATTTTAGACAAAATTGGCTGAAATTGGATGTTGTTCAGTTGCACGGAAACTTGCATAAATTATCGTGCACAAATTGTTTTAGTAATTTTGATTGGAACGAAAAGTATCAATCGCAATTATCAAACGGGCTGAATCCGGAATGCTCAAACTGCTTCGACAAATATAATGAACGCCTATACCTGGGCAAAAGATTAACTGGAAGCATTGGAATTTTGAGACCCGATATTGTGCTATACGGGGAAAATCATCCACAGTCAGAAATTTTATCGCAGGGCTTGAACAATGATCTAAGGAGTAATCCCGATCTCTTGATTATAATGGGCACATCTTTGAAGGTTAACGGGGTTAAAAATTTAGTTCGATCACTAAGTACTCAGATTCATAAAAGACCAAATGGTAAGGTTTTATTCATTAACAAAACTGGGCTATCTAAACAATGGCATAATTATGTAGATTATCAAATCTTGGGGGATTGTGATGAATTCATTAGGATTTTGAAAAGCGAAATTCCTGATTTGTTTTTAACTCAAGCAGAATTGGACTCAAAGAAATTGAAAAATAAAGCTGACGAAGTTCTTAACTCAAAAGTCAAAGTTAAAAATGAGTTAGTAAAGAAAGAACAAGTATCAGAACTAGAGTTGCCGACAATTAAAAAGGAGCCTATCATCAAAAAGGAGTATACTGTGAAACCAGAATCGGTAATTAAACAGGAACCGTCTCCAACGTTTAAAGAAGAGTTTACAGAGTCTACAATGGAAGAAGTTCCACTAAGTAAAATAAAAACTATGGAATCTCCTCTATCAGCAACAGGAGAAGAAAATCTACAAACGCAGAAAGAAGACAACATCCTAACACCACCTGCAACTCCATCGAAACGTAAAAAGCAACCTTCATTGAAAAGAAAGAAACAAAATGGGAACGACGAAGAAGTACAAATTAGAACTAAGCGATTAAAAGCATCGCAGATAACGCCGCCTTCATCGTTTGATGAGAATACATTGCCTTTGAAAAGTTACTCTAGATCTCAATTGAATCGAATGAGAAAAAATGGTACTAAAATTGACCCAGTTATTATTCCATGAGTGCTATGTATTATAAAGTATATATATAGTTCATAATATTATTAAAAAGTTATCATCAACTTTGTCCTATTTCTTGCGAAAATTGTATTATATTTTTAGGAAACTTCTGAGAAACCAACAAAAAATGATCTACACTGAGATAAAATAGTAAAGCGGGCCAGTAACTCAGCTCTACCACGAGCCTGTCGGAAGCGTAGAACGAAAAGAATAGGGTTCAATTAGCTATCCATTCATAGAACCATTAATCGTTGAATGGTTTGGGCGTTCTGTCGGGGTAGAGAAATAGCAACAAATCCGTATCAGAGTATATGCAGGATAAACGAAGCAGAATATCTAAATCTCTATCAAAAGGATGAGAACACTATCCTCATCTAAAATAGGATTCGCCACATTTGATATCATCGATAGGTACTTTACTTTCATTTTATGTTTCATTAAACATTTTACTCGGTAGCTGATAGTTTTATTTTCCCTTTCTTCTATTTTTCGGAGAATTATATCAGTATTTTATATTTAATCAATTGAATTGAAAATTACAGCCATAATATAATAAATTCTATCCGATATTGTACTCCGTAATTCATCAAACTCAGAAAATTCCCCGCCCCTCAATTTAACTAAACAAGCATACCATAATAATGGAATCAGTCACAAGTCTACTTGGCAACATCTTGTCCCTAGAAGAAGAACGGAAGGATGAATTCTCAACAAGACGCAATTCAATGGACCTAGATTTTTCAACCTTTTGGAAACGCGACGATTCCCTCAATTCTGGGTCTAATCCGTATGCCGATAAACTCATGGAGAAGGTCATATCGATGATTATACCCAACGAAATCACCGACGATGCAACGACAAAGATTTTAAAGGATCGATTGGAAATGCAGACTACGAGGCCAGCTCTAAGCATAACGATCATGCAAAAGAATTCCAATATGTTGCACCAACGAAACAGCCCGGTCTATATCATGTTCAATAACGTATTGAAGTTTGTCAATTGGAGCAATCCATTCTACACCATCGGCGTGCTTTTAATTGTCACCCATTTGATATTGAATCCCTATTTGGCCACGGTATTGCCGTTGGTTTTGTTGATAACTAACACCCTCGTTCCCCACTATATGATTATCTATCCCCCGGACCCAGTATGCGACCACAATTACATGGAGTCAAACCCAGTGCCAAGTGAGATACCTTTGAATACTTGTAAAATTCCCAAACCAGCACCGTTGTTTTCGAAAGAGTTTTTTATAAATTTAACTGACACCCAAAATTTCATGACTTTGCAAATCAAATTATTTGATTTTGCTATTTGGTTGACTTCAGATTACTTGTATTTCAAGAATGAGCAAATTAGTTCAGTAATCCTTTTAGCATGCTTGGTTATTATTATTGTGAATTTATACTGCTTGCCAATAATAATTCCTTTTATTTTAAATCATTGTATGTCCCTTGTCAAAATAGGCATGATATTTAATGTGTGGTCAGTCACAATTTTACTCCATCCTTATATCAGAGGCATGATTCAGGAATGGGTAATTAATGAAGATACAAGATTGAATATTCAGCAAATTGTAAATCGAATAGAAGATAAATTAACTAGCATACTAGTTAATAATCATGCACAAGAGAAATTGGAGCTGGATGTACAACAAGAATGTACCGAATATTCCAATTCAAAATTTGTGGAAATTTTCGAGCTACAGAAATTGAATAACAAGACTAAAATTTGGGAACCAGTTGGGTTCGCCAATGATTTCTATACTACTAATGTCGTGATTAGGCAATATAATAATGCTATACAAGATCCACGCAATGAATTGTATTATCAAGAGCATAGCTTCTTAAAATTGACGAGAAAAGAGTCGATACTGGAAATATCACCACCAAGAGGTTATAAATTTACCACAAACTCAAAATGGCAAGTTGACTATGAGGTCCACAAGTGGGTCGAAAATAATTTGATCAAAGATCTTGTGATAATTGACGATGACGAAAAATGGGCCTATGACTTCATACCTCAAGATGATGCATTTGAAATGACTAAGGATACATCAGCGGAAATTTACAGAAGACGTAGATGGATCAGGCAAGTAACTAGGGAAACTTTTAAAGATTTACCGGCGGTTCAATACTCAAACCTTGCCAGTTGGGTAAGTTGACGAAGAGCTAGTAAATTGTTCACTCCGTAGATTGCTTAGTTGGATAAAAACTCCATCAAATTCAATGAATCTAATTTCGATTCCATTTTAGCTTTCTTCTTCTGCTGTAGCATTGTCGACAAACTATTATTCAGTTTTCGTTTCTTTGATCTCTCCTTTGCTTTAATATTCGAAATTTTTTTATCACCCTTCTCACCTTCTATTCTTTCCCCTTTCGGTCCTTTCAGCTCGGTTCCTTCCATCTCTACTCCCTCTTTGACCTCTTCCTTTCTCTCCTTATCTTTCTCCTTCTTTCGCTCCTGTATTAACGAGTCATCATACTGCAGTACACGGCAGGACAAACATCGGAACCGCAACCTCCGTCCCTTCTTCGCGTACACAATGCGTATAGAGACCGTCAACCCAGGAATCAACAATTGTCCACATGCACAGCAGAGCTTGTGGGATAGTATGGGAGGCACATTGATGGACGCTTGCGAGACGTGCTTTGAGAACCGCAAGGAGTAGTGTTTCGTTAGAGGTGTTGTTGGACGATAATGGAGGATGTTGTATAGATGGATCGATTTCGTTTGGTCTTGTGATTGCGTTGGTGGTCTTGACATCGAGATGTGGTTGGATGGTTTGGTTATGCCGATGATTACTTATTTTTTTTTTTTTTTCAATCGGACTTTCGGTTTTGTGCCACGCCCACGCGTGCTATCGTAAGACTCTTCAGGTGGTTAAACAGAGATTGAGAATCGCAACGTTTTGGGTGGCTCAATCGTATGCATATTCGGAATACTTACGTTGAAGGAGTGACTGGTGATGAATATATGTCAAGAGGTTTTCAACCTTTGGAGATATCGGTGCAAACTGAATAATATACTCACGAGGGCCAAGAAGAAGGCATTGGATACTTTAGGGAAAAGCAAAATGTTTCGAGCTGTATCGTACAACATAGTTACTATTAGTGAATGGATACCCACGAATAAACAAAAGTATCATAAGAGATGTAAACTCCTTATTTTTTCCAAAGTTTGAAGACCTAGAACCTACCACAAGTATCTTGGTTTTACGTGCAAGTTAAAAACGTGGACTATTAGGCATATTTGTGCCTCAATTGGTCCATCTAATTTGCGACACATGTCCGAGAATAACCTTTCAAGTAGAATTGGCGCAATACATCTCCTTTGACTTATATATGATTATTCTCACGCTTAATCTTGAAGTCTGTATGAAATACCTAAACGTGATTTGTTAGCGTGAACAAGGCAGAAAATCAGTACCTGTTCTTCAATTAAAACATGAACTAGACGTAATTTAAAACAACTCGCCATGTTCCAGCTTATATGACATCGAGGATGTAGTTTCAATGACTGCCCTGCGGCAGTCGCGAAAGCCTTGCACTTAAGCATATAATAAAGAGTTCTACAAATTTCTAATAAACCAAATTGGAAGGAGGGGAACTACAAAATCAAAAAATTGAGACTTTTACAAAGTTTCTTGTAGCATTTTCATATAGCATGAGAGTCGTAAGACCTCGCATACTGTGGGTGCAAAATCAAGAAACTTGTAGAGCGAGAATCGGTTTCAGTCTCACAAAACTTTAACCAATCAAATCCACGAAAGCTCTGCTTACGCATAAAAATATTGAGCACGATTTATCATTTTATTTAACCAATTATAATACACAAATTATTGATTATAAAGAGGCATATTAGTATAATCACTACCAGAACATCATTTACGCACTTTCAATCAAGGACTTGCTGTACCGAGCAACGGATAACAGTTACTTAAATATCAATTTATTGTTACACTACATTATCAAACGACCATCCACATCTTTGCCATAGAATCTAACTAGTAAGCACATTCTAAATAATTCCACTATGATAATGTCATTACAGTCAAAAACACGTCTCAAATTGATAATACCGCAAGCCCAAAAGGGGAGTAAGGTCCTAAAATCTTGTGTTCGATGCAGAAAACATAAAACAAAATGCGATGCTCAAGATACGAATCCATATCCATGTTCTAATTGTTCCAAAAGAAACCTGGATTGCAAATTAGAAGTAATTGCTAAACCAAGTGGCAGAAAGAAATCTTTGGACATATTAGAGAAGCTAACTTCTGAAGTAGACGATTTAAGGAATGTTTTGGATTCATTGATAGAGAGGAAGAACCATATGGTTGAGTTATTAATTGAACGTGGGAAGCAGATGCAGATGCAGGCACAAGTGAAAAGACCACCTAAATTCATTAAGCAAGCAACATGTATGACCCCTCCGGTTAATGAAATCCAATCTTGTATAAGTACTCCAGATACAACACCTGAAAGCACACAGGAAACTTATGAAATTGTACAAGATTCTTCAAAATTTATAATATCTTGCAATCCTCGAGTTAAGCCGATAATACTATCGCATAAACAAGCACAAATACTCTTTACCAACTATGAAGAGAATTTTAACAAGTACTTGCCGATATTTCCCGATGATTTCTTTAATAGTTTGAACCTAGTTGATTTTTATCACGAAAGCGAGTTATTATTTTGGTGTATTATAATTACTTCCCATTCAAATAATCATCAATCTTTTGAAAACTATAAGATACTAGCTGAGCATATTAAAACTTTGGTGGTGGAAAAGTGTTGGTTACAAACGCCAAGATCAGTTTATGTTATATCTTCATTACTCCTATTAACTACATGGCCATTACCTAATCATAATACAAAAATTGCCGATAACTTATCTGTCAAGTACATTTCTACGATGAAGGCACTTTCGATGCAATTTGGATTACATAAGCTAGAGTTTATTGATGAATTTAGTCATAAAACTAAAATGAATATTTCACAAGAAGTTAACTTGAATAATCTAATCAGGGAAAGGATTTACAAATTTGTCAACATTAATTCTAATTATTGGCTCATCAACTTGGGCTTATCAAACAACAATTATAACGGTTTTACTCAAGATTACATTATAAATAAATCATCAAACATAGATATTCATAATCCAGAAATTGGAGAAACCGATCAATACATAAATTCACTATTGAAAATATCAACGATTCAATCCAAACTCAATGAGAATATGAATTCATTAATTGGAGACAGAAATGAATCTATACTATTGTTGCCTAATCAAATGAATACCACCAAGCTAATCAACTTCAATATGTTTGAGATTATAATGAATGATTTGAATAAGTTACAGCTTTGCCATTTGGGAAATTTAATCAAAGTCTCAATTGAATACTCGAAATTACAATTATTCATGTACACAATGTCAAAATCTGATATCACATTACAGGAATATAAATCATACATCTCAAAGCTTGTTGGTTGTTGCTTTAGGCTTTTGGAATTTGTGAAATTGGAAGGAGATTACTTACAGCTACCGATATATTATAAATTTCCAGTCGAATTGGCCATTTTGGTGTTACTACGTGTATTCAAATCACCTATTATGAATTCAATACTGGATTATAAATACATAAAGGATGGGTTCAATCAGTATTATAGTATAATTTTTCATGATGAAAATTGGAGATTTATGAATTCAAAATTGGGTAAAATTATAGAGAAATTTAATAAACTAGATAATGGGTTTATTATGAGCAAGATGACTGATGATCTAGGTAATCAATCTTTTTTTTTAATTAACAGAATGAAGAATTATCTTGTTTTAAGCTTAAATTATGAATTAATTTGGCTTATATATGAAAATGAAAAGAATAACACGGCTTGCAATTGGGCCTGGGAGGACAGTCAAATAGAGCAATATTTAAAAAGTAATGAATCTATATTTACTTAATAATATACATCTACTTATTATCTATCCATTGAGCATTCAATTTCTTGTTATACACAAATGGCTTACTAATGATAAAGACCGCAAATAATACAACTATCGTTATTAATAATCTCTTTTTATCGAAATTCTTGCTCAAAAGATCAAATGATGAAGAAGGTTGAATTAAGGTACAAAACTGATTCTCTGCATTATAAAAACAAACCACAGACGTGGATTCAAAATGCGTTGGTTTTACCAATATTTTTCCTGGACCATTCAACTGGTACTTATGATTCAAAGTTTGGAAATTGTTCTTTGCAACTATGGGATCGTAAGGTATGACTCTAAAATCATTTGCATAATCTTTTGATGTGAGTTCATGTTCTGGTCTTCTACTGTTCAATTCGAATTTTGGAATTTCCATTAAATTTCCCAGCTCCGTAAATGCTATAATAGATTTTAAAGTGATTCCATATAGTGATCTTGTTGATGATAATTCTAGAATACGTTCAGGATATATGAACGACTTCATTGAGATTGAATCTATGGTTGAGTTGGGACTTTGAGTATATCCAGAATCAAATAAATCAATGACATTGATCCTTTGTTCTAGTCTTGGAGATTTTGTAAAATATGAATATATGATCCAATTATCGTCCATAAAAAGTTTTACTGAACTTGGATCAATTATTTCATCAGTAGGATGTGTGAACGAATATAGTAAACTCCCGGTTATACCATCAATCAAATAGAACTTCAAATCATCTTCAAAAGTTAAAACGGAGATTGTATTTGGATTCAAGTATTTATACAATACCGATTTATCAGCTAAGGGTATTCCCAAGGAGGACGTGGTTGAATCGAGAGGAATGTTTGCAATTTGAACAATTGGCTCATTAAGATTAAACGACCAAGTTTGTTTGGATTCAAGGGAGCCAGCAGGGATGAAATGACCTAAAATTTCATTATTAGCAACTTTTTTAAAATAAGCATCAGTGCTAATGGAATGTGGCAAAACATATTTTTGACCTTCTAATGCAAATATGTCTTCTACAGCTATAACGTCTGTAAAACCTGTGTTCGGTGAGGTCTCAATCACAGATCCGTCTCTGGAATTAATTTTAATAACAGATGAATTAAATAAGGCTATTATACTATCACCAATTTGTTTCAATGTGATGATTTTATCATTGACTGGTTGAGACATCCAGGCAACTCCACCATTGTTAGAATTAACAGCAATTAACTTTTCATGTTCCTCATTATAAAAGACAATCAATTTATTGAAACCACTAACTGAATCCTCCGACGAAAAAATAGACCGGTAATTGAAAGATAAAGTAAACTTTCCCAATTCAGCTAAATGCCTTGTGACTCTACGTATCCAATTCGTAAATATTAACCCACTGTCGGCATCATGTAAAATCGCTTCAACTTCATGCTTCGTCAGTTCTGATTCTGGTTGATCAATCATTATGTAGGTATTTGTTTTAGAAAAAAGTTGATGCGATGGTGCCTTGATGGATTTAATTTTGGTACGATCAAATAAGCTAAATACTTCACCATCATTTTTATCATTAACTGAAAGAAGGCATAGTTGATTATCACATTTGGTGAGGAAATCGTATGAAAAGTCACCTGATAATCTATAACTATAACTCTTGATACTCTTTGGATCTTTTGTATCCAAGAAATCAGTCAAATCATGAATATGCTTTACTCTACCATCAGAAATAACAAGAAACTCATTCAATGGAGTACCCAATAATTCCACCTTGGCTGCAGATTTAACAATTTCAACCGATTCAGCTTTCTTTTGGATATTTATGATTTTGATTGAGTCCAGTAGCGTGGAGTATAGATGATTTGAATCAATAATTGCCAAGTTCTTATACGAATCGTTCTCAATTCGTTTGAAAGTTCTGGAATGTTGATTGAACCTAAAAATTTGATCATTTTCTGTAAGTACTATACCTGACTTAAATTCCTTGATTGAGCCAAGCGAAATATCTTTTGTAAATAAAATTGAACCCTTTGTTGATAATTTGATCAATCTGTTATCATTAACTATGACATATATGTATCCATTGACTGAATCTATTCTTACTGATGTAACATCTGACTGTATCATATGAATATTATAAGTGTGATCAACAAATTTTAATGTGCTTTCAGAATCAATTAAAAAGAGCCCACCATATTTGACTTCATATACTTCTTTTGGGATTGAATCCAATTCAATAAACTTCAAGCTTCCATTAGAACCAATTTGAGTTATGTCATTTGTCGATCCATAAACATGTAACTTATCACTCGACGATGAAATCTTGCTACTTTCTAAATTTTTCAACTCAACTTTCCACTCTATCAAGTTGTTTTCAATAACATCGACTCCAATCAATTGGCTTTTATTATTTGTACCCACAAGAACATTATTGCTCAATAAATGAAGGTTATTTAATCGTCCACCATATAAATAATTGATTGATTCCCTGGACGTAAACGCATCATCAATTAGTACTGCATTCGCTATGGACACAAAAGAGCTTATTATTAACCATATAGACAGATTCATAGCCTTGGATAACTTGAATAATGGTTTGGTTACTGATGGTCGTCTGTGTTGGAATTTTCCTTTTTTACAACCCAATGTCGTCGTGTATTCGTTAAAGATCGCGACATTTAATGTCGTCCGATCTTTCTGATGCTAACCCGTCACTTGTGCTGAATTCAACAAACGATTGAAGTATCATATAGAGTTGGAGATTAGATTTTGTTATTTCATGCTGCGTCTTTCAGTTCACTTAAGTAAGGCTAATTCAGGCAGATTGACTTGGTTCTTTCAAGTTAGTTAAAGTAATTAATCGGAATGCTTTTGAAGTCGATCAGCAAAAGATGAATGAGAAAGACAGCTTTATTAATACCAAATAGGTACTTCAGGATCTAAAGGCAAAGTCGAACACTACATTCAATGGTTTCAATAGTGGCTCCGTGGTTTATACGCTTACGACGATCATCATGGGTTAAACTTCTACCATTAGCTGAATCCTGTGTTAACAGTTCGCCAGCATCTTCGAAAATGGCTTCAATTATTCCGTATTGGATATCGTCCAGGATTGGAGCTCCTTCTATGGATGTACGTAAAACACTGCATTATATGGACCGTCTTGGTAGGTGCATAAAACTCGAAAAATGGATTGAATGTTTTTGTGTAACATAAGCAATGAGCTTAGGTAAGCGCTATTCTATTAAAATAGAATATCATCAACCCGTCTGCGTGCATTGTCTGGTTTTTGCACGACCCTTTGCTGAGATCTTTTTTTTACTGCCATGTCGCAACAAACTCAAAAAGTGGAGTGTCTTGAGACATTCAGTGTTGGAAACTGCATATAACCTATGGTTGCTAGATATCTATCATGTGTAATACAATACAAATGTATATGATCAATTTGTTTTAAGGGGCGTAATCACCAACCAAATTAAACTTATCTTATCTTCAAGTGATAACTTCTTTTCAATTAATAATTCATTGTATTATTCCATTTCATATTGATCTTATATGTATAAAAGATAGAGATGGATGCTCACGATTGGTTTCTTGTGTTTATCGGTTTTTTTTGTATGTAGCTACTCCCCAAACTCCAAATAACCCATCAACAGACTTTATATATTCCATTGGAATACTATCTTACTAACTGATTTCAATAGTACCACCAGTTCCTGTATTGATCAAAAGAGGATTTTTCTCAGCAGATTTTTGGATTAACATTTTGTTATGCCTTTTAGGTTTCTTTCCTGGTTTATTACACAGTTATTACATAATTTCAATTTATCCCTATAGACCGGGTTATGCTGCTTTAGGTGGTGATGGTCATAATAATAGAAGCGCTGATTATGGTGCTACAACTGCCGATCCAGTTAATTAAAGAGCCAAATGTTAAGCGCAGGCGAATTTCACGTGTATTATGTTTCTAGCACGGAGACGAAGATGATTCAAAAAAACGAATTACTGAAAAAAAATTTTTATATCATTAAAACAAACTATGTTTAATAAGTTTAATAACTGCTTCAGCCTTATCTAATATATACTTCAATATATAATAAGTTTATTTATCATTCATCTGGTTGAAATGTAATGTCACGCATAAACTTAAGTTGTCCGATACAAGTGTAAACTTATCATCAATTGATCCATCGGTTCAATGTGTCAATATGCGGAAATTAGAATAATACATATTCATTCATGCCAATCAACTACGGTTCTTTACTTTATTCAAAGACTGCAAGAATTGCTATTTGCTTGATCTTTTTTCGTTTTGAAAAAAGTGGTAGAGTGGAACTAGAGAGGACAGTTTTTGTCATTCTCGATAGGTTTGTATATCGAGCATCTTTGAAACCTAGTGGAATATAAGGGTCTTTTGGTGCTACTTGCTCATGTTCAGTCTCTCATCTTTTTTTGAGATGTGCATACTGAGTTGTAGTACGTCAAGAGTTTTCTTCCTTCTATTAGGTTGTTTTGAATTTGATTGAGTTTAAATCGTAGAAGCGGTCTACATCTACACGGCTTCTTTATAATGAAATATGTACATTATTTATTGAACAGCTTTGGTTATTATTTCTTCCTCGGTTTGGACCTTTCTTTCAGGTCTACCGCCACCTGTTTTTAACAACCATAACGTCTCTATTGCGTAATTTCGTACTGATAAATTCTTAGTCTTCTTCTCATCCGCTGCTTCGGTTATACTTTCAACAATTCTTAATTCATCGATTAATTCCCACATCATGGTTTCGAAATTATTGATCATATCCTTCACATCTTGATTCTCCTCTTCCGAAATCGGTAATATACTATACTTGTGTAATCCTAATTTATGTAAAATCCTGCCCAATGTTTGAATACTCAAACTTCGTTGTCCTGGTAAAGCCGATCTGCTCAAATGTGCTAATTCGCTTAATGTATATCCTGCCATATGAGGACTTTCCGAATGATGATGTAATCCCATGTACGTCGGTATACCTTCATTCAGTTCTTCGTCAATCTTTAATTCAACTAAATTTCCCTTAAAGTCGAATCTCATATCAGAGATGGATTCATATGTCATTGTTGTTTGCCTAGGCATTGGTTCAGTCATCCACGATAATTTTTCTGTCTCTTTAGGCAAGTCAGGAAAATACTTCTCATGCAACTTATCAAAAAAGTCAGGGTCATCAAGGTCTATATCGTCAGTTTTGGGTTTTGTGAAATGAACTGTGCTTTCTCCTTCTTCTTCTTCTTCTTCCAGATTGATTTGATAACCCTCAGGTGCTACTGCATCGGACATAAGTTCATTCAGATCAGTCGCATCTTCCCACTGCTTTGGATCTAGTTCAATTTCATCATCCAAATCCTCAAATTTTACAGTCTTAATATTTTCATCAAACGTCACTTTTTTGGTTTCAGAATCCAAACCTAATGCCTTATTGACATCTTCCTTATCCAATTGTGATAAATCCGTTAACCCTTGTGATGTTTTCATACCGCCAATCCAACCATTGTAACCTTCCGCATGTTGGTGATCATGATCACAGTGTTTCTGTAGTTCATCTCGTTTCTTGGATCTATTAAGTAGACTCTGGATTAATTTTGGATTGAGACCATTGAGTAACTCTTGACGCTCTCGCAAAACTTCCTCTTTTGACATTTTTGAAATCTTGTCAAGGTTTTCCTGATGAATCTTTTCAGCTTCAGAAAGAAAGGATTCATCTTTAGGTTGGATTCGTTGTGGTGTTTGTGGTTTTTGCCTTTGTTGCCTTTCTTTCCATCTTGACACTTTTTTTAGCTTAAGTTTGCTTGGATCAGGAAACCCATTTGGCGTTGTTGATGTTGGTTCTTGTGGAGTTTCTGTTTCATGTTCTATTATGTCACCCACGAAATCCATCGTGATTGTAAAGTTTTGATGTCGTGATTTGACTGATTAGTTGATTCGATTGATTGAATTTTTTTTTTATGCGAATACCGTACCTCTATTAATACATACTCTATAAACCATTTAACCTTCATCCTCAACACTTGTTGGTAATATCTCCTTGCGTATATATCCAGGAACAGAGCAAGCATTGTTGGCGATCTTACTCTCAATCAAAGATAAAAAATGACCATTAACGGCACTGGAATATGCTTGGTACTTAATCTGCAATTGTTCACTCATAGTGTAAGCTTTCTCCGTAGCAACAGATTCCCCTTTTCTGTTCATAATAACAAATAGTATATCAATAAATGGCACGATGAATATACAGAGCGCTAAAATGAATTTGCTAGAAGTATAATAAGACTCGTGTAATCCATGATTTCTATTACCATTCAATATCAAGTTTATCCAATTCTTCTTTATCCCCATATCAAAGGGTCTCTCCTTGATGTCATATTCCACAACCAACCTCGTATTTCCTCTCTTTACGTTCACGTATCGTCTACCTGTTTCCTTCCGGGGTGGCATTCTAGGAACAAGGCAACTGGGCATATTTTTGTTCCGTCCCTTCCATCGATAATACCTCTTTCGCTGACCCAACGTAATATCATCCAAAGTAGTGATATTGAAACATACGTATCGTAAATGTATACCCATCAAACAACTTAGTAAGGGTATCCACAACCCACAAACTATATACAAAATGATAAAGTTGTGGTCTATTTCTCCCCGCGATATTGACGAGCTTGTGTATCGAGCAGTGTATATGATGACAATAATAAAGAGTGACCAGAACCACAATACGAATTGCATAAAGTAGACGTAATTGTTTTGACCAATACTTGTGCCTAACCAAAGACAGTAGTGATCGAATTTCAACACGGTATACCCCACATCCTTGCTGAAGAAGCTTCGTTCTATCCTGATGCTTTTCGAATGCGAGTCGTAATACGGGAACCCGAATTCATCGCAAAAGAACAAGTCGGGCACAGGTATCAACTTATCATCGTTGCCATACAAATCGAAGGGAGGAAACAGAGGACTTCTCCCTGGTCCTACCCAAAATATCAAAATCCAGTACAAAAATAAGGCAAACTGACAAAAACCGAGTAGGACCCATAGAACAATGGCCACTCCTCTGGAATGATGGGTGTATATTTCTTGATAACCTAGGGAATAAAACGTAGCGAAATCAAAATAACCAAGTCCTAGTATTACGCTAATCGGTGTTAATAATTTGTATAAGTTGTGTTTTATATATTGCGTGGTTAGGATCATATGGAGTTCATCGTTCTATGGTTGTGGAGGGGCCTGATGACTTGATTGATAGGCGATTGAGGCAAAGGCTGTAATTGAAGCCTTTGTTTTTTGTGTGCCTTTTCATGAGGCAAATGCTGAGCTACCAAATTGAGCGCCAGCTACCCATTAATGCATACGTTAGTTGTCAACACTCATAGCTCCCGAACAGGCCCAGGGCCAGAAAGCACACTAATTTTGATAGATATATGAATTTAGAGAATAATCTAAAGCAGCTAAAAGTTAAAACTGGACTAATGTAAGAAAGGCAATTACTTGTACTTCCAACTCATTAATATTATAACGATTCATCTAGAGAATTTCGCAATTATGGATTATATGGCAAACACATAATTAGCAGTTGCTTTACTGTAAACCTCTGCCTGAAACTTTTGTCGTTAATAAATAATCAAAAGCTGAACGCATTGATCAATGGCGTAGTTATAATATATACTTATGTTACTAATGTTGATATGTAAGAGATTATGTAATCAAAAAATAGTCTCTCTCCTGTATACTACTCCCAGGTATAAAGTAGCAGATATCGAAATCAAGAACTCCAAATCAAAATCTTATTAATCATCAAGCCTTTGCATCTCAACCAATACATCGAACACAATAATTAACAATGCTACAGGTACTCCAAGGTATGCACGAATCGTATAATTCATTTCTCCATAAGCAATCCGTACTAACAGTGTCCATAGATGATCAACTCAAGGACATGTGTCCAATCTGTAAAACAGATAAGTATCTTTCGCCCAATATGAAATTCCTTATAAACCCTGAGTGCTATCACAAAATCTGTGAATCTTGTGTAGACCGAATCTTTTCATTGGGTCCTGCTCCTTGTCCTTATCCGAAATGTGGAAAGATACTTCGAAAGAACAAGTTCAAGCAGCAGATTTTCGATGACTTGGTTATTGAAAGAGAAATAGATATTCGTAAGAAAGTGGGTGCTATTTACAACAAGACCGAAGAGGACTTTGCAAGCTTGAAGGAGTACAATGAGTACCTCGAGAACATTGAGGAGATTATCTTCAAGTTGAACAATGGTGTGGACGTGGAGGCAACCGAGGCGGAATTAAACAAGTATGAGCAAGAGCATAAATTGGAGATATTGGAGAAGAATATGAGGGAAAGTCAGAAGAATGCGGATTTGGTCAAGTATCAGGAGGCGATGGAGCGATTGAAACAAGAAAAATTGAAAATACAGAAACAAATGGAGCTTGAAGATTTAGAGTATCAAAAACAGCAACAGCAAGAGTTGTTAGATAAGATGACTAATAGTAATGTTGGTTCGGACGAATTGATTAAACAGCAGCAAAATCAAATGCTTAAGAGAACATCAATGAGGCGGAAACAATTACAAACTATAAATAATCAACTAGATCAACAGTTTAATTCCTCTAATCCATTTCATAAACATGTTATTGAAGATACTAAGTTGACACCATTCACACCATTCCAAGGTGATCGCGATTTAAACAAGAGGTATACTTTATTGCCAATACCTAATAGTATTGATGAGTTGATGGATATCGAGAACCATATAAGTGATAGTTATTTCGATCCATATATTAATAAATTGGCGAAGAATAAAGAATATTTGGGTGCTGGTTGGAGATTGACTAATGTATTTCAAAGAGCTTTAGATGAAGCTTTTATTGGCTTGGGATGTAATATAGAGATGGAAAAGAAGCAACCCCATGTGCAGGTATAGCATAAATAGGCACATAGAATAGAATAGCAAGACCCTTTTGCAAAGTCCATTTGTTATGCTTTATTATCTAAATATCTATAAACTTTACTTCTGGATGATAGTAGACTGGACAGTTCCAATAAGAACGTTTCACATCATCCCAAACACTGCCGTCATGTTTTTTCAACAATTTTTCGGGAACTTCAATCTCCGTAAATCTGCAACATAATCCATAATTCGCTAGGTCTATATCGACCAATTTCTTGTAAACCTCGTAGATAACCTGTCTATCAGCTCCTAACCCATTAAAAAATGAAAACACGCCATGAGGCTTCAATAACCCCACTACAGCATCGAATAAATCCAACATATCTGAATAATGCTCTGAAAAAGTGTCATAATATATGCCATTAAAGAAAACTCCCTTGGATAATAGCTCATCCAATTTATCCTGCCATCTTCCTTCTAAAACCACGACATTTGGTTTATCATACCACCCATCTGTTTTCATCTTGGTAAGGACGTCGGGGTGCGCTTCACAAATGTAGTGCTTTGTCGGATTATGTGATTGTATCATGGAATCAATTATACCCATGCCAAAACCGATATTCAACACGGTTATATCCGAATCGAGTTCGTTGTCGATGTAAGAGCCTTTGAAAAGAGCATCTGCCCCGAGTTTCATTATGTCCGTTTCCCATGACATCATCACTCCGTCCTTTCGGTCTTTTGTTATCAATGCATTGTCCACGTACTCGAGTTTCGTATTCAAGTAGGATTGTTGATTATGAGACGGGGCGTCTGCATCATCATCGTCGATTTCCTTGTCTTCGCGTCTATTCTTACTAATTTCGCCCTTTTCTGGCTCCGGTTGGTCTCCTTCTTTTCCTTCCACGTTGACTAGGTCGGGTATGTTTGCAAATTCTTCATGATTCAAATCGTCTGTATCCTCAATTATCTCCATGTCGTACTCACTTACCTTTCTCAATAGCAATTCAGCCCTGACACCAGCGTCCACGATCTGGTCATAAACCGGCAAGTGTTTTAATCCCCGATTGATCAAAATACATCCAGGGGTATCATTATTCACATCGGTGAAGCACCAGCCCGCACCATACTCAAAGAGGATTTCCACCATGGATTCAAAAATTTTCAATTCCTCACCAGTGGCGTCGGCGGGAAGGTGGGTACATATCAAATGTAAAGGTGTCGTGGTCGTGGTCGGCTCTTCTTGGATATCATGAGTGTAATTGTGTGCCTCCTCCACGGTGTAAGTTGCAGGGATGCCATTATGCAAGTAATGCTTCAACCTCTCAATGTACTTAGAGTCTATTGGACGTGAGGAGAATTTACATAAGTCATGTAAATCTGACATTTTTGGTGGGTCGGATGGTTCACCGTATTGGAAGATTCCAAAGAGATGAGCTATTCTCTTTTTTGTTAGCGAGGTGTCTCATATCTCCTTGTCAAAACTTCTGATTTGGCGACATTGTACGTGAGCGTCAAATCTGCGTGCACGTGAGCGTGCGCGTGCGTTACTAACCAGCTACATTTGTCTAATCAATGATAAAAAAAAAAAGACTGCGTTTTAATTTACGTTTATTAAGTCACACATTATATTGTTATAAGAGTATTCTTTGACCGTTAGAACATCTTATTATATGCTCTGCCGCTTAATCTTGTAGTTATATTCTTTGCTGCTTAGTCTTGTAGTTAGACTGTTTGATCGTTCAATCTACTTGCTCTTTTGCATTATCACAGTGCAGTTATATACCGATATGTATAAGAATCAATAAAGCAAACGGTGGAGACAAATGAAACACTAGGTAACTCCTCGTAATCTCGTTGGCATAAAAGCTCGTCATGCAGACTATTCCTTTGACACCAATAGAAATGCATTTTTCGACGTTCAAGAACGCCAGCTATATTTTCTTTGATGTCTACTGTAACACAACTAGCTCGTATTGTGCTTGATGTTGGTCTTCATCACAGAAGAATGAACTAGTCTACAAATCACGTAATGAAAAGCGTGGCTAACAATGTTGCAACGAAGTAGATCCAATTCAAGACAACGAAAAACAAAAACGAAGGCGCAAAATGTTGCCATGATTCTGCAACTTTCGCAAGATTAACCTTGAATTTAGCGCATTTTTGTTCCACAGATCCACATCAACTCTCCTTTTCTTGGCCCTCGCGGACTCCTTGCACTTCTTTGGTTCTAACTCTTCAAGCCTCTTTGGTTCTTGTTCGTTCGCTCTCATTCTCAAGTTGTGTTTTCGATGTCGCGAAAAATCTCATACATTCGTTACTTGTTTTGTGTTTGGGTCTGTCTGGGGTAATGAGAACCTAAAATCTTAAATTTACGCCCCTCCCCCCAAAATCAACATCTGCTTTAACTTTCTGCTAAAATAGCAGGAACGTTGACTTACCACAAAGAGAATATGCCAGTGATGAATCGAAAGAGAACAAAAGAAAAGAAAATTGAATGAAAAAAAGAAAACTAGAAGAAAAGAAAAGCACAAGAAAAGAAAAGAAGGCTGCATTCTACATAAGCACACTTCTGGAAGCGCTGGAGAAGGACGGGAACAAACGACGTAATGGAAGCTCTGCGCTTGTGTGTGTATCTGTGTATGTGTACTGTATGCGTCGGAGTTATTTATTTTCTTTTCCTATAAAGAAAAAGAAAACAGGTGAGGTTAGCTACTGTGCAGGCATTTGGATGCGAAAAGAATCCATCCAATGCCAACGCACATAACTATTTACTATTAACTTTTTCATAAAAAATTATCGTATGATTTCCCTGTACTTATTATATTTTCTAATTTGATTTTTTGGTCTTCTTGCTGTTTGTACGTGTTTATCTCTCATTTGGAACAAATTTGGCGTACTGTTTCTATATATATGTGTATACATAATATGCATGATTAAGAATCGTTGGTTCCCTGTTATTTGTATAGCGTTTGATACGAAACAGCAGGGGGAGCAAGAAGAGAACAGAATCCACACATGTAGCTATAGCTTGCGCTAGACCGTGTTACACCGCACTATTGATCGGCCTAGTTTTCTAATATATCAGTTTTTTGCAGTTCTTTTCTGAGGCTGGTCGTTACCTGTAAGCTGGCCCGTTGGTGACCCGCGTGTCGTAATGGCGGTCGAATTGGTGGTGATCGTGGCAGTGGGGGGTGTGGGGTGCGCGCTGGGGGTGAGAAGTCGTGGCCGTAATTATTGTACTGGTTGTGCAGTGGATAGCTCCAAGAGTTTAACTGATCAATCAATGCAGGAATCACAGATACTAAAAAAAATATACTTTGGAAAATAATTGCCATTGTCAGCAGCTACCCTGTCATTTTGTATTTATTTATTTTAATACTTGTTTTATCTCATTTTTAATTCAAAGAAGGTTAGAGAGAGTTAATGAATGAATGAGCGAACGAACGAACGATAGATAGATATATGGGTAGAAGAATACAACGAAGAAACAAAGAAAAGTGGAGTGATTTAACTGCAATTTTTACTTTTATCTAATAGGTTTTTTTTTTTAATTTAATTTAATTTTTTTTTGCTTTACTCATACTTCTTATTTCTTGTGACAGTACATCAAGATGCTTTCTTCAATTTTTTATGCTTGTGATGACGATTGGTCACTGTCCTGTAGTTATTTTCATAATTATCTCGATGAGATTAGGTTGAGAAACTGGATCCGGTTTAAGCCTTAATCGTGTTCGGTTGTCGTTTGCATATTATTGCATTCCTGCTCGAACTAACCAATTTATTTATGGTTATTATATTATACTACATTGAACTACTTTACTTTACTTTACTCTCATTTATTTTGATCGTAGTTTTCAAGTCATTACCGTGACATAGTCCATATTTTATAACGTTATTATAGCATCTATACAGTGAAGATAGGTATCATAAAAAGAAAAGTTCGATAAGAAAAGCCCAATCTAAATATATAAAACGAATATTGGTGAGATTAGCTGTTTATATTTGTATTTCTATTATATATCATTTTAAACCCTTTACAAAATTACCAATTGTCGATTGTGTTCATTGTTTGTCTCATATATACTCATAGACACATGTCATTCAAACTAAATGATTATAATGCGTTTTTAACTTCATTGTTTGATAAGAATGCAGAACAGCAGAATCAACAACATCAACAACAGCAACATAGTCACGCGCAACCGCAATTGCGGAACCAATTCCAGAATCAACCTCAGCAGGCGCAGAATCAGAATCAGAGCCAGAATCAGAATCAGAACCAGAACCACAACCAGAACCACAACCAGGGCCAGAACCAGAGCCAGAACCAGAATCAGTCACGACCAAATATCAAAATGGAAAATGGAAACGAGAATCTTATAGAACCGGATATACCACCAACCGCGACCAAATCAATTACCAATGAATCCGAGGACTCTAATGTGTTCCCAGTCGACTTTGACTTTGGTTTGGCACCCTCATTTCACAATTACGTCAATGCAAGATCAAAAACTGTTAGACCTAATGGCTATAATGTAGAATACGAATTATCTAGTCACCCAGAGTTTATTGCAGAAGTGGGAGCACATAACAATTTACAAGATTACCCAAAGTTGCATACATATAATTCACAGATGGATCCAATTGTTCTAGACGAAGGAGAGAGCCCGGAAACTATGATGTTCAATATACAGAATCAACTATATACCAATCCAGATAGCTGCCCTACAGATTATGTTGAAAAATATCAGCCGAAACAGGAAATGGTTACTACTCCATTAGCGAGTCCTTTGAGCATAGATACAACGAGCATTAATCGAGGGACTGGAAAGCCAGTTTTGGGAATTCAAAATGGGGCCGCGTTATCTGAACAAGCATCAAATATAAGATTTGGCAACACCCCAAATTCTAGCACAACAACTGCTGCCACAATGGCAACAGCTGGTATGACGGCTACAGCCCCTTCGTCAATTTCCAATTCTACCACAGCTTCATTTAAAGATTCGCCTCCTATATCACCGCTTGTCAATGAAAAACTAATACCACCGAAAGCAAAGCTCAAAACCCCCCCTAGTGTCAATGGAATGGCCTCTAAAGGAATCTCGATAAAACCACAGCCACAAGGATCAATATATCATAATCCCCATCCCGGAAGACCAAGAATTAAATCTGCTCATAATGTTATTGAACAAAGATATAGAAACAAAATAAACGATAAGTTTAACGCATTGCAGGATTCTGTTCCCACGCTAAAGGTATTGGCAAGAAGAAAACAACGAGAAAAATTGCAGTTGAAACAGCAACATCATGACCAAGCAGTAGACGACTATGATTCAAGTGACGGGGAAGATTGCAATGACTTGCCATATGCTCGACAATTAGATGATGACGAGATAGATTTGGAAGGATTGGAACCAGCCAGAAAACTAAATAAAGGCACAATATTGGCCAAGTCTATTGAATACATCAAGTTCTTGGAGTTAAAAAATGATAAAATGAAACAGAAACATGACGAGTTGGTGATGAGAGCGAGAATGTTGGGATTAGCAATTGATGACGAAATGATGTAAGAACAAACAGAGGACAAGCGATAGAGTGTATGCTGTATATGCATATATATATGAATATATATATGAATATCTTGAAATATCTTTAAACGGTGTGTGCTTCATTTATTATTTATTAGCTTTTATATCAATATACACGTTGTACAGTAGTATGCAATAACTATGCAATAACTGCTTAACATGATGTACGATAATTGTAAACGCTATTACTACTGCTTCTTCTACTACTGTTGCAGCTGCTCGCCACTACTACTACCTGCTCACCAATACCACCACTACTACTCCTGCTCACCAATACCACCACTACTACCACTGCTCACCGCCACTACTCTTTGAGACAAGATCATTTTCAGTGAAAGATCATTGGTTCTGCGTGGTCGTGAAAAAAAAGCAAAAGGTGGATTACAATTGAACTGAATCTAATACGCGAGAAAAAAAAACCTTCCAACCAATCCACCATCATACGTTTGTTTGTGTCAATCTAAAAAAATGTTTATACGATGCAAGCGATGGAACGAACATAAATAATGAACCCAATTCATGGTAGTAAATACCGTACGTGTAAAAAAGTTTTTTTCTTGTTTCTTCAACCTGTTTGATATCCAGACAACCAAACAACATCATACCATTTCACTTGTACCCTTTCTTTCTCAAATTATAAATAGAAGCTTAAAAGAAATAGTTTTGTTTGCTTCTTGTTTGTCTTTTTTTTTTTTTCATAGGTTTCCACTCATCTGTCACCAGTGCATATTATTTAGGTCAATATGGCTATTGTTGACACAGTCATCCAGGGCTGTACTTACTTCTTGGCCCTCTCATTCAAACAGCAGGTCGCCTTGATAATAGTAGTCCCCTTTTTATACAACATCATATGGCAATTGTTGTACTCGTTAAGAAAAGATAGAGTGCCATTGGTTTTCTACTGGATCCCCTGGGTTGGTTCCGCGGTAAGTTATGGGCAACGTCCATACGAATTTTTCGAAGAATGCCGTGAAAAATACGGCGATGTGTTTGCATTTATGCTATTAGGTAAAGTGATGACTGTTTATTTAGGTCCAAAGGGTCACGAGTTTGTTTTCAACGCTAAATTGCTGGATGTTTCTGCAGAAGAGGCTTATCGACACTTAACTACCCCAGCATTCGGTAAGGGTGTTATTTACGACTGCCCCAATGCGAGATTAATGGAGCAGAAGAAATTTGCCAAGTTTGCGTTGACTACAGATTCATTCAAAAGATACGTTCCCAAAATCAGAGAAGAAATATTGAAATATTTTGAAAATGCCGATTCTTTCCAATTGAAAAAAAGAGACCATGGTGTTGCGAACGTGATGGTGACGCAACCGGAGATCACCATTTTCACTGCTTCAAGATCATTGTTGGGTGAAGAAATGAGAAATAGATTCGACACTAGTTTTGCTCAAGCATATGCTGATTTAGACAAGGCTTTCACTCCTATAAATTTTGTGTTCCCAAATTTACCATTGCCTCATTACTGGAGAAGAGATGCTGCTCAGAAAAAGATTAGTGATACTTATATGAAGGAAATTGCCAGAAGAAGAGAATCCGGTGATCTTGATGGAAATCGTGATTTAATCGACTCCTTATTGGTTCACTCCACTTACAAGGATGGGGTTAAAATGACAGATCAAGAAATTGCTAATTTGTTAATTGGTGTCTTGATGGGTGGTCAACACACTTCTGCTACTACTTCCGCATGGTTTTTGTTACATTTGGCTGAAAAGCCAGAATTACAAGATGAGTTGTACGAAGAAATTACTGGGTTGCTATCTGAAAAAGGTGGGGATTTGAATGATTTGACTTATGAAGACTTGCAAAAATTGCCATTGGTTAATAACACCATAAAGGAAACTTTGAGAATGCATATGCCATTACATTCAGTCTTTAGAAAAGTTATGCAACCGTTATTAGTCCCAAATACTAAATATGTAGTTCCTAAAGGTCACTACGTTTTAGTTTCTCCAGGTTACACTCATACTAGTGAAAGATTCCATAAAAATGCCAATACCTATGATCCACATAGATGGGACCAAGTACAGGCCTCTACAAATAATGCAGACGAAGTTGACTATGGATTTGGTAAAGTTTCTAAGGGGGTCTCGTCGTCATATTTACCTTTCGGTGGTGGTAGACATAGATGTATTGGTGAACAATTTGCTTATGTTCAATTGGGCACTCTTTTGACGACGTTTGTGTATAATTTGAGGTGGAAATTGAAGGGAAGCAAAGTGCCAAATGTCGATTACACTTCCATGGTCACATTACCAGAAACACCAGCTGAGATTGTTTGGGAAAAAAGAGATACTTGTGTTTTTAAGTCATAAGAATTACATAAGAATTACATGAATTACGCATCTTGTATATGATATTATAGCTTATAATTTATAGATCCTTCAGTCAATTGAATGCGGCACTGTTTTCTTTGTATGTACTCGTATGAGGGCTGTTCAAGATTCCGCGAACGATGATTAAAGAATCGTCAGATACGAACAAAAAAAAAAAGTGAAAAAAAAAACTCTTCAACATAAATTATTATATAAAGTAACGTTAACTACAACAGCAAAAAGCAGACATTAGCTCAATCATGGCTTCATTTCGCATACAGGTACCTGCCTCATCGGCGAATATTGGTCCAGGATTTGATGTTTTAGGGATAGGTTTACAGTTGTACCTCACTATACAAGTGACCATAGATCCATCCCTCGATACATCAAGCGATCTCCATAATGCTAAGCTAACGTATGAAGGAAACCTAGCTGAAAAAGTGCCCTTACAGTCCGAAAAGAATCTAATAACTCAAACTGCATTATACGTTATGAGGTGTAATGGAATGAACAAGTTCCCACGGGGCACTAAGATCCATGTAGTAAATCCGATCCCATTGGGCAGAGGTTTGGGCAGCTCGGCTAGTGCCATAGTCGGAGGTGTCTACTTAGGAAACGAAATTGCGGGATTGAAGTTAAGTAAAGTCAGGATGTTGGATTACTGTCTCATGATTGAAAGACATCCTGATAACATCGCTGCTGCCATGCTCGGAGGATTCATTGGGTCGTATCTCAACGAATTGGAAGGTCCAGACTCGGAAACTACGCAGGTTGCTCTCGAGTATATTTTACCTAAGGAAACAACAGACGTAAGCAAGGTGGTGAGAAACCAGCCCCCAGTGGATATAGGTGAATACGTACAGTATAACTGGTGCAAGAAGATCAAGTGTGTGGTGATCATACCCGATTTCGAGGTATCTACCGATAAATCAAGGGCGGTGTTGCCGGAGCAATATACCAGACCAGACATAGTTTACAACCTCCAACGTATCGCCGTATTAACAACGGCATTAACCCAAGACCCGCCAAATCATAAATTGATATACCAATCAATGAAAGACAAAATCCATCAGCCGTATAGAACCAGTTTGATTCCTGGCCTTAATACAGTGTTGGAGAAAGTTGTGCCCGCAAAGCATGTTGGGTTGTGTGGAATTTGCTTGAGTGGTGCTGGTCCGACCATCTTGTGTCTTGCCACGGACGGTTTTGAAGATATTGCCAGAGATGTAATTGACATTTTTGATAAACAAGGTGTTAGATGTGATTGGAAAGTATTGGACTTGGCTTATGAAGGCGCTACTGTTAAATACAATTAGACGAAATAGATTATAGAATATTACATAATTAGACATAACATATATACAACTGATAATCATTTTCGCAGTAATTTAGTTTAACCAATGAGAATAAGCAAAGCCAAATCCAGTGAGAGACAGAAAAAAAAGGCTACCAACGATAAACATTTAATAGTACTCTAATCAATTGGGGAACCATGGTGTCACTTGCCGTAGACAGCAATCCTGACTTAATAGCTAAACTAGCCGTGCAAGATCTTCTCAAGGAATCAGGTTCACAACCTATATTTCTTACCAAGATTGAAGTGAATGGAGGTGAAGCATTTAGTTATCAATTCTTCAACAAGCTTTTAGTACCATTGCTTGGCACAGGAGATTACACATTAAACCAATTGGTCTCAAGGATAGAAGACTCCCAAACCCATTTGATGAATACTGGCGTGTTTAAGAACGTTGTTGCCCATTTACAACCTGATTATTATACGAAAATTCCCTCTATAAAAACTTACAATCATGATAAATCCGTTCCTGCCAAAATCACACTTGATTTACTGACTATCAACTTAAATATCAATGAGACTTTTTTGAATTTCAATAATGAAGAGTATTTGAACTTGAAGTTGAATCATTTAAACAATAATTTCAATGAAAACGCCGAGATGGTCAGTATTGGAGTCGATTACAATCCGTATAAACCCTACGATCACTTGTTAACGAGGGGGAAGTTTGTATCGAGTTTGAAAAATCCCATCTTTAAGTTCTTAGTTGACGTTGGATACGGACAGGAGAATAACAGTGGATGGGCCCTAAGTAAACAAAATCAACTCGGTGGTACTGTTGGATTGATATACAAGAAACTGAAAGACTTCAATATATTCACCGGATTTCAGTTGTTCAAACGCACATTGCATGACATTGATGACGGTGCTCAAGATGAATTGAAATTTTTTGGTGGTGAGTTTTTAAAGTCGAGCTTTGTTAATACCGTAGCCTATCTGAATTTATCATATACAAATCAATTCACCAAAGATTTCGCCATAGATGGTTACAGCTTTGTACTGAACTCGGAATTAAGCTCAACTCAAGAACAAGTCAATGCGGATAATAGGGGTGAGTTCATTAAATCGAGTTTAAGTTTAAACTTGTATAAATCATTTTTTGATAACTCTTTAACTACGCATTTAAGTGGTGACGTTGGTGGTATTTATTTATTCAATTCAAAATTTCCAGTACATCCTTCCGACAAATTTTACCTTGGTGGATATAATTCCTTTAAGGGTTTTTCAAAAAATAGTATTGAACCGCAAGGTGGTCTACAATTTTATAAATTTCAAGCAACGATTTATTCCAAGATTCCGCTTCTTTTGTACGCGCCATCGCCAATGCCAGTAAGTAGTATAGATGATTTCTGTCACGAGCCTCATCCTTTAAGGTTATATGGAACAGGAATCATCGGCAATGTTGTTTCTTCAACATCAAGTAATATATTAGATGATGAAAACGGGGCCGTAAGTTATGGGGTTGGGTTGAGATATTTTAATCACTGGGCTAACTTTGATATTGGCTATTATGTAAGTAAAACATTTGGTCAGGATGATAGTAGCAACATTGGCCTTCGTAACGGTTTGCAGTTTTCTATATCTTTAGGAGGTTCAAATCGTAATTTGTAGATTAAATATTCAAGACTATATATTTCATCTTGCGTGGAAGCGTATTGCTCCTCTTGGTAGCAGACGTGTATTGAAATTTTACGTGTAGCAAAAAAATGAGAACCCAAACCTATGTTTCCTGAACAAGAATAGACATATAAACAAACTTCCAAATGGGAGTTAATGGCCTACTACAACAACTCAAAGAGATACAAGAGCCGGGGTCGTTAGAACGCTACCGTGGTAAGACATTGGCCATAGATACATACGGATGGTTGCATCGAGCATTGGTTTCCTGTGCCGAAGAGATATGTCTTGGTAAGCCAACTAGAAATTACATCACTTTTGTTATAAATAAGATTCATATGTTGAAGCATTTTGGAATCACCCCTTTTTTTGTGTTTGACGGCGCTTCCTTGCCTACCAAAGAAGTTACCAACCAGGAAAGAAAGCGAAGGAGGGACGAGGCAAAGTGTCTTGCTGAGAGATATGTTGGTGACGGTCAAGCTCGGCTTGCGTATAAGCAATATATGAAGGCAGCGTATGTCACTTCACAAATGGCAAAAAGTATCATGTGTGAACTAGATGTAATGGGGATAAAATACGTCGTGGCACCATACGAAGCAGATCCACAAATGGTCTATCTTGAGAAAATTGGACTTGTTGATGGGATTTTAAGCGAGGATTCGGATTTATTGATATTTGGATGTCAGAGGCTTATAACTAAATTAAAAGATGATTCGAGTTGCGTTGAAATAAATCGAGCCGATTTTGGAAAAGTGAGAGGCATACCGTATTTGCAGCAATATTCCAGCGAACAATTGAGATTAGTTGCAATGCTCGCGGGGTGTGATTATACAAAAGGCATACCTAGTGTTGGCCTCAAATCTGCATTTCAACTCGTAAGGAAGTATAATAATTTAGATAAAGTCCTAGTTGCATTGCGATCAATGGGTAAGAAAATTCCTGAGGATTTTGAAGATCAAGTTCACAAAGCAAATCTTGCATTCCAGTTTCAAAAGGTGTTTGATCCAAGAAAACAAGTTTTGAGAACGCTTAATGAGTACCCGGTGAGTTTGGATGTGAATGTGGAGTTGTTAGAGATGTGCTGTGGGAAAAGCTTGAGCAATGATATTTGGGTGAATTTATGTAACGGAAAGATTCATCCTAATACTCATGAAATTTTGGTGAGTAGAGAACAAAGTTTGAATACGTTGAAGCTGATATCGGTAAACTTGGGGGGTAAGTCAATACTGAACAATACCTCTGTGGCTCAAAGATCTCATTCTGAAAGTTCTATACGAAGAGGTAGGTCGATTGTCGATTTATTGAAATCTTCCAAAAAGGCTACAACTGTCGCTGTCATTACGTCCGCTAGCACTACTATTACTACAGCCGCTACTGCTTCAGCAGCCTGTCATTCCGAAGCAAAAACCAAAACTGTTGAACAAACTTTTAAAAGACCAAGAGTTATATACGGATCCAAAGAAATCAAATTGTCTCCCACTGCTAGAAAAGTTCAAAAATTGTGCAATAATTCAATACTTTCAGGATCTGTAAGTAAATTATTTGGAGCTAAAAGTAGAAGTACCTCAATAATTTCAAAATCTGAAAATAACGAACCTGAATGGGATTCAAGTCTAATTAATGATTCAGAAATCCCTGAAGAAGCTACTACATCGCCGACAGGACAAGTTGATACTGAGTTCATATTAGATGGATTAACTGATAATGATGAAGATATCAAAGATAATGAGTACTATGAGGAATCTGAAAAGTATAAAGATTCGATATCTGCTGAATCACCTGGACAGTTAGATAATGACGGATTTGATATATGCTCTAATGATGATGAAATTGAGGAATCACCCATAAAGAATCAAAAACATTCGAAGGAAGAAGAGAAAAAGATCAAAAGTTGTATATTTGCTTTACGAGAGAGTTTTCAGTTCGGTTCCACCAAAAGCATTCAAGTTTTCAAAGACAAATTTCCAATGACTAAACCAGAGAATTATAGTCGCCGACCAGCATTAAGTTGCAAAAACGTCAATGTTCTCACGAAGCCTGATAAAGCAAAGGATATGACAAAATTTAATTTGAGTCAAGATGAAGATTGCGAGATCAGTGAAGACGAGCATTTTTCAATTAGAGTTTCTCCCCAAAAGACTAAAACTATTGATATTAAACAATTTGCATATAGAAGGTAGATATCTCCAATTTTACACTTTTGCATTTGTATATATTAGAATCCTCTTAATATGCATGCTCCTATAGCTAATCTAGTTAATTGTGCTTGTAAATTCTTGTCCGTCATCTTTGCGTCATTTAATTTATATAGCTTTTTGAATTTTGGAATATCTACCAAGTCCATTAATACTTGGTTGGTCATTTTTGTCAATTCGCCGTCTATAATTTCCGTCAAGCTCGTCACAATCTCTTCAACGTCATCTTCTGCTTTGATAACTTTTATTACGATGGTATTTGAACAATCGTCCAGAATACCAAATCTCTTAATTGCATCAGAAATAACATTTATAGGTGATAGGTTCACTATAATTTCCGTATTTAAGGTCTTCGCACTCATCGAATCATTAGCATAGCTCAACAATGACTTATGGATGCTATTGAACAATTGCTCCTCCGATATGATGTACTTTGTGTTTAAAAAGCAGTAGTCATATTTCAGGTTAGCATTGATTAATTCAGATTTTATAGTTGAAATATTCTCCTTACGGACATTTGTGAATAGGCATATGAGAATCTTGGAACTAAACTGTGGGAACTTTATTATCTCATACTTAGACATGCTTCGACAGCAATTGATCAGTTGGTGAGTTTACTTTTTATTTTTTCTCGTTTTCGATTGTTCTATATTGATTATCAAAACTCTGGGTGTACAATCTCCACGTCTATACTTTTGACAGCTTCAGAGAGATATATACACTAGACCCGATGGAATCAGCGAATTCAGTTGATTCTCTAGATGTGATAGACATATTGTTTCAAGATTACACATCACCACAACCAGTGTCACCTACTTCTCCAGAATATCCAGAAATAATACTACAGCTGTCAAAACAAGGTAATAAATATTATGCATCCTTTCAAAGTTACTCAAAGCAGTTTATAAATGACAAGAATAACGGTATAGTGCGATGGAATAACTCAGTAATTGAGCTGGCTCGAAATCTCATATTGAATCAATGGTTGAATCAGAATTCGGGGAAAGCAACAAATGAACACTATGCCAAAACAAGTCGGGCAAATGCTTTGTTCAGTTGGAGTTCGAGTGACGCATATATAGAAGAACGAAAGAAACAGTTACAACGACTACATGGAATAGAAATGAAAGAGAAAGCGGAGAATAGCAGAGACAAATTGGGGGATAAAAACCTTCAGGACTTGCAAATAGATTTGAATATCACATTTCCTGAAGAATCCATAAATAACAAATTGAATAAAATAATTGAAAATGAATCGAATAGGTTCATACATGCTAGAATTCAAAGAATTAAAAGTCATCATAGCGAACAAATGAAAAAACAAATTCATGAAAGAAAAAGAAAAGATCATGAATTATATTTGAAAAAGCTAAAATTGAAAGAGGAAGAATATGAGAAATCCATGCAATTGGAAACATCTCAGCAGAAGGGGAACTTTTTTGGAAACTTATTTGGATTAAATAGTGCGACGGGGCAGCCTTCTAAAGTTGAGGAAGAACGATCTTCCATGGAGAGCAATCACACTACAGAGTCAAGTGCAAACTATTCAGCTACTGTCTCTTCCTCCAAAAGCAAAAGATTTCCATTGTTTGGGGTACAATCACTATTTTCGGGGTCGTCAAAGAAGAATGGAAGCAAATCGACTTTATTTGAAAGAGATGAATCCCCAGATAAAGCAACGCAAAACAATGGGCCCTTTAAAGAAGAGACGACATCATCTGATATTATCACAGAGATAAAACCAGATGGGTCGACTAATCGTTCTGAATCGAGTCCCATCGAAGAAACAAATAGCTTTTTCTCCATCGACCAATTGGAAGAACATATGAAGAAAACAGACCCTTCAATTAGAAATAGCAGTACTCACAACCATGGAAATGATGGTACCCACGAGGAAGAAGATAATGATGATGATGACGACGACGATTTCACGGAATTTACTTCAGCGCCTACAAACGACATAAATATAATTCAAGATGCAAAAGCTTCACATAATTTCTTTTCATTGGATAAAGCAAAGGGTTCGCCGCTTACACCATCAAATGAGCTTGCTGATATTTTTACTCCTACCGATTCCATCCAGTCCACGAAACCATTGAGTCGCTCGGAGCAAGAAGGTAATTTGTTAGATTTATAGACAATTATACGTAATTCGGCAAAGTAGTGCATACAGTTTCTGTACTGTACTTCTTTTTTATTATTTTTTTTGCCAACTCTTTGATCAATTCCTGTATTGGCAATCTTTATCTGGTTTGAAAAATCTATCTGAATGATGATAGGGTTGAGTTTAAAGAATTTGAACAAAAGAAATGTTGTCAGCGTGGCTAAAAGAAGTTACGCATTATCTTCAACCCAATTCTCAAAGCCAAATATAGAGATGACTACATTAAGCAATGGCTTGAGAGTAGTGACTGACTCAACACCAGGACATTTCAGTGCATTAGGAGCCTACATTGATGCCGGTTCACGATATGAGGAACCTAAAACACCAGGATTATCACATATACATGACAGGCTTGCTTGGAAATCCACCGAGAAATATACGGGCCAACAAATGTTGGAAAATTTACTGAAATTAGGTGGGAATTATATGTGTTCGGCGCAAAGAGAATCCATGATATACCAAGCAAGCGTGTTCAACAAAGATATCGGAATGATGCTTGAAGCAATTGCACAGACTATAAGGTATCCTAAATTTACTGATCAAGAATTTACCGAGACTTTGCAGACCGCAGATTATGAAGTTCAGGAATTAAGTTACAAACATGATTTGTTTCTTCCAGAGGAACTACATGCTGTAGCATATAAGGATAACACCTTGGGTTTGCCTTTGTTTATACCAAGGGAAAGAATCCCGCTTGTTCAGAAATCAGATGTATTAAACTATCATAACAAGTTCTTTCAACCTCAAAATATAGTTATAGCCATGGTTGGGGTCCCTCACAAGGATGCTTTGAAATTAGCAATGTCAAATTTTGGAGATTGGAAATCAGACGGCAATAAGCCAAGTCCAGGGGTGGTAAATTATACAGGGGGAGAGATTTCATTACCTCACAGGCCACCATTGTATGCAAATCAACCAGACTTGTATCACATGCAAATTGGATTTGAAACTACGGGATTGTTACATGATGATTTATACGCTCTAGCCACTTTACAAAAATTGCTTGGTGGTGGATCATCATTTTCTGCAGGAGGACCGGGTAAAGGAATGTTCTCTCGTTTGTATACGCAAGTTTTGAACAAATATCCGTTTGTGGAAAATTGTATGTGTTTTAATCATTCATATATAGACTCGGGAATATTCGGTATAACATTATCATTAATACCTGAGGCAGCTCACATTTCTTCACAAATTATATCTCAGGAACTAGCCAATTTGTTGAGTAATGAAAAAACAGGTGGATTAAAAATCGATGAAGTAAAAAGAGCTAAAAATCAATTAACTAGTTCATTATTGATGAACGTTGAAAGTAGATTAGCAAGATTGGAAGATTTAGGTAGACAAATTCAATGTCAAGGCAAAATCACAACCATTGATGAAATGGTCGATAAGATTGATAGATTAACCGTACAGGACCTTAGAAATGTAGCTGAAAAGGTCTTGACTGGTAATGTTGTAACTAAGGGCATCAGTTCAGGTGCTCCATCTGTTGTAATGCAAGGTGAGCGAGAATCATTTGGTGATGTTGAATTTATACTTCGTAACTATGGATTGGGTAAATTCTCGGGTCCCGATATACTTGAGCCAAGAGATTTTTCAAAACAGAACAAAAAGAGAAAATGGATCCCAAAGTTGTAATCTTTTGTAAATATTTTAATACACTATCTATAAAGTTATGCGGTTTATGTTAAAAGTCTTTCGCGTAGTTCCAAAACTTCTTTTTGTAACATCAACATCGTCTCTTTCATTTCGTTATTATCTCTTTCAATTGCTTTCAATTGTAAATCTTTTTCAATATTTTCGTTATGTAGAATGTCAATTGAGCTTTTATAATGGCTAATCTTGTTTTGGTAATCAAAATTTTCGTTATTGTATCGTTTGCTCAATTGAGATTCGTTTTCGAGTCTAATTTCTAGTTGCTTCACAATTCTCTCAAGATTTTTTAAGCTTTTGTTTGCGTCATGTTTATCATTTAGTGCAGTATCCAAAGCCAGCGATAATGATTTAACTTTTGATTCCCAATATTGTAATTGTTCATTACTATATAGTTTTTCTTCCAAATCATGAACCTTTGCACTCAATTCTTTATTCGTTTTCTTCAAGGAAAAGTTTTCTTCATTGGTGATTAATAATTCATTGCGAATCTTTTGTTGATCTCTGTAATCCGAAGATGAGGATATCTTGGATTGATTTAGCTCCGATTTCATTGCCTCGGAATCTTCTCTTTGATTCTCTAAATGAGTTTTTATAAACGATAATTCTGACTTAGTTTGATCTAATTCTGTAGTTTTGTTTTCCAAGTTCAAGTTTATAGTGAACATATTTTCTTCCAACTTTTCCTTTTCCTCTAGTAGCTTATCCCTTTGAGTGGATATTTCATCAACTAATTCTTTCAAACCGCTCACTTGTTTGGTGAAACTAGTGATCTTTCTCTCATTTATAATTTTCTCGTTTTCCATATGTCTTGCTTTATCAGTTAATTCAGTGATTTTATTTTCAAGATCTTCCTCCCTTAATACCAATTCTTCCACTTGATTTTCGGTATTCTTTTTAGAAATTAATGCATCTTCAAGATCTAACTGCAACTTCTTATTTTCTTTAATCAAAGCAGTTTCGGTCTCAGATTTGAAATTCAAATCTTTATGTAGGTTTCTGATTTCTTCTTTCAATTTTTCATTAGCTTCTTTATTTTCATAATTCTTTACATGATATGAAATCTTATCTTGTAAATCTCTAATTTGTTTTTGACATTGATCAATTTCATATTTTTTCTCTACTATTGTTTCTTCCAATGATCCAATCTTTTTACGGAAATCCTTAACCAAAATTTGAGATGTTCTAGCTTCTTCTTTAGTTAAAAGTAATTGGCTTTTCAAGTCAGTCATTTCTTTTCGTGCCTGTTCTT
The DNA here is from genome assembly GCA_030572795.1 of Nematodospora anomalae. Classification (NCBI taxonomy): domain Eukaryota; kingdom Fungi; phylum Ascomycota; class Pichiomycetes; order Serinales; family Debaryomycetaceae; genus Nematodospora; species Nematodospora anomalae. Next base: position 258,153 of record JAJMBC010000013.1, on the reverse strand, counting down.
CTTGCCTCTTGGATATTGTGACTGAAGATTCGGCCAATTCTAATTTCTTGAAATATTCGTCGGATCTTTTCTTATACAAATCTAAACTTTGCATCAAATCCTGGTTCCTTGAAACCAAATTATCGTGTTTGACTTTAATATTGGCTAAATTTTGTTCATAATCCACAACACTGGTCTTATAATTTTGCTGCTTAACTTGATATAATTCATCTTCAGATTCACGAAGTAACGCTTTTAATCTTAAAATCTCTGATTTCGAAGTACCTAATTCTTCACGAGTTGATTTCAAAGTCTTTGTTATATCTTGATAAATTTGAACAAAATCTTGACTTACTCCTCTCATTGAGAATACGCCACCAAGACTTTCACTTCTTGTAATTGAATCTCTGGGAGAATTTTCTGAACTTAATGCTTCGGAAGTGATTAACCCTTCAATCTTACTTTCTAATTGGTGTACTCTATTTTGAGACTCTTTGTATTTTTTTTCGAAATCGGTTGAACTGTTGATTCCTCGTGTAGATTGGAGCTTATTCAACTTTTTCTGTAATTCGATTGCATAATTTTCAGCTCTTTGAGAATTGCCTTGTTCTTGTTGTAATTTGAACCTCAAGTCATTGATTTCTTTATTCAAAACATCAACACTGCCAACAATATTTCTTTCTCCGATTGCCAAAGATCTTCTCTTGGAAGATAAATCATTACTTGTTAGTGAACCATTCATAATTCTCTCTTTTAGCATTTGAATTTCCTCAGCTAGTTTCTTATTCTCGAACTTTTCTTTCCTTAAAGAAGCGCTTTGTTCATTTAGCTTCAATTTCATGTGTGCAAATTCTTCCATAATTTGAGGATCTGGTGGTTGATTCTCTTTTTCCAATTCCTTGGATCTACTTTCATCCTCAAGTTTACTTAATTGAGACGTTAATAAAGCTATTTTATCACCATATTCACTTTTCACTTTTTTCATTTGATCAAATTCAATTTTCAATTTATCGAAATCGGATGTAACATTTCTGTGCTCTGAGGTAGCTTTAATCAATTCTTGCCTTGTATCTTCAATTTCTTGCAAGTGCTTGGATTCGTTGGATTTAAGGGTATATAATTGTTGTTGCATTTGTTCATGATCTTTAATTTGAGATTTAACCGTAGCTAGCTCTGATTTCAAGTTTTTGCATTCTTTTTTATATTCATCAATCTCTATTGCTTTCTTTTCAACTTTGGTTTTCAAGGCTGATATCTTTTCTTTGGCTTCTTCTATTTTGCTATCATACCTGGATTTTGAAGCTTCATCTTTCTTTAATTGAGCTTGCAACGAGGTAATCATATCTTCTTGAAGAACTCTCTTAGCTTCGTGATCATTTATTAATTCTTTTAACACCTTGATCTCCTTTTTCAAGCTCTCTTGCTCTGGTATTAAGCTCTTGTGAGATTCTAAATCAGCTTGCAAGTTTTCATTCATTTGCTGTAGTTTACCGGTTTGCAACATGGTATCATTAAGAGCTTTATCGTGTTGTTCTTTAAGGCTAGCTAATTCTTTTTCATGCTCAGATTTAGCTCTATTGGATTGTTGCAATTGCGACTTCAAAGCAGTCAATTCAGCCTTAGCTGATTCATATTGCTGGATCACTTGCTTCAATTCATTTACTTTATTATTATGTTTATCATGAAGATCTAGCGACCGACTAGTTAAGATTTTTTGTTCAGCTTGTAGAGTATTATTCAGTTCTTGAAGCTCTCTAATTCTTGACTCTAAATCTTGAATTTTCTTCTCTAATTGATTCTCTTCCAAGTTTAATTTGAGTAATTTCGTGTCTTTTTCTTTAATAATAGACGTGGTGGCAATTATTTCGTCTTCTAGTTTATTTATTTGTTCCCTTAACTTTTCATTATCCTTCTCTAAACCAGTTTTCAACTTCTCAGTGTCTTTCAACTTAACTGTCATATTTTTGATTCTTTCTTGCATTTCCTTTGTGTCTAAAACTTTCACTGAATCTTCAAGTAATGGCTTAATATGAAAGAATAATTCCATCCATGGATTATTAGTTTTCATTTCATCAACTTGTTTAATTGTTCTAGCAATAATTTGAGCAGATTGAATTTCTCTGATTTGTTGCCTAATATTTGTTCTTGCTAAATTCCCACGAATAACTCTCTGTAAATCTGTGAATATAGACTTGAGACTCAAATCTCTTATTGTCTCTAATCTCCCTAAAATACCGTTTTTGAAGAATATCTTGGTTATACCAACTTTGAAGGTTTCTGGATCCAATTCAGCTTGCTTCAAAATTAATTCACTATTAGTTTTAGCATTCTTGGTAAACACTTCAGCATCGCAAATTATAGAATAGCGAGAAATAAAATCGTCAAACATCATTCTGTTGGGATAACCAGCTCTTGTAATTCTTATACCTTCCAAGACACCATTACATCTTAATTGACCAAGCACTAATTTTTTGTCAAATTTGTTCAGTTTTTTATCTAGATTAGGTAAGATGCATCTAACAAAATGAGGTTCAGTAGATTCCAATTGCTCCATGAGGGTTTTTAATTGGTCTTTATGTTTTTGCGATGCAGTTTTCAATTTTGAATTACGCTTGCCTAAGTGAGGATCATTAGTGAACATTTCTGAAATTATTGGGTTTGTCGAATCTGGTAAGAGGCTAAGAATATTTTCACTTATTGGATCAGTATTCTTTTGTAACCAACCGTCAACGTTATATTCAACCTTACCAGCATAATGGTGTATTATAAATCCATTTTTAAACTTATTTTCAGAAAACTTGTTGTTCTTTGCTCTGAAATTGCTACTCAATCTCTCCATAAATGATTTATCAGAAGACTTGGGCATCATACATTCTTCATCCAAGAGCTTTAAAATACCCATTGGTGTTCTAGTTTCGATCAAATCTATAGTGGGCTGTAAATCATGACCGAAATCAATAAACTCCCACTGAATATTTTCTCGAAGATACTCGCTTTGCTCTAAAATAAAGGAATGATGATTGAAATACTGTTGTAGCTTTTCATTGGTATAGTTGATACATAATTGTTCAAACGAATTTATTTCAAAGATTTCAAAACCAGCAATATCCAACACCCCAATGAAGTTTCCAGTATTGTTATCATTATGTAAGTTTTCATTGATTTTAGCTATTATAAATTGAAATAGCTTCTCGTAAAGGTATTTTGCAAACGCATCTATCGAAAACTTGACTTCCAGAGCCTTTTTAGATTTTGTAACAAATTCTTTACCAGCTTTAACTTTGGGGTTCAATAAATTTTCACTTAATTTTTGTCCATCAATTCCCAATAATTCGGCTATTTTATTTAATTGCGATTCCTTTGTAAAGCTAGCTTGTTCTGATTTCCATGATGTAAATTTCAAATTCCCCAAGTGTAAAATAATTGCTAGCATTTGATATATGAATTGTGTTTCGGTAGAAGTTAAGCCCATGATTTTGAAAGCTTCAACCAAAAGGTTGAAATCTTTGAAATCATCGACATTGGGTATATTTTTTTGTTCACTGAGATAATCATACGTTGAAAGATCTTTATTCAACCCCAAGTCGGATAGGTTTTCATATCCTTTCAAGAATTGATAAAATACATGATAATTTCTTTCTTGTTTGGCTTGACTTACAACGCGAGATTTTTCCAACAAGTAATAATCAATATTGGCCCCTGTTATATCACCTTGAGTACTGAAAAAAATTTGAATAAATTTACCAAATCTTGAAGAGTTATTATTCTTTATGGTTTTCGCATTACCAAAACTTTCCAAGATGGGATTAGCTTGTAGTATCTTAGTATCTATATTGTCAGTGTGCTCTCCCTTATCTCTTTTGGGCAGTTTGAGTACATCCAGTGTAGTTATCGATGATAAATACTGAATGATCTTTTTGGTATTCTCAGTTTTCCCAGCCCCGCTTTCGCCCGTTACTAAAATTGATTGATCTTTTTTATTGCTCAACAAGTTTCTAACAGTTCCCTCGGCGATGGCAAATATATGAGGGGGTAGCTTTTTAAATTCATTATCATGGTACTTTTTCAACATGGTTTGGTTGTATATTGGTAACAGTTTATAGGGATTTATGGCAACAAGAAACAACCCAGAATATGTGTAAATCAAATCATCATTATATCGGAGGTACATATTGTAAACAACTGAAGGTTCATTTAAGTGCGTTAACTCCGCCATATCTTCGCATTTGTTGAATTTTGTTGGATTGCAATGCTCTAATAGTTTTTGATCTATAACCTTATGCGACTCTGTGCCTGATTGACTAACTATTGTTACTTTGCATTTTCCATCTGATAGATAATCAGTTATATAACCCTTTGTGAATAAATCATTTTCGTTTGGTATCCATACCCAGTTTTTGGATATGATACCTTCTTCGTCGTTCGTCGACATTTTAAGCGAGCGTATAAAGGATCTATGGGGTAGCAATCAATAGCCAGTACTTATTGTAAATGTGTATGAGTATGCACTAATAGACGTATATGGATGCCGGTGGGTGAGTGTAGCACAGATGCTTTAGCTATGGATTGAGAGAAGTTGGTGTCAAAATGAAGGTAGGAATATTTTGGTTGTCTATTTGGTGCTCGATTGTTGTTTACCTTTTTGCCTTTGAACACGATTTTTTTGGTATTTATGACAGAGGGTTATATGCAGTAATATAGTTAAGTGGTTGTTTGCTGACCTACAAGACATGTTGGATTCTGACCTTAAATCTGTGAAACAATTTACCTGATGTTGCAAATACCTTCAAGGATGTGATGGCAGACAACTCTGGTGTCTCAGTCAAACACCCGGTAGAGATATGGTATGGGAATAATAAATTGCGAAGGATCACCGTTACGAACGTAGATACGACAGGAGAAAAGCAAATCGACCATATATTTATAGAAATACTTGATATTCGGGAATTGATTTGTAGATCTATAAATCAAAAAAAAGGGAGTTCGTAATAAATAGATCTTAAAGACTATGCAGTCAAAGCAATACTTGTTCGGTTTGAATGTGAAAAACCCCTCTGCAAGTTTGGTTCAGATAGAATTCGTAATTTCCTTGTATTACTTGAGATTCTCAGAGTTCGGCATAAATTAGAGACAAAAAGCTGAACTACACGTATAAACAGCTAGTTAATAAAGAAATAATCAAGACAACTGAACTTGAAAAAGGCGTATAAACAAAACAAAGAAGGTGAAAGATAAATCCACCGCGAAAAAAAGCTGGCAGCCGCGGGCCAATTTTGCACCCAATTAACACACGTATAAATTTCGTAATTCTCATTTTCACAGTGGTGCGTCCTCCCCCTTGCGAATAGTCTCTCTGAAGCTATATTCTACTGGCTTTATTCTCTCACTGCTAAAGCCCAAATACCACCAGTCATCTCCTTGATCTTCATCGATACGTTTTGCTAACTCGCAAGGCACAGTACATGTCTCACATCTACATAAATTACAACAACAATTCGCAATCGAGATTCACACAACGTAAGGCTCATGTTCACAGCGTCGTAAGGAACGAAAGTAAAAAAGGGCGTCCAGTCAAGTCAAGTCAAGTTAGTCACGCATGCATGCATATTTACATGCGCGGACAAAACACGCAGTTCCCAAAGGGGGAATAATGTTGCAAACAAAAGGTAAACAAACGACCATTTTGATGTGAGATGGTATAGTTGATCGACTCTTAAGGCCATTGCTAGAATGGATTCGGTCATGATGTGCTTGCTAGATAGATAAAAAGTGCTTGCCTATCGCGAATCAAGCATTGTGGAAATTTTTCGTCGTTGTCTGATTTGATGCATATTTTGAAGTTTTTTGCAGCTACATTTTGGCGTTTTGATAGATTTGCCCCGTTTTTGATAGATTTGCCCCGTTTTTGATAGATTTGCCCATGTTCACTTATATTTCTAAGTGCTTGTTTATTCTCTTTTCAAAGAAGATTGATGGAATCTGGATACGCATATGTGACTATTCACATATCGTGCGCTGTTACGTTGCCTGAAATACGGTGTTCGGCCATGGATAACCTCTCTCAAAGCTGACCAATGATTCATTTTCGTTTTTTTTTTCGCATTCTGTTCTAAAACAAATTAAAAGATACCAAGTGATAATACAATGTTGAATTATATATTACATTCTATATGATAGCATATAAATAGATAAAAAAAGGGAATAGAAGTGAAATGACCATGAAAGCAAACCCATGCAAAATTTGAATATTTTATTAAAAGTGTTGTTGAATCAAAGGAGAACTACCATTCAAGGAAGTATTGGTACTTGTAGTTTTGAGCGGACTAAATCCACTACTTTCTCTTTTTTTTCTTATTTTGGATTTTGTTCTAAGCAATGACGCAGGAGGTGGTTGAGGTGGGGCAAATGATGATATAGCAATATGTGTAGGTGTATTGCATGCAGAGTTTACACTAGCTAAAGACGTGCCCGATCGTTTATTCGAGAATACAGAGTATTGAGAAGTTGCCAGAGGCGGAGTGACTGGTGGGATGGTATGTGATTCCAAACTTAAAGATGAGGTTGAAAATGGATGTGGTGATTTTGGAGTTTTAAATAAAAGTTGGTCATCCTCTGTATCGTATCCATAATACTCGTCTTCATCGTCAGACGGTTCTTCATTCATTTTGGGAAATTGTAATAAGTTTTCAGAAGACTGGAGTAATTTCTCACCGATTTGATCGATATTATTCATGATGAGGTCCTGGTTTTCATATATCGATTGGATTATGAACGTATAACGTGAATGAAAATTATTTATAACTTGAATAACACCAAGATTCTCATACTTTTTACTCAAAACTTCAGTAACTTTGCTTAATTGAATGATTAACATCAAGCAAATTTTTTTTATAGTAGTTAAAGCAGTTTCATCTAGCCCACTCAAAAAGGCACCATGTATTTCTGGCTGTTTATTTTCGATTTCTTCATCAAATGTGGTATTATGCGTATCATTATATTCATAAAATTCTTCATCATCATCTTCGTCAAAGACTTCATCACCTTCTTCGTCATTGCAAGCTTCATAATCTAAGTCAATTCCGTCATCTATACTCGAATGTCTTATATTCAGTTGATGGCTGTAATTACTTTCGTTGTTATTTGAATAAAGGGTATTTGAAATTGGGTGGATGATAGGATGACGAGAGATTACATTTCTCCTTTGTTGCACTTGCTTTCTCTTTCGTTCAATAAGTACTTGTTCCAATAACTGTTTAAGACTCACAGATGCATGGGGCAACTGTAACATTGAACATGCTAAAAGATTTGCAGTTATGGAAACCAAGGAAGTGGGTACCGATAAGAAATACTTATCATAAAGTGATAATTCACACAAAAATCTCCCCACAGCAGTTATAGCAGATAAGGTACTGGTAGATTTGTTTTCGGGGTATAAATGTCTAGCATTGTTATATTTACAGGGAGTCACATTCGAACCCGTTATATTTGATTGCTTTATTGCCAATTGCAAGCAGTCTTCTAAAGTGGGATGTGATATGGACCATTCCAAAGTACTCAATATATGCATTTCCATTTGTACAAACATTTCTTCATCATAAGCATTACGACACATAATTGTCAATTCTTTCAATGTTGGAACTCTTGATTTTTTATCTTCATATTTTCCAGCAATCCACAAGGCAGTACATCCAACGAGTTGATAATGACGTTTGAACACAATCCTTTTAGCACAGTATCTATCTATAATATTTAAACAAAGAAATAATGTTTGTGGCTGTAATTTGAATGAGGAGTGTAATTCAATTAAAAAATCTAAAAGAAACGGACGCATGAACCACTGTATTTCAGGCTGTAAATCAATCATTGCTGGATTTACTGAACTTGAACTTTCTAATGCGGCCAAAGTGTGGACAACGTCCGTCATGTATTCATTGGTCGCTATTCTGTTAGCTTGAGATTCTAATAATTCAAGCATAATACTATATGGACGTTGTTTTATATGCGTTGGAGGACCATACTTGGGTCTTGAAAGCTGTTGTTGATGCTGTTGATTTTGCTGTTGAAATGACATATTGGAAGGTCTGGAAACAATAATAATATGGAATAATAGGATTTAGAGATGTTAGTTGTAGATAGTTAAGCGAAGGAATGAATCAGGTCGGGATTCTCTATATCATGTAATATTGGACGTTTAAAACAACGTAATGCAAGGATATTGTGTATAGTTAAAAATACTTGTTGCTGAAGAGGTGGGCTTGGTTGTTGCTGAGTAGTGGAGTAGACTTGGAAGGGTGTTATTATTCCAAATGAACTCTGAGTATTGGATAATTGTGTCAGGGAAGGGGGTCGGGGGTAGGAGGGTGGGTTATAGAATGAAAGTAAGCCACCAAAAAGAAGGAAGACCTGATTGACTAGTAGGAAAGTGAAGAAAGTAAGAAAGTAAGAAAGAAACAAAAAAAGCAGAAGGAATATAATTGAAAATATATAACTTTACTGGACTTGAGGTGAAGATAGTGGAGGGTCAATCAATAAAAGGGTAAAGGCTTGAAATCCTAAAGGAGGTCGGATTGTATGTACAATTATACGCGAAAAGTTTTTCTTATTTTTACAAATTGGAATTGAGGACGAACCAACTCTAAATTTAATTAAATTACCGTGAATTTTCTTACATTACATATGCATTTGCAGAGACGAAGACTGTCTGACGATTAGTAGAAACTACTTGCTTTGTGTAATGGAATCAGTTACTCAACTGCAAGTGTTTTTTGAGCTGGATACAAATACATTGAAAATGGGAAAAACCTTCAAAGGGGAAAGCAAACCAAAAGGAACAACAGTTGATAAACTAAATAAAAACGCAGTAATTTCTTTTTACGACCTAAAACTCTCGAGACCAGGTAAGTATGGTTCAAGAATAAGAATGCGCTGTCTGTGTCATATTTACTGGAATGGTGCAATAAACCTGTGTTCATTTTATTCTTGAAGTATCAATCAATCAACAGTCAATCGACTGGATTGAATCTTATCCAATTGACACCAATTGGGTTTTCTGCTACGAAATTTAACGACGCGCGTTTTTGTTTTTCGCCCGTTCATTGGTAGCAACTCACCGCAAGCTCGGCCCAACTTCGTCCAAGAATATCACACACCAGAGCAGATTTATTGGCATAGACAATATCTATGAAGCAGTGACTTAATAAATATCTATTTGCTTATTTACATATTTATCAAATTTGTAGCATACTTTTCAACGTAAATCACAGAGGTAAGTCTATTTTGCTTACCATTGGCAGGACAATAATATCAGCCAATGGAACGAATGAATGTTTGCGCAATACGCGACATTTTTTTATATTTTTTTTTTCGCATCAATTGGAATTCTGAATTCAGCGATAATTGGCAAACAATCGTGTTTTATTTATTATTGACATCTATACCATTATTCCTAATGCAACACGATAAACACCACCTAATAATGAATATCAACCGCTTATGCATATATTCGTTGTTGCTAAAACTGACTATTTTGTCCTCTTTCTCTTTTCTTTTTCCCCTTCTTAGCCCTTCCCTTCTTTCAGATCCCACGATAAATAAGAGTCCTATGATTTGATTCAATTATGCAGAATTATTATCAACCCGCTTTGCGCCTCTCTGTCTTTCTACGAAGATAAATCAAAAAAAAAACAAACGCGAGATCCGTTGCTAAGTATGTTACTTACAGAGAAGATCCCGCGTCTTTGCTGATAAACTGGCGTGTTTTGTATTCTTCGAAGATTGTTTGCAGCTTATTTTCATCTCTCTCTAGCCTATGATAGGTATGCTTGTTATGTTATGTTATCGTTACACGAGTATAGTATGCATTATTAAGACATATTCTACAAACAATTAAAAGGCACCTCTACCTCTAGCTCCCATCGGTGGTGCTTGAGCCTGTTCTTGTTCATCATTCCTAATAGTTTCATCAACTGATAATAATAAGGTTGCCGCTTCACTAGCAGAAGCGATTGCATTTACTTTAACTAACGCAGGCTCCCAAATAAAGCTCTTCATATTATTTCCAATGTTTTCCAATTGAAAATCTATACCATACCATTGCTCGCCTTTTGCATGAGCACTTCTCAATTTGTTCAATAACTCAATTGCATCCAAACCAGCATTTTCACACAATTGTCTAGGAATAATCTCCAATGCTTTAGCAAATGCGCCTATGATCAATTGCTGTTTGCCAGCTATTGTCTTTGAATAATCACGTAAATATTTGGACAACTCCATTTCTATTGCTCCTCCTCCCGCAACAATGGTATGATGGCTCACAGCTCTTTTAACGATCATTATAGCATCATGCAACGATCTTTCAACTTCGGCAATAACTTGTTCAGCGCCCCCTCTTAATATCAATGTACACGTCTTTGCTTGTGGACAGCCTTGAAATAAATTATATCTCTCACCACCAATTTGTACTTCCTCAAATGTCTCACAGGTTCCGATATCTTCAGGTTTAATATTCGAACACGTTGATTGAATATTGCCACCAACAGCTTGAATTACTCTATCCATATCTTCACCACTAACTCTACCGGCGCAGAATATACCTCTATCAGCAAAGTATTGTGTAGCCAAATCACCAATCGGCAACTTCGACAACACTATCTTTGCGCCACTTTTGGCTATAGCTTCCAATTTATTAAATATAATTTGCCACTCAGCATCAACTATTGCTTGATAATCTTTGACTTCTTCCACTCTGACTTCGGCATTGTCCTTTTCGGCCTTTAATTCTAGTTCAACGTTAAGGGCGAGTATCTTTGGATTCTTGAATGATTTTGGCTGCTGCTCAAACCCTGCGTACGAAAATGTTTTCTTGAATGCAACACCATTAATGAATTGTGAATCTTGCACTGCTCCACCAGGGACTTTCTTCACCCCAATTAATTTTTCATCTAAATCATTTCTGTCAAGACTCAACACTGCATCCACAGCCATTTTTGTAAAGAAATCCGAGTTTTGACTAATTAATTTGGACGACATAGCTGTTGTGGCACATCTTTCCAACAATTGTCTGAAACTTGTGCTATCCTCCTCCTTAATATCTATGGCAATTTCTTCAATTTTACTGATACACAATTCACATGCTTTTCTAAACCCCTTAGTGATCAAGTGGGAGCTTAATCCATCTTCAATGAATGTTTTCGCTTCTTTCAACAATTCTCCAGCTAATATGGTTACAGAGGTGGTACCATCACCAACCTCTGCATCTTGGGATCGAGAAATATCAACCAACATTTGCGCCGCAGGATGAACAATATCCAATAAATTCAAAATCGTGGCACCATCGTTTGATATAGTAGTTTTGCCGTTCGACGAAACAATTAGAATATCAGATCCAAATGGTCCCAACGTTGGTTTTAATGTATCTTGAATAGCCAAACAAGCATTTATATTCGTCAAAATTTGTCCTTTACCTTGAGAAGCATCTGTGCCTTCTTTGAGAACCACGATAGTAGGTGTTTGATTTGAGAATGCCATAGTTCAATGGTTCATGAGATGATCACAGCAGAGTGTTGCCAAAGTGAAGTAAGAAGATGTTGGAAGAAAAAAATTTGATTGTACAAATATACACTACTAACTAACACAACTATCAAAAATTTTTCACTAACATAGTAATCAACTAACTATCCAGAGCTACACAGTAGGAGATATGTTCCATCCCATGAAATCCACCGTGGCGCATGCCACCAGCACGACTAAGATGTTTATAAGAAACAAGCAGAACATATCCATGGCCGGAGAAGTGAACTTGTCAACTAGACGAGTAATGAGGAAAATTAGACTCGGTAAGGCAAGACCAGCCATATTTTACCAGTTCGACACATTAGTGGAATTATCCGACGGAGCAGTGGTGAAGAGAAGATCACAGGCACCCAAGGACGAAATAAGAATGATTAATGATCAGAGAAATAGCATAAGATGGAACCCACATCGTGCCGATTTGGAAACTTCCGACTTGACAGCAACTGGAAAAATTGGGAAATTTAAAAGCAAGTATAGCGCTTTTGAAGCCAAAGAAGAGAGTGAGCAGGCGCAGAAAGAAGAAGCTGCGGCAGCTGAAGACGAGGAGGCATTAAAGAAGAAAGAAAAAGAAGCTGCTAGGGCTAAAGATCAAGAATTGTTTGATTTAATGGGCGAAAATGCGGAGGAAATCGTCGGTGGCGGTCAATTGTACGATAAGAAAGCAGATAGAAAGAGATTCAAGTAGGTATGTGTGATGCTATTTATCTTGTATATACAATTAGTTTTATAACACACATATATATTACATATAAGTGTCGATTATGTGTGGTTTTAATGCAATTCTAAGTAAATTCTGATCATCATATCGTTGCAAATATTGGAAAATGGATCCTAGATCCCAGCCCATTCTTCTAAATTCATCAACTGACCATTCCAATGTTGGACGATCCATTTCTTTAAGGGACTGCTTCGCAAGTATTTCGATACACTTAACAATGCCCTTGGGGGTAAGATATATCAACCTTCTAAAGTCAGGAAGACCATATTGTGAAAAATTAATGTTTAAATAATAATTATCCGATGCATAGACTTTAGGATCTAATACCAACCGCAAGAAAGTTAAATAATACCTAACAGCTGATCGATTATCAATTTCAGAAATATACCTAAGCAACTCAAGCGTGAATATCTCCAAAACTTCATCTTCCTGCAACTTCAACATCTTTAAATAAAATTCATGATAAAATTCAGTTAAGCTGTTGTTACCATGTCTCAAAACATATTTGAATATAGACACATAGCTTAATTTGGATATGTTCAAATCCATACTTTTTAGCATTTTCAAAGCTTCCTCTAGCTTCTCCTGCAACAACAACTTTTCAGTGATCAAATTTAACTCATAACCATTGATCCCTCCTATTGCTTCATATTTGAAAATTGAATCGATAATTTTCTCTGCATTTTGTTCGTCTCCAATTTGTATGAATGCACTTAGTAATACTGTATACGATGATCTTCGCAATGGAGTGTTCAAGTTTTTTACAATTCTATTGAATTCCTGCTGTTTATTATTAGTCCCATAAAACTCTATTTTATAATCGATTATTTCATCAGTTGAAAACGGTAGGTGGTCCAATACAGAATCGATACTATGTTTATCATGGGAACATTTAAATAGTTCAACAAGCTTAATGCCCAATACCTGTATTTCAACTGTCGGTCCCTTGACTAGTGGTAACGCGCGGGACCAGATTTCAAAACCTTTGATGGAATTATTAGTAAGGACATTAACTTCAATCATGGCAGCAATCATCAACACAAAATCCAGTTTCTTCGTTGCCATTTTTGCAAGTAAATCCCGGTTGCATATTTCACTGAATAGGTGATTTGCATATAGGTTCCCATATGGCGAAGAACATAGATACATTATACATTTGTACAAGTCGCCAATCTCGATGTTTTCAATTCCATAATTTAGTGCCAATTGTAATACACAATACCCGTTAATTGCAAGTTCCTCCTCTGGGCTATTTGATATCATATAGATCAACAGCTTCACCGTCGGATACTCTATCAATAATCCATTTCTCAAATATTCTAATAACACAGTTGTGGCCAAAGATGCTCTGTTTTCATCTATTAATTTATCTAGAAATCTGACATGAATACTCTTAAAGTCTCGAACAGTGTCCTCGGGTAATACTTCGCTTTGACATAATATGTCGCTCAAATTCTCAAGGATGTTGAATTTCTTTGCTATAATCAATTCTGCTATATCTCGAAGGAAGTACTCTCGTAGAATAGGAATTGAAGTCATTTTTTTGATAAATTGTGGATGCGATTGGGAAATTTGGGCATAATCTTCAAGAAAATTTGCATTGCTCTTAGTATATATGTCCTTGAGTGTCTTTATAATATGATGGTGCAGATGAAGTCGTAACAACTTACCTAATCTTGATTGAGGTGTTTGTAGTAGATTGGGAGTCATGGGTTTTGCTTGAAACGACTGAGATATAGTTGAAAACTGGCAACGATATGCTCTTCGTAGTATTCCTCTATTAAACTTATTCATGCTATATCGTCATTACTATATACCTTTACCCTTTACCCCCCGCCTTTGGTTGAGTTTGATCTTGTCAATTTTGGCAAAAAATTTTTCCACGAGCAATGCCTGTTTTTTTTATCTTGAGTTTTGTGTCACATAATTTTGCAATCACCCAAACCAAATCCATACATTACCTTCTCAACATCTCTTTTGATAATTGACCAGTCTTGCCTTTGTTGGACAAACTCATATATTTCTTCTTGTCCGAATATTCCATTGAACTTAGAAAGATCGCTTACCAACTTTCCAATAGATTTTGAATCATCACCACTGATGAGATATATATTTCCAACTTTCTTTAGTGCCTGATATAATGGAACCACTAACCTTTTATTTGTCTTGATATGTTCCACTATGAAATCATAATATAGATTGAGATCGGAAATCAAATTAGGTGCACCCGCGACAGATATAGTTCTTCTCTTCAATGTTTTCACAATAATTTGAAAAAACCTCTCAGCAATCTCTTGTTGAAATACATCAACTACCGATTTATCAGCAGAATCAACCAACAAGTTCATGTTCTCTTCTAAGATCTTGGTTGCTCGCTTTGCAGCATCAGTGGGACCAAAATTCGAGGGGATTTCATCAACAGGGTTGTATTCAGTATCAGATAAATAATCTTGGTATACAGTTTCAATTTGATGAACCAAAATCTCAATACCAATGTTTAAACCATCGGCCACATATTTATCAACTAATGCTTCTAATTTTTTCTTATTTTGCAAGGATGGATTCAATATGGAGTTTTCATGCTTTATAATATGACGATTTAGCATTTCTTCCTTATAGAATATATCAATCATTTGAATAATAATATCGGCCATATTGATCAAATCAAAAAACAACACTAATGGTTCAGCAAATGTCTCATTATGGGTGGTCGTATAAGTTGCTGAGTTTGGATTGTATGTTTGTAGATAAGTCAATGCCTTTTCAAAACCAGGTCTTAAATGTTCCAATCCGATGATATCCATCACGGCAATAAAAACATCTTGTATGGACTGAAAAATCTCTCCACGTAATGAAGAAATAGAAAACTCTTTAAATTCTAAAAGTCGGTGTAATGAATCTTTGGCGTCATTTAAAGTTTCAACAACTAATTCAGGACTGAAGATTTTATCCAATGTTTTAATATTCTCTGATAAAATTTTGGCTTTTGCTTGAACCTCAGAGTACCTTTCTTCAGAACTATTTTCATCTTTATTAGAGCTCATGGTGAAAACATTTTTGAAACTTGTCAAAAAATCGTTCTTTGACTCTACTTTAACTCGTTCGAGTATTTTTTGGGTGGTTTCTTGTTCCCTTTTGGATATTGTATCCTTCCAGTCTATAAGTTTCTCCTTGGCAACTGTCTTGAATGATAGTACTTCTTCTCGCATGTATTCTGCAGCAAACGATTCAAACAGCATATCTAGCAACTCAATCACTAGCTGATGATATGCGTCACCTAAATTTTTCGATGGAACTAGCTGCGTTACAAAATCTGTCGTTAGCTTTTGATAAATAAACGGCATCATCGTTAAATATAAACCATACTCTTTTGAAGAATCAGTTAAGACCAGTATCAATTCATTTAATTTGTTCGAGATCAATTCTTCACATACCTTGTACATCATGGGTATAGATTGCGGAAATATTAAATCGATAATTCTCGACCGTTCATTGAACACACTCGCAATACTGGTCATTAGTTCATCAAATGCCTCACTGACAAGATGATTAGGTTCATAGTACTTCAGCCCCTGAAATTCATCTAAGTTGAAAATCTTTATCTCTTCATCAAATACACTCTTTTGCAAAAAAAAATCAATTAAAGTTTGTTGATTTTTTAGTGATATTAGAATCAGTATAAATTGTTTAGTTTTTTCATAATCTTGAATATCAAAATGGATTTCCAACTCTCTTAATAACGCATTTTCAAAAATCTCAAATAATTCACAAATCTTATCGTGAGCTAAAACTCTGGTTTCTTCAATATAATCGATCTTATTATACATTAGCAAATTTGTCAATATCTTGGCTTGATCCTCGGGAGACTGAAAGTCCTTAAAAATTCGAAGTCTGTCATAACTCTTGCTGAGCAATAAATCACTGTAGTACGGGTATAAACATTTGTGAATCTTTAGTACTTGATACCTCGCATTCTTAGTTGATCGATATACATAATCCAAACACGTCAATGGACTATTAAGATATGGCCTTCGGTTGTTTTTTCTTATTTCTTCTTTTAGAATCGGTTTCGCATTATTCCATACTTCCATTCCTCTTAGCAATGATACCCAAAGCTTTGGATCATTAACTGCTTCATATGTATTCTTTGATACTTGGGAAAATGATAACAAATCTTGCACCGGAAGATAAATGGCTATACTTCGTGCTATCAGTAGCGGCATTACATCTTTATTATACACATCTATGTCAGAATTCCATACCACTTGGGCCATTGTAGATATCGTAACAAGTGTTGATAGTTTGACACACCAAAGAACTTCCTATTCAACTAGAAAAAAAAATAGAGTTAAATATAAAGTATTTCAAAAATCAAATTAAGTTGATAGGGCTTCTTCAAGTATAAAGAACACCATGCTACGGTGTCGCTCTTACTTGTGCCGAGTTATAGTGCTAAACACTTTGATACGAACGCAACCATATAAACGACTACTATCATCGAAACCATTTTTCGAAAACAATGCATCTGCATCACTACCAGAAAAGCTTACCAGTTTTATATCCAATATCTTTACAGAACAGTGCGATAGGATAATAGACCATCCAGTTGAGGATTTAATACGACTAGTACCAGGCTTGCATCAAGAATTGAAAAAATCGTTAGATTTAGAAAATAAGCTCTTTACTGTATTATCTTATGATCCAGTGCTAATTGATCCACGATTGTATCTACATTTTTATGATAATTCGATCCATTTGAATGGGCAAATGAAAATTTTATTTATAGAAAGACTACTTTATCATCGACACTACGAGGCATGTTGGCAATATTTCTTGGATTCATATACTACATTATCTGATATAGATGATTTTTTGGAAATTACCAAAAGCTTTTTTAATAAACAAAGTAATGATTTTGCATTCATAGATTTTATAATAGCATTGCCTTTCATGGAGGAAAATTTCCAACACCAAGTAATTGATTCTATCATGTACACATTCAAACCAGAGATAAATATTCGTCATTTACTAAGTAGAAGGACGGAGATTTGCCAAGTGCGACAAATAGATGAGTTAAATACATACATGAGTAAGGACTTCGCAACAACGGTACTATTCATGAAAAGAATTATGGAGATATTAAGAGATGAAGGAAGTACAAAACATACTATATGCAAATATCTTTCACAACGTCCAGAAATACTACTACGACCGGGTTGGTTAAGTCTGATTTTCCCAAGCTTTGAATTTTCCACTTGCATGATTAAAGCATATATCCCCCCAGAGATAGAACCATTTTTACAGTCAACAAAACAAATAATTGCCCAAGGAGCGAAGTTGAACGAATTAGATACCTTGTATATGCTCCATTCAGATCTCAAACCGTTCACAATTTTCCTGGCATATCGAGGGTCCACCAAGACATTGAATAGATCAATTGTCAATTATCTTGTCGACAAAATTATAGAGACCCCGCGTCTTGATGAGTTGAAAGCAGCATATTTGACTTGCCTGAATTCGTTACTAGATGACGTAGTACTAAAGTGTTTGGAAGTTTTAATTCCGGAAGAACGAAGGATTCTTCACCTCGTGAAAATGCTTAATGAGCGGACATTAGAGAAAATTTTACCAAAACTCGGCCATATTTTCAATCCCAATCAATTTCAAGAGCTTATAATTGCATATAATAATAATCAAAAGATCACTAGGCCTCTTATCACCATTTTTTCTAGAACACCTGATGTTACATTGGAACAATTGACTAACCTAGCGGCCTCCAACATTCAATCCATAAAAACGCTACTTGAGATATTTAGATCAACAATACTTCGTGCCAGATTTATAGACGAACATTTTATTTCTATGTGTTTTAATAAACTTTTGAGAAAGTCAATTCGGAAAAATGACAACTTTGATAAATCTTACAAGTCTCTTGAGTGGAGAAAAAGACGCTTATTCCATAACACATTCAGATCATTTGCACAGACCATATCCTTACTCACTGCAAAGGAACTAGCTACCGTATTAGACATATTGGACAGAGTAAT
Organism: Nematodospora anomalae; assembly: GCA_030572795.1. Taxonomy (NCBI): domain Eukaryota; kingdom Fungi; phylum Ascomycota; class Pichiomycetes; order Serinales; family Debaryomycetaceae; genus Nematodospora; species Nematodospora anomalae. The sequence continues at coordinate 239,838 of JAJMBC010000013.1, read as the reverse complement.
GGATTCTAACGGTTTTTATTACCAGGGAGACCTCGAAGCCAAAAAGTACTTAAAGAAGTCCATATCATACGATGTATTCAATTTTGTTAGTCGTCAGGAACAACCAAAAGAGATTGTATTCTTTCTTCGAGATGTCATGGAAAGCATGGAATCATCTACTCATTGGGTTCAACACTTTTTGTTTCGTGCCATGATTCTTGAAGATTTCTCCAATGCCATTAAACTTTTAGAACATTTCAAAACTGAGAAATCTCAATTAGCTAAGTTTTTCCCAGCACTAGTATCAGGGATAATGAATAATAAACAAATGGAAATCAACAATAGAATCAAGTTCCTAGACCTATTTCTCAACAAAGCCAAAGAATACGGTTACGAAAATACCGTAAAACATAGAGACGGATCTGAAATTGTTAATATATTGAATAAGGCATCTAAAGAAAACCTATTAAATAAAGATTCCGTTCAATGGTTATTGGAACGTAGCAAATATAATAAACACTTGAGAAGAGTTATTAAGGTCAGTTCTAAAAGTAGAAAATTGACAAATGGGAAGGTTTAATGGCAGCAGCAGCACCAACAGTGGTGGTGGCGGTGGTAATGATAGCAACCTTGTAAATATATCTAATTCAATTATTCGTTAATTTTGTAGTTTTTTTATCTACTAACCCACTCAGATACCCAATATTTTGCTTTGATGAAGATATTCATAAATGTGCGTGGACATCAAATGCTAGAGAAAACATACGTCCAAAAAAAACCTGCTTCTCAAAACTCTACTCTTCTCATTTTCAATCATTGTTTTATAGCCATGAACACCAAAACTTACGGTGTAACCGATCCCATATCGACAGCAAACCCAACACCCAGAGAGAATAGTCTTAATGATGCACTTATACAAGAATTAAAAAACAGGGGTTCATTTGAAAGTGAAAACGCAACAAAAAAAAGAGTAGAAGTTTTATCCCTTTTTCAGAGGTTGGTACAGGAGTTCGTTTATTCGGTTTCAAGGAGTAAAAACATGTCGGACGGTATGGCAAAAGATGCGGGTGGCAAAGTGTTTACGTTTGGATCTTATAGATTGGGTGTTTATGGACCCGGATCCGATATTGACACACTTGTGGTTGTCCCTAAACATGTCACCAGAGACGATTTTTTCAACGTCTTTGAGCAAATAATTCGAAAGCGACCAGAGCTTCAAGAAATAAATTGTGTTCCTGACGCCTTTGTGCCCATTATTAAGATAGAGTTTGATGGAATTTCAATAGATTTGATCATGGCAAGATTGAATGTTCCTCGAGTGCCCTTAGATATGACATTAGATGATAAGAATTTGCTAAAGAATATCGATGAAAAAGATTTGAGATCTTTGAATGGAACTCGAGTTACCGATGAAATATTACAACTAGTGCCTAAGCCGACTGTTTTCAAGCATGCTTTGCGTTGCATAAAGCTATGGGCTCAACAGAGAGCAGTCTATGGTAATGTGTTTGGATTTCCTGGTGGTGTAGCATGGGCCATGTTAGTTGCTCGAATTTGTCAATTATATCCCAACGCAGTTAGTGCAGTGATAGTAGAGAAGTTTTTCAATATTTACACGAAATGGAATTGGCCACAACCTGTATTACTAAAACCTATTGAGGATGGTCCACTTCAAGTTAGAGTTTGGAATCCAAGATTATATTCCCATGATAGACTTCATAGAATGCCCGTCATAACGCCAGCATATCCCTCTATGTGCGCCACCCATAATATTACCAGTTCAACTCAGAAGGTTATCATGTCCGAGCTCTCTAGGGGATCAGATATCATGAATGACATAAATGTCGGCAAAAAATCCTGGTCAGATTTATTTGAAAGACATGAATTTTTCCACAAGTACAAATTTTATCTTTGTGTTGTCGTTGCGACTGCGGATAGTGCCGAAGAACACCATAAATGGCATGGCTTGGTAGAGAGTAAATTACGGCAACTAGTAATGAAATTAGAGGTTACTGAAGGCGTTGAGCTTGCCCATCCTTATGTCAAAGATTTTTCTGATGTATACCTCAGTGAGGATAAAAATCCACTCGAGATTGTTAATGCTTATGGCACCTTGCAGGGAGAAAAGTTTCTAGAAACTCTCAAGGTTCCAGAGCCACATCAAAATGATGACGGAAAAAAACTCCATTTGACGAAATATTTTATCGGGTTGGATCTTAATTTGACCAAGGTGGTGGATGGTATGAGGAAACTCGATATTCAATATCCATGTTCAGAGTTTTACAACATATGCAAAGCATCCACTTCATTCAAAGAGGATGTCAACTTTATAAAAATAAAAAATGTCAAATTACATGATCTTCCTAATGATGTTTATATTGAAGGCGAAAGCAGGCCCAAAAAGAGCGGTAAGAAGAGAAAGAAAGACTTGAATGGCGATACCCAGAAACGGGCAAGAAGTGAATTATCAACACCTGTTTCTGTCAATGGCAGTGGCTGAAAAGCATATATATTGTATAAGATTTTGTCATCTATTTAATCAAATATACATCTTCAACGGTACCTGATGGGATAGTTCCCGAATGGGTCTCAAACTGTATGTCCCCAAAGATAGTATTCTCGGACTTCATATCCAAAGCTTCGTACAACCAATCTACAAAAGTCAACTTGAGTCCGGGCTCAAGTAAGTAATTGTTATAGGACTGTGTGTATTGACTCCAAACCGCTTGGTTTGGTTCGTTAGTCCACACACTTGCAAGCTTACAGGAGAGCTCACGCTGATGTTCTGGTTTGCTTATAGCTCTTGAGTAAAAGGATCTAAACGCAATAAAGGGATTTATTGGTTTCAATTTGCATTTTTTTGGCCTAACGGCCTTTGAAGTAACTTTAGGATTCCAATTTATCTCGTTGAGGAAACTATACTCAAATAATAGATCTTGCAATGCTTTACAAGGAGTTGGAATCTTAGGTAAAGAAGTGATTCTAAAACCAAGCTCTTGATATTTGGCAACTTTGCTTATGGTGCGGCTGGGAGCTTTTTGTTTATTATGAACCCTGAACAATGAAGTGAATTCCTTTGGAATTGTTTTTTTAGTCTGCTTTTTGGTACCCATCTGTAAAAGAATTTCGATTAGAATCTAAAAGAAGCAACATGTACATTTTTGTAAGTCTTTATAGTTTTGATGGAATTTGATCTATACTGGAATATCTGAGGGGTTTTCTTCACAAGCGTAACAGGGTGCAAGATACGATAATCGTATCTTGCATATTTCTGTTTTTATTTGTTTAGATTCATCAATCGTATAATTACACGAGATTAAGATCTTCAAGTGTTGCTTTGGTGTCCTTTAATCAAACCGCATATCCTGCCGAAACCTTATTGTTTTCCCCACTCATTTATATCTTAGACTTGCCATAATGCCTGTAATTCAACTTGTTTATCTTTTGTCACCCCAGATCGTGACTCAACTTTCGCTTTATCACGGAATATGTAATTTCTCTTAAATGCTGCAAACAATGGTACTTTTCATTTCTAATATTGAGGCAATAGTCTTGATTGTTCGTCTTGGTTTAGATTACAGTTAACTGTATGGATCAAAGAATCATAATTGATTTGTCTTTGCCAGACATTAGCAAAACTATCAAAAAACTGGAAATAGTGGTAGGTCGTAAATAATTCTTTATTGACACAATAGGTGAATTCAAATGCTGGAACGAGTCCATGAGCCATATTTAGAACAGTGCACTTAAACCCTCCAGCATCAAATACGTGACTCATTCTCTTAGCATAAATATGGAACTGTTCAAGAGATCCATAAAATATACAATTTTTTAACTAATGTTCTAACTATATATACCCTGAGTGATCATCTGAAACTGATCGTAAAGTCTGGTGTACATACTGCCAAGACTCTTACCTATTAGCATATTTTCAACAAATTGATCGGCATCTTCCTCAGTTAAATGCAATTGAAGTCTTTGTTTAAGCAACACACTTGTATTTTCCCCGTTGTTGAAACAAGGCAAACTTGAATCCTTCTGCATGAGCTCCACTATGTCCACTATTTGATCACTATTCCTCCGTAAAACGTTAAAGCACTTTTTGCATAAATTGACAAACTTTAAATACATAGGACTATCAGTTCCTCCAAGCAATTCCACATACTCTGAAGTAAGCTTGAAAGGAGCAGCTTCAAAGCCAACACTCCCCGGAGAATTTGAAAGCAAAAAGCCAAAATCTATGTGAATTATATGACCATCGCTGTCCACCATTATGTTGCCATTATGCCTGTCTTTGATTTGCAAAACATAACAAATTATGGAATATGAAGCTAAACTTCTTGCAAAATTTTCTTGTGCTTGCTTAAATTTCTTAGAGTCTTGAGGACCGAATAGCCTCAAGAAGTAGTCAAGTAAAGTGAATATCCTACCTTTAGAATTTTCACCATTTTTGATTGAAAGCTCAGTTAGCGATTTTTTGATCGAATGAATCGACATAGCATTTGTTATAGTTTCCACTAACCCCGTATTAGCACTAGTTATCAAGATCTTCATTCTTTTAGTCCATGCTCCCACAGCATTATTCTTCCAAATACTCGATATCATACTGATTAGCTGACATGCAAATGCCTCCTGGGGTAAGTCGTCTCCATTTTTTGCAATAACTGAGCAAAGATCCCAGTTCTCTAAATGACCATAGATACTGGAATGTTTTATTCTTTGCTTCTTGGTGTTCCAATCCTCCCCTAGCTTAAAATCATTTTCCAATTTTCGTTCACCAGCACTAGGCTTGTCCCCTTGCAATTGGCTCAACTTTTCGAAATTGATGCAGTCAAATTGATCTTGAAGTGCAATCATGGACTCAACAATTCTACTCTTGATAGCAAGTGACTGTTCGGAATTTGCTTTTCCCGAACTATCCAATTGCTGCAACATAACTGAAGCAATTCTCATTTGATCTGCTAATACTTTTGTTGGGACTTCAGTTGCATTCAAGGATGGAATATAAGAAAGCTTGGCTTCATTGTCATTGAAATCCTTTTCCTGTGAACCGATCGAAAGACTTCTGGATCTATTGGAAGATCTTGCCATTGGTAATTCACTTAAATCAGTCTCCTCACGAACTGGTGAATAAAGGGAGTCGCAAGTATTGTCATCAATACTGTTTCTGATACTTAAGCTCAATCTAACATCACTTTCAGGAAGATCAGAAAAAATTGATGCGTCCTTCATCCTAGCATCATCAAGATGATTGACTTTCTTATTGGCAATAATCTTCTGATTATACTCGGTGAATGGGTTAAAATCAATTTCATCACTCAAATATTCTATTAAAAGTAGGAATGGAACTCTTTCAGCTGAATTTAACACACAAGCTTCATTGATGCTCAATCTTAAAATTTTGTGATATTTTTTGTTTCTATTGCTAGTGATTGGTAGTAATTGCGGAATATCTATTTCCGATGGAAGTAATGTTTCGTTTATTATTGACAACTCAGCTCGCAATGCAGAAAGTCTAGCTTCCTTAGGCACTTGTGAAAGTCGCATAGAGATATTCTGCAATGCCATAATAAACTGTGTTTCCTTCTTTGCATAATTAACTTGCAAGAGTTTCAATAGTTGGTTGTAAGTGGGAGGCGAACTTGCTTTTTGTGAATTATCTCTCTGTAATTCATTTTGATTCGTATGATGTTGATATAGTAAAGACGATTCTGATTCAGTTGAGGAAAAGTAAGGCTTATCGTCAATCTCTTGAGCTCTAGATAAATCAGGCAAAGATTGAGAGTTCACATTGTAAGAATCTATTGAAAACTCAGTACCTTGCAAACGCTGTGATAATGAAGATATTCTTTTTTTGGACTTGATAACCGTATTTATTCGCAAGTTTTCCTCAATTTCTGAGTAAGTTTTGGACCTGTACTTTTGAATATCAAATGAGTCAACTTCCTTTAAAATTTTATCCAAATCAAAAACTGCTCTGCTGTCATCATCATCGGTACTATATGCTTCAGACTCGTCAGACAGAAATGACACACTATTTTTTTTTGTATGTAATCGGGATGCAGATGCCGATCTATGGCGTACCGTTGCGGGCGATACAGTGGAGACGGTTTCTTCGTCAGAATGGGAGGCTATCGGTAATTCAGCTGATATTCGTTGGTTCTTCATTGTCAAATTCCTCGTCAAGGATTTTTGGAAATTAGCTAGTTTGAATACTAGCGATTTTTGTTGTCTTCCTTGAGATTTTATCAAAGGTAACGCATAGTCACTGAACCTTGGAACAGCAAAGGATGAGGCAATGGTTCCACACAACACTAACGCCGGTTTTAAGTTTTCTCTAAACTCGCCTTGTTTTATTGTAGAACTTTCAGTACTGAACATAATATTCTGCACTTTACTAATTAGTTTTCTAACAGTCTGAAATGAGTGTGACTCTGGGTCATTCCTTAGCTCAAATATATATGCCTGAAGATTCCAAAAAACGATTAAACTGAAATGAGGGTACCTTGAGCAATAGTCAAGCAAAAACTCTTCAAGAGCCATTGAATCAGTTTCGTAAACTACCAGTAGTTGAATAAATTGAGGAATAAAAAACTCCAACTCGTCATAAGCATAGGTGTAAAGCTTTCGTACAAGTTCATGATTGATGCCAATGCTTCCGCTGTGATGTTTCAATTGATGAATACAATTGAATAAAGTGAAGGATGATGATCTTATTCTCTGTAGCAAGAGCTCACTATCCTTGTGGGACATGTTGGGTAACAAGTTGGATAAATTGTGCTGTCAATAAATCATTATTTTGTTGAAACTTTTTAGTAGTGAACTTCTAGATGCAGTACAGCCGAAGACTTGATTAACTATTACTAAAAAAAGAAAGTATTTATAAAAGTACTACTAAAGTCCAAGTCGGTACATACTAATATAGTTCAAATCTATTACGAAATCTAAAGTACTATTCGTTAACTTGGTTCTTGACGATTCTTGACGACTAGTTTTGCGCATGCTTTTTGAAAGCAGGAATACTAAATTTCTCGTCAAAATGTTGACCGGGCACAATTGGAGCGACTGAAAACAACTGATTTGTCAACACATCAGCAGTATCCTTCAAATCAAAATTTTTATAAATAACGTATTCAAGATCTTTTAATTCGTGGTCATGTGCATCCACTTCTCGGAAGAATTTTGGATGAAACTCGACACCATCTTCTAATCTCTTTTTAGCTTTTATTCTTTGGTCATTCTCAACTTTATACTTTTCATCAGTAGCAAGCTCATGGTTCCTCTGAGCAAGGGCATCAATAGTTGGCTTCCAAAGCTTGCGAGATTCAAAATCCCACTGCTCTTTTAAGGGCCTTACTTTAGGCTTGATTGTCAACGATTTTTTGGTGTCAAAGAATACAGTTTTCTTACCTGATTTGATGTTCTTGATCTCCATCACATCATTCCATTTTCCAGAAATCTGAAACAACTCCTCTGACGTCTTTGAGTCCTTGATGATCCCTTCAATCGCATCGTAAGTACCACTAATAAACCCTTTTGTCTTGAATTCAATATCGGCTTGAAATCCCGTCCTCTCACATTTCACACACATGTGGTCTCCTAATTCGGTTCTCATTTTCCCAAATAGGATGCCCCTACAATAAACGTTCGGTTGATTCATCACGTAAACCTCGTTGTCCCACTTCCCAAGTGTAACGTGCGCCCATCCTTCCATGATCGCCGCTGAAGAATTACCTAGAAATCTTGATTTCGGGATAACAACACCGTCAACTCTAATCTTCGCTTCCGGAGCTAAGTAAAAATAGGACGATTTTGGTGGATGGTGGGAAGTTTGTTCGGACAAATAGTACGCTGATCCCGATCCCGATCCCTTTCCAGGTAAATTGTCCCAATAGCAAGAAAAGACTTCTCCAAGAACAGGGTTTAATGGCTTCTTGACAGCTTTTGGGGCTATGTGCCAACTTGCTAAATACCATCTGAGAATTGCGAGGAATCTATCCATGGGGTCTTTAACACTGTTGGCTTCAAGCAACAAATTTGGAATCTGAAAAAAGTTTGTAATTCTCTCTAGCATCGACTTCTTTTCCAAAATGAAGGTGGGGAGAGTGATCTTTGACAAGTCCATACCAGGCCTCAATTGAGCAATTATACCTAACAATATGTTCTGCCCCTCATTATCCACTTCATCGATATCATCGGAATTTTCATTATTGACACGCTTTGGCTCATTATCAACCTCGTCCGATGTGCTTTTCAATTTCAATATATCTAACTTTGATGTCAAACCCATTCTGAAGAGTAGATAAAGAAGATAAAAAACCCTTTCTGTCCAAGGAGAAGGATTTAGTAATTGGTAATTTACAGAAAGACACGACTTTGTCCCATCCTTTCCTGATCAACAACAATACAACAGAAAATGAAAAACATTAGTAAAGGTTATCAGTATCAAAACTGAGCAAACTTTGATATCGATATACATAAAAAGTCAAAACACGCAGGCAAATTGAACACGGGCAGTTGACCTTAAAAAGATTGTCTTCTGACTTAGTATTATATGGCATGGAACGTTGGTCATGTCATTTCCTTAAAGAGTATGTCTTTTTTTTGCTGGAAACTAATTCGATTCACGCTTCCAAATCGTTTGCGACCATGGTTTTCTAATTTATGGCACCTCTTTGCTCTGGAAATTGGAGCGATATCTTTAGGTGAGCTTTCAATTCCAGTGGACAATAGCTTGGAGTTCGAACTGAAATTTCAACTGTACCTGGGCCTAATCACTCTCACTAAGAGATTTTTTTTGTGTAATTGTTTAGGTTTACGAATTACATTCTTTTCAGAGATTTGTCAGTTCACTTGACCATACACCCATATCAACCCACATTAATCTCATAATGAGCGATACTCAGAGTATACTTCGTCAGATAAACGAACAATTGCTAATATATGTCACCAACTTATCCACATTTCCCGTTTTCGACCCCCAGAAGTTGAGAGAAGAACTTGATACATTCTCAAACGAATTGATGACGATCGTTACATCAGACAGCCTTACTTCTAGCGATATGGAGTTAATCAAGATTATAAATGGTCATTTCAAGGAGCTTTATTGCATTTTGGCTACCAGAATATCTTCGGAGGAAAAAACATTACAGTCCATGGAAGTATTCGATGATTCCGGGAACCTGACAACTAATTCCAGTATCGACCTAACGGAAGATTTAGACTTGGACGGAAGAAGAAATCGGCGATTCATCAAAGAGCAGCTTGCGATTTTAGAGAACTGGTATCTTAAGAATTCGAGCTATCCTTATTTGAATAAAGAGTCCATAGAAGTGTTGATGCGATCTACGTCTCTTTCAAAAACACGAGTTCAGAATTGGTACGTATTCGAACATTGTTATTACTTTTAACACACAAACCAGTTCCTAATTACTAACCGGTCAGGATATCGAATCGAAGAAGAAAAGAAAAGAGTACAAAAGTTGCCCCAGAACTTGCTTCACTTTTATTGTAGTATTTAGCACCAATAATTCCACAATCGTTTATATAAAGGTTTATTTTTCTCAGCTTGCTTCTCCTCTTCTAATTCAGCTTGTATTAATTCCAAATCAATACATCTTCTGCCGGTGTCCAAATCGATTTCATCCAAGGGAATGTATAATCTCCATTTTCTAGTGTAAAGCTTATGACCCACATAAAACACCAAAATCACCACCGAGCCAAGGTAATTTTGAAAAAAATTCACTGCATTTGCCTTTCCCTTACTTCCTAGAGGGAATAGAGCCGTCCAGAACTGGACACCGAGCACGAGACACAAGAACGCCATTGCGTAGATCGACCCATAGATTCCCGTGCATGCCTTGAATGACAATTCGTCGAGTGACCGTCCTTGTTTGTGCATTGCTAGCCTGAATCTCACGTGGCACAAGCCAATGTTGAACCAGGAGAAGATGGTGGCGAGACCCGAAACACTCAACAACCATGCAAACACGACACTTTGGTCTTTGTAAGCGGAAAGGAAACAAAGGAGACCAAAGACGGCGGACATGGCGAGGCCAGCAAGAGGCCGGCCCTTACGATCGACGTATGCCAAGAAGGAGGGCCCGAGGCCCTGAGCGCCTAAAGACTGGATAGTACGTGAACACCCAAATACAGCTGAATTGCCCACTGATATGACCGATATCAAAATACAGGCGTTGAAAATAGAAGGCAATGCGTATATGCCTCCATTTTTTATCGCAATGACGAATGGAGATGCTTTTGTTGAACCGCTGGATGAACCAAGTAACTCGGGTGAGTCTGCGGGCACGAGCAATCCTATGAAGGTCAAGGATAAGAAATAAAATAAGAAAATTCTCCAAAACACTTGACGTACAGCTTTGGGTAATGTCTTTTGCGGATTTTTAACTTCTGCACTTGCCAATCCCACCATTTCTGAACCTGCGAGGGAGTAAGAAGCAGTAATGAATGTTGTGGCCACCCCTTTGAATCCATTTGCAAATGCTCCCTTTTCAACCCAGTTTTTATTCCCAATGAATTCGTGGGTTGGGCCACCGCCACAAACCAAAACCACACCGAGAATAATGAACCCCACAATGGCAATCACTTTGAATATTGTTAGATAAAACTCAGCTTCTCCGTATCCTTTAACCCCAAACAAGTTTATGATAATTATCAAAACATAGAAAATGGCCACCCAGGCAGCAGGATTTATCGCCGTGTTCCAGTATGTGATACACATGGCAGCAGCCACCAACTCCAACGGGAGCACAATGAGCCACATCAACGCATAGTTCCAGCCCACCGCAAAGGCCCATGCACCGCCGTCGACAAACCTGTATGCATACTGAGAGAAAGCACCGTTGACAGGAAAAGCCACGCACATTTCCCCAAGCGAGTGGATCACGCAGAAGACCATGGTTCCCACCAAGCCCCAAGCGATTAAAAGAGCGGCGGGTCCCCCTTGGTTCAAGGCCCCTCCACTTCCAATCAACAACCCCGTCCCCACCGACCCGCCCAAGGCGATCATTTGTACATGCTTGCTTTTCAACTCTCGGTGTAGATCACCGGTTTGGCCTGCGCATTCTGCGTCGTTCCACTTCTCGTTTTCTCGTATTTGAGTGTCCGCTCTTTTGAATGAGTCTTTGAAGTTCTGCCATTTCGATTGCGAGTCGACCGACTGAGGCTGCAGATGGTAACTTATATCATCCTTCTCCATACTGCTCACGATCATTATGATATGCTAATGAATTGATAGTGATGTTGATGATAATGTTAATGGTTGTAATAGATAAAGAGGAAAACGATAAAGTCGTTTTTAAAAATTTATTAGTCATACGTAGAGATAACTCTAAAAACATCGCCAACATACCCCATCATTAGCAAATAGGAAACTTTGCAAACTTTGCTGCATTTAAACGGCATTTTGCAGTAAAAAAAAAAAAACATTGGAAAAAAAAAACAAAAGAAATTTTAAAAGATTGATACAAATGATAAGGGCAGTATAATCCGTAATAAGATACGAATACTTCACGATAATAGTCAAATTGAATTTGTCAACATCTCTTAAAATCTCAGTAGTATGGAGGGTGTAGAACTAATTGATCTGGTTGTTGTAGTGGCTTTAATTCATGGTATGGTCGAAAGCCGCGATGTCCAGAACCAAGAAAGAACAAATGCCTCATGTAAAGTCGTGCGAGGTAAAAGTTTCTCTCTCTTCTTTTGTATCTTTTTTCCTTCCGACGATTTGATTATGGAAGGTTCATAGTTGGCGATAGAATGGTAAGTTCAAAGGTGAAAAATATAGTTAAAAAGAGTCAAGAGGCATTGAAATGAGAAAGAACGCAAAATAAATAAACCTTCTATTGTGAAGTGGAAAATAGAGTAGTATTTATATACATCCAGTTTGAAACCTGGCTTGAAACGCACAATGTATTTGCTTCGCTTAACGGCGGTAAATAAAGGGATTGAGCCTCACGGTTACCAAATTGGGAGAGAATAAGGAAACAAATGCAACTGCGGAATCGGTCCCACTGGCTCTACTGCGATGTAGGTGTATACTTGCGGTTGCCGTTGCACGTAAGACATATCTATGGAACGGAATTTGAATGGAGCAAACACATACTAGGAGGCTAACAAGACCATAACTCTTCTATGAAATTTACACTCAATGGTGTTCCTATATTACTAAAACTTAATGTTATTAAATATATTGATAATATAGGCATATATGTTATTAATGCCTGATAGTAATATATGAACCTATAGTGAGTGCTCTTTTCCATCGTTGACCATTTTTTTTTTCAATTACTAATCACACGGTGAACGTTTGGTTTTTCAAGTCAGTTCCTGATGTAGTGTTTCCTCTTTTATCATCTCGGTACAAGCATGACAGCTCCTTTACGTACAGAAATAGTAAAGGGTGCAGCAGTAACAAACATACGTACAAACATAGAAACATACAGACATACAAACATACAGACATACAAACATACAAACATACAAACATACGCACTGCGTACATACAAACATACGCCTGTACCGTACATGCACACACACATACCTCGTTTTAACTTTACTGGTGTTGATTTGAAGCTAGCACTATGTAACTGCTTCAAAACTAAAGCCTCCGTTGAACTGCTAATCCATAAAGCTGTGCAAAATAACGCTATACCTCAAATTTGCTATAGATATATGTTTGAGATGGCCATCATTTATAAACAATTGCGATAGTAATGAAAGTCCAATTGACGAAAAAGATCAAACAGAAGAGTCTAAGAACGAGTGTTGTCGCACTCCTGACTTAAAGGCCCCGTATTTCTTTCAAATTCTAGTCTCCAGGTGGATTAGTTATCGGTTATGATATTCGAGTAATACAAGAGGTAGAAAGGACGCAACGCGACCAGTAAACGAATAAATACAAGAATGAAGAATCTGGGGACTGAAACACCCTCGAAGAGAGTCCTTGCACCACTCGTGATGTGGCCATACTATATAACGCCTGCGGTGGAGACAGTTTAAACATATTCAAGAAACACTGAGCAGTCAAGAAACAGGGAGCATGCGTATCCTCGATTACAGGAGGTCATACAAGCAAATAGAAAGAAGCAAAGGACAAAAAAAAAATAAACCTGCAAATGCAGAAGGAACGTAAAACTAAGACGAAAAAGTAAAGAATAACCTGATCTTGTGGTACTGTGGTTTCTAGAACAAGAGCAAAGAAACACAACTCCAGCAGAACATCTTATTGTAAGCAATGTGAGCAAGCTCGTAAGCAAGAAAGCAAGAAAGAAAATAAAAAAGACATTAAGTTTTCTAGTGAAATGTATCATGCACAAACTGAGCTATTTGGTGTTGCTTAATAAGCAGTCTGTGCAATGTCACGTGCTAGAGTAACTTGATAGAGTACAAGAGAGTGAAAATACTAAATGTACTAGGAAAAGAACAATAAAGAAAGCCAGAAAAAAACCAATATGGAATTTAGCGTATCATGCAAAGTGAAACCAATTTCCGTTTATTACAGTTATTATCTTGGAAATGATTTGCATCAACAACAAATAACCAGTCTATGTCTTATATTATTGTAGACTGTTTCCATTTGAAACTTGAACCTTCAAAATAGAGGGGAATATAGTGTAGCAAGTGTCTATATAGCGTTAGGGTGCTTTGTTGTGGTGATTTCAGGCGAAGAGGAATTAAAGGGAGTGAAACTGACATGAAATGATATAGCACAAAATAGCAAGCAATACCACGGAACAAAGCCAACAAGAGTGACACCAACAACAGAAATAGCCAAAGTAAGAAAACAAGAACAAGAACAAGAACAGAGAATATGCTATTAAGTTTTCTTGTCTCTCGTACAATTAGTTAACGAAAACATTTAACCAGTCTGGAACAAAAGAATTGTACGGGTGAACTAACCAAACAAATCTTTTCACAAACAGAAAGGAGGAAAGAAAAACAACAAACAGAAAAAAAAAAAAAAAATGAAACAGAAAAAAGATGTCATGACAAATACAGTCAGTTATTTCACCACCAACATTATCTTGCTCTGTATCCAACTTCACCTTTCTCTTCTTTCTAATATTCCTTATTGATACATATACCCCCGTATTCATACTCATCCTCACAGTCACATTCAGTGTTTGCTTTGCTAGTATTTCACAGAGAATAAGTACTTAGCCATTTTCAGCGACATTCCACACCCTGATATTATAGGAAAAATAATACCTCTTCGCTATCGCCCGCCGGTACTATTACGTTCCTTCCCGCAATAGATTGATAAATCGATTTACATGCCTTTCAATAATATCAACACACACTCGTCCCCTAACGGGTTTTGGGGAAATGACCAACGCCACGTCAATAGTAGCAATCAGCAACAAGAACAGCCAAATATCTACGACGATATCTGTGAGTTGAATCAAGAAAATATTACTCTTTTTAATAATCACCACCACCAACAGCAACAGCAGCAACAACAGCAACAGCAACAACAATTTGCTTACCAATACCAACCAGACTCTTACCAATACTCTAACCAGCAGGAGAGCTTTTATTTTGATAATCCTAACGCAGTTGCACAACAACCTTTGATCGGTTGGACTACACATACTTCATCAGAATCCTCACCAAATGTGTTAAACAATACATTCATGTCACCAGAGACGTCGGAAACTTCGCCTAGTTTTGATTTGGAAACTAAAAATGTCATTCCAGCTGGCCCTACTTCAACCGCTTCATTGCAGGGTGGCAAAAAGAAATCGTCTTCCCAAAGATCAAAAAGACAGTTGCTAGACGAACAGGATGCTATTTTAATTGCTAAAGACGATTCCGAATTAAGCGAAGAAGAGTTGCAGTTGAAAAGAAAAGCCCAAAATAGAGCTGCACAGAGAGCTTTTAGAGAACGTAAAGAAACCAAATTAAAGGAATTGGAAGCGAAATTGTTACAGAGTGAAGAAGAGAGACAAAAATTATTAGACCAGTTGGAAATAATTAGAAAGCAAAATATTTCCATAAGTACGGAGAATGAAATCTTGAGAAGTAATGACGGTAATCAAGGAATAATCCAGCAGCATGGCACTAGTAGCAGCAAATTTGATTTCCCCAAAAATCAAGAGGATTTCATACAACATATAGTTCAAGGTACAACCCACGAAGTCAAAAAAGAAAATATAAACAAAGTGTATGATGATACCGAGGGTCAGAAATTATTAGCGTTGGGTGCTGTTTGGGACTATTTACAAATTAAAGCGGAGGAAGCCAATTTAGATTTCAATTCCATTGACTTCATTGAAGTGATGGATAAATTGAAAGGTAATGAAAAGTGCCATGGGTATGGACCTGCCTACCCGTTGGAACTTGTCAACCAGGCTATTCAAAGTAGTTTCCAATAGCTCTTTTTTTTTAGTTCATTTATGCTTACGAGAAATTATCTATTAGCTTATATAAGTCTGTATTCTTTTGTATTCTTTTCATTCGTTTTGACTTGTTTTGTTTTGTTTGTTCATTTGGAGGCTATTTTGATTTAAAGTATGTTCAGCTTGATTTCATAGTATTTATTTATTCGTTCATTCATTCATTCATGGTGATGGAGCTTGTAGAATATTCTAGCAAATCCGTTGTGATTCTAACCATACAAAATGTAAAACATGAACCTAAGAAGAAAAAAAGACCACTTTTTCAATTCTGATTCTTTTTCTTTTTTGTTTTACATCCCATAACTAATCTCCAATCTTCAGGATCAAATAGATCAAATATGACTACAGCAGAAGAATACAAAGCAGAAGGTAACAAGTACTTTGCTGCCAAAGACTTTGAAAAGGCTATCGAAGCATTCACCAAGGCAATTGAAGCCTCCCCAGAACCCAATCACGTGCTTTACTCAAATCGTTCGGGGTCGTATGCATCGTTGAAAAACTTCACCAAGGCATTAGAAGATGCCGAAGAATGTGTCAAGATCAATCCATCATGGCCAAAAGGGTACAACCGTGTGGCTGGAGCTCAGTTTGGACTTGGCAATATGGAAAATGCTAAGCAATCATATGAAAAGTGTTTGGAATTGGATCCCAACAATACGATGGCAAAGGACGGATTGAAAAGCGTTGAAAATGCCATCAATGCTAGAAATTCAAGAGGCGATATGGGATTAGGTGCCATATTCTCCGATCCTAATTTAATTACAAACTTGAAAAATAATCCCAAAACTAGTGAATTGATGAAAGACCCCGATTTAGTTGCTAAAATCTTGAATATTCAAAGTAATCCTAAGGCCAATGCAACTCAATTTTTAACTGATCCTAGATTAATGACTATTATGGCTACGTTGATGGGTATTGATATGGATTTACCCGACATGAAACCAGGCGCACAACAACCGAAAGGAGCATCTGAAGAGGAACAACAACCAAAGCAGGAAGCTAAAGAAGCTACAGAAGCTGAAGCAACTAATAAAGTTAGAGAACCTTCTTCCACTGAAGAACCCAAAAACGAAGATGTGGAAATGGAAGATGCATCCGATAATAAAGCAGAAGCAGATGCTGCCAAAGCTGAAGGAAACACCTTGTATAAGCAACGTAAATTTGATGAAGCAATCGTTGCTTATGATAAAGCATGGAACTTGTATAAAGATATAACTTATCTTAACAATCGTGCTGCTGCCGAATACGAAAAGGGTGATTATGATGCGGCAATTTCCACGTGCGAAAAGGCCGTTGATGAAGGTAGAGATATGAGAGCAGATTATAAATTAATTGCTAAATCTTTTGCTAGATTAGGTAATATTTATCTCAAAAAGGATGATTTGGAACAAGCTGTAAAATATTTCGATAAATCTTTAACTGAACATCGTACCCCTGATGTGTTGAATAAATTAAGAAGTGCTCAACGTGAAATTAAAACAAGAGAAGCTAATGCATATGTTGATCCTGAAAAAGCAGAGGAAGCTCGTTTGCAAGGTAAAGAATACTTCAGTCAACAAGATTGGCCAAATGCTGTTAAGGCATATAGTGAAATGATTAAAAGAGCCCCAGAAGATGCTAGAGGATATTCCAATAGAGCAGCTGCTTTGGTCAAATTATTATCATTCCCGGATGCAGTGCAAGATTGTAACTTGGCAATTGAAAAAGATCCAACTTTTATTAGAGCTTATATTAGAAAAGCAAATGCTCAATTAATGATGAAAGAATATTCTCATTGTATGGATACTTTAACTGATGCAAGAAAGAAAGATCTTGAAGCGGGTGGTAAGAATATTCACGAGATTGATGAATTATTTAATAAAGCAGCATATCAAAGATTCCAAGCTATCGAAGGTGAAACCCCAGAACAAACAATGGAAAGAGTCGGTAAAGATCCGGAAATAGTTCAAATCTTACAAGACCCTGTGATGCAAGGTATTTTGGCACAAGCAAGAGAAAACCCAGCTGCATTACAAGACCATATGAGAAATCCTGATGTTAATAAGAAGATTAACATGTTAATTGCTGCCGGTGTTATTCGTACTAGATAAATGATAATAGGAATTGTGCATATATGTAATGAAATTTTTTTTAAAGAATCAAATTGTCAATCTTTATTTTAACTGTTCTATTACAAACTAAGACTCTAACTCTTCACATTTCACGTAACAACTACAAGCTAACACGCACTACGGTAGTATAAAGGTCTAATACTTATTTTTCAGGGTACCTACACAGTTTAGGATTCTTTAGGAGCCCGAGTTTCTACTAATTTGGAGATGGTTGATTGGTCGCCTTTATCAGAAAACATAGCTCATATTAATGCACAATTTGACGAAATTATCGTTGGTGACTTTGCCTTATCGGAAAAACTCTGTTATGTAAGTTGTGATGGTTTACCATTTTTAAAGCAATATTCAGTACAATAATACTCACAGAACCAGCATTGAATCTCACTTCAAATGGTTCTCCCCAAGTTAACTCTTTGTACGCTTCTGTTCTATAAACCCTAGTTATCGAACAAACTGTATTGCTATCGATACCGGGACACAGTTTGCTTCAACTGAATATCTAAATGGTTCGAGATAAAAAATAAATAACATCAATACTTGGACGGTACTTACTCCTTCACTTAAAGCGATATTGAAATATCATTGAAAAAATACATTTGGGATTTATACTAGTTAATTCTTGATCAGACGACGTGTCTAATGATTGTGACATTTGTGTTTCTGTTTCTTTTCTTCGTAGTTCTAGATTTATTAACGTTTCGCTCATCTATAATTGAGGAATCATAGAGTCGAATTGAAGTGGGTATAATCATCAATTCAAGCCGTGGAATACTCCTTAACTTGGAGCATGGGCCACATACAAGTATTCTTTACCTATTTAGGAAATAATTCCCAAATAGTTGTGTAATATATGAACCCTCACATATTAGGGGAAGCTAGGTAAATGTCATCAAATAGTGAGAGTATATCATTGGGCAATATCTAATTATAAAGTGTATTATTCATTAAATTCGTTCTCTTTCTTAAATTGGCTTTAATTGGCTGACATATCAAATCTAGATATGCCAGAAGGCACCGTTCGAAAATGCAAGCAAATAATTCAATTGTACCTATATCACTTTGATAATAGGGTCATTAGGTCTGAATCAAGCAGTGGTTCTTCTTGTGACTTCTGGGAATGATGTTGGCTACCAAATGGGACCCAACATAATTGAAACTGGCTTCCGGAATTGATTTCTTATCAGTTTTTTCATCTTTATTTATACCTCGCAAGAGTATGCAGTTGTAGCTCTATCATTATCAAAATGGCTCTTATGTCCAAAAGTCATACCATCATTCTTGGAATATGACATTCTATTGTTATCTTGGTTAACAAATTCTCCATCTTTGTCAATTCTAAATCGAATACTTTGAAAAATGATGATTGCTTATTCCATTCTTACTCGTTTATGGAGCTGAGCCCGCAGAATTTTACCGAATCTGCAGCGTAAGTACATTCACCATAATTCGGTTCCTGATAATTAAACGAAGTTCTTACTACTGTCACATTTTATTTTCTGTTTGCAGCAAAACTTAGGTGCTTCTGAAACTCGCACTTTTTTGCTGCACAAACTCCATCGCATTACTGGGAGGATAGCGCCTTCACAGGCCACTCAAACTACTATCTTGTTTTCTGGCACTCATTGCACTTCTACTCATACTACAGCTCATCTAACTTGGTCCTTTGTCCTTCATAAAACCATTCGGAGTACCTATTACGTTAGACATCAATGACAATGCATGCATATTTGCATGATATTAGGAGAAAACTTCAAGTTCTTACTTCAAGGAATGGAATTTCGTTCTCTTAGGAGGTTTTATGTCAAAGATTTGTCGATAATGTCGAAGCTGTAGTGTTTACAATAATTCAATAATGCTAATAATAATGATAATAGATCGAAAGTAAAAAGAATTACAAAAAGAATTGATCCTCCTTCGACTACAATTCTCTATTTATTTAATTGAAACTAAAATATTATTGCCATGCTTAACTTTTTTCCAATATTTTATATGTAATCGTAAATTCCCTGTTCATCGTTTTGTAAAGCATCACTAATATTATTTTGCTTTATCTAGGCTTTTTATAAATCTATCAGGTAAAAATCTCATAGTTGTTTTCCTGATTCCGTTAAAATCTTCTTGTTCTTATTAATGCTTTAATTTAATTGGCAAACTTTTGATATTAATTTAAAATTACGCTTAAGATCTTTCCAAGCCTACTTACTTGCTTATATGCCTCATTAGCTGCATGAAATATCCGTTGCGTTCCATCCCAAAAGGGTTTTTGAGATACTGCTTGGTTATGATACATAGTAGTTACCCATAGTATTTTTGTATGGTTGATAGTTTTAAGAATTGCTACATAAGATTCCAATTATCATTCTGCTTCATATTCAAATATCTCCATAAATACAACCTGTACAAGTTAGAATATATGCTCTGGTATGCAAGTGATTTTTCTTTTTTTTTTACTCAGTATTGGCTGAGAGCTAGATTTGGCTAGATTTGTCTCACTATTGAGACCTCAAGACTTTGCACTCATGATTGCCGGTAATGGGAGATATTTATTACACGTATTGTTGTTTTGGTATTGTTGTAGCTGAGAGTTGCTTGGAGGTGTTTTTTATATTTTTGCACCCAAAAAAAACCGCCTATTGAGTCGTATTGTTTTCTCCTCTTGTTTTCGACTATAGCCGGAGAACACCAAGTATTAATCCTTAAAAATCTTCCTTATGTGTAAACTTCAGAAAGTGATCGAATAGTGACTTCAATTTTGGAAATGGAAATCCGTGAGTTTGTTTTGTTTTTAATACAGACCTTTTCTTGATTCAGTCAACCTATTCGCTGCGCATACACTTGCTTTGAAATTTTGCAAGTTGAAACAACTGCAAATAACCCGAGCTAGATTCAAATGAGGAACAAACCCCAACAGAAAATGTGAAACGTAAAGGGAAATACATTTGAAGTAAAATAATATAAAATTTTGAGTAGAAACTTGAATATTTTCCCATAAACTTTTTGTTTAATTTTGAAGATTTGGAACTTAGAGTTTAATTGTAGAAACTATCATGACTGCTGAGGATACCGCCCCAAGTATCGCTTTGAGCCTTGGTTTGCGATACATGCCCAAATCAGACTGAATGAATGAATTCATGGACTTTTGATTGAACATGGAAATGCCTTATTTCTTTCCTCGTCCTCATGACCTACCACAGGTTAAGCAAACCATCTTTCAATTTTACGACCTCGAATTCGACACTTTACAATTGTTCATTACTGAGCAACTACTTATTATACACCTAAATTATTATCGAAAAAGAAGTTAGGCATATTCATCTGACTGAATATAATGTTTGACACACCATCGTTAGAAAGACAGTCCGGCAAGATATCATAAGCATCTTCATTAATGTTACCATTGTTTAAAGCCGGGGTGCTTCTTGATTTACTCGTATCTGGAGTTTGAGCAATTGGCGTATATGGAAGAAAGTCTGGCTGAGGTACCTGTTGTGGAACTTGGCTCTGAAGCTGTTCATTTGGATGTATTATATTAGATAATGCTGGATTGTATCTCGGTGAATATGCGTAAGGACTATATTTATGACTTATTGAACTTCTTGCCAGAATATTTGTATTTGAGCTACCATTATTTTTTATATTAGTGAAGACTTCGCTACCATTACCAAAAGGCGATGCCCCAAAGAATGTAGAAAATTGGGAAGTAAATTCAGCTCGATCTTTAAAAATATCCGGAAATACTAGCTTAGTTTTATTTAGATGATCTTGTAAGGGTTGATTACTTTCAAGTATGTTGTTGTTTGTCTGAGTTTCATATACTTTTATTACAATTCTCAACATCAACCTAATTATTAATTCAATTGCAACCTCCTTTTTCGAGTATATTCCAATTCTGACTCTTTCTTGAATTATAAAATTTTTTGTCGAACAAAAGAAATTCATTGATGATTCAATTAATAAGTTTATATCGTTAAGAACATCTGGAGAGTGTGGATGATTTAAAATAGCGGCTGATATTATCAAAAATGCAGCAACTGGGTAAAACAATAACCAATTATAATACGTAACCGTAGTATTGTCCTTATTTAACTGCTTGACTAATACCAATATAGTTCTCGCAGCATCTAAAGATAAATTTCTGAATTTTATAATTCGATCATCAAATGCAAAGCCCTTAATTTTGACCATGAATGGAAAACGATTAATGATCATCAAATGAGCAAAAAAAGTCAATTGGTTAGCCAATATAGCGTTTCTTTTAGTGTGAGACCATTCTGGATCCATAAAATGGAAATTGGGATCATTATAAAACCTTGGTTTATCATCTTCAGAGGTATACATCGCCAATTCAAACATTTCCGAATTCAATTGCTCTAACGTATTAGACAAAGCATCAAAATCTCTCAGTTGTGCTGAAGCAACAAATAAACTATGGTATGATTTTGATTTAATTCTGGTTAGCAACAATACATAAAAATGATAATATAAAGTACTGTCAGAAACTTGCCTCAAATGTTGTAGTAATCTTAGACTAATAGGTTGTGACGAATCTCCAAATATAGCTTCACTTATAGCAGCTTTACAGAACTGTTCAGATTTTCCATCATGATCAATAAGACCATTTGATACCCGTTTACTAAATTCCAACATATCCTCATCACTGTTTGTGGTAACATCGTTGGCATTAATTAATGGTGGCTTTCCAGATTTGAAACAAATTTCAGTATCAAAATAATAACAAAACCACCAAATTCGTCTTCTCCTTTCTTGTTCATTTATGCTTACAGATGCATAAGATTCTGCTCTATGTAATCCCATCTCTTGAGCATATCGTATAGCAACCGATATAGGAATAAAATTAACATAACTTGATATCCAATTAAACTCTGAATAAATGATTAATAATAATATAGCTTCAATTGTTTCAATACCATCACTTATAACTGATAATCTATGATAATAATATATGGCATTATTTAATAAAGTACTTTGTAGCTTAGATAAATCATTGACAGCCAAATATGACGCAGATGAAGACAATAGTGTTTCAGACTTTGGACTCGTCCTTTGAGGAATCTCGTCCTTGTCTAATTTAGCATTTAACGCAATTAATAACACACATGTCATTGTTAATAATTCTGATAACTTAAACCTTCTTCTTTTAGCGACCTTAGGTTCAGCAAAATTATTATAATAAGCCACAAATAGACTTCTTACATATGATGAGTCAACTAGTACATTCACAACAGCCACCTCCTTATAGTACAAATCAACTAATTTTAACACTAGTTTTGAATCAGTAGGGAATGGATTCTCCAATAGCCTTTTTCTGCCTTGTTTGTCAACCACTGGTGGATCAATCCAATTTACTAAATATGCTTTTAATTTGGAATGGAAAACAATCGGTAGGTTTCTTATGGGTGTAATATATTCCGATCCATGAGGTCCCAAAATTTTTTCCATCCAATCTAGTGAATCCCTTGAAAATATACACATTATCGAATGCGTACCAACATACTGATCGACATTTCCTAAATTTATTATGTCTTTATTAGGTACTGGATCTTGCTGATCTTGAGTAACAGGTTTATTATCATCATCATCATCGTCGTCATAATCATCATCAGTATCCGTAGCCGCTAGGTCTTCATTAGACGGTAACGTATTAGAACCATTTTCAGATCGCGAAAGCGCATTTCTTGGAGTGTGCTTTATAGCAATTTCCATAGTCTCTGTTAATTTATGCAACGCATTTTCCAAACGTGACATTCTCGTATCTAATAAGCGAAGCATATCATTCTCATCCTTCGCCATTGCATCTACATCCACCATTTTTTTGATTTCTTGCACTGGTTTCTTTTCCTTGATTGCCTTTTTAACGGGTTTTAGCCTTTTCTTAACGGGTCTTTCAGTATAATGACAAATTTGTGAATCCTTTGACTGCAAACAGTTAATACATGGAAAGACACCATTGCACTTTATTTTTTTACGACGACAGTTATCACAAGCAACTCGTATTCTTTTTCTTGACGTATCTGAAGGATCATTTCCTGTGATGGATATTTGTTGTACTGAAGCAACTGGTGAAACCAATGTGGTAGAATCCAATGAATTGTTGTTGCTTAGTGGTGAAACACTCATTTTCTTAAGTCCCAAAATCAAATCCAGAGAGTAGCCCTATCCTTGAAAAAGTATAGTGAAGATGATATAAGAAGGTTGTAAAACAACAAGAGAGTTATTTAAATGGGTTCAGTTCATTTTTTTAAATTTTGACATTTTTTCCTTCTCCGTTCGTCGTATTTCTTGTGATTTTCTTACTTTGCAAACGAAGACTGGAATGCAAAAGATCCTCAGTTTTATTGCTTCATCGGTTCAATCATGATAGAACACCCATCTGAGGTCTATCTCCAGTGAAATTCAAAGAAAGTGATTATAGCTGTGTCAGGAGAGCTTTGAGACGAAGTTCGTAAATTCCGTTTGATTGATCAAAATTAAGCGCAATTGGGGAAGAATGCTTAGCCGAAATCATTAAAACTTTAATGGCGTGGCCTTTTGAAGCACTATATTCAGAAGAACTGCTATTGTATACATAGCAGATGGCAAGGGATCGAGCAGGCACCTGGACTTTACATTTCAGCGCACATTATGCAAATGCCATGGCGCTGGGAGATTATGAGGCTCATTCAGAGGATCACGTGATCAAGCACATTCTCATTGTAGTTACCAATACTAAGCAGTATGTGTACACATTACTAGCAAACTGTCGAAGCTTTGTAGCCTTCAGTAGAATTGGTATTGAAGTACAGATAGCCTTCACGTCAATACATCGGCTGCTACTCGCAATGTAGAATCTTCGAGATTGTTCGATCATACAAATTTCTGAAGTTTATAACTATCCCTGCCCTGTTGTAATTGACCCTCGGATTTTTCTATATATATAGGCAGCTTTTTGCTGCGGTTGCTGCTGGTCAGCACTCATGTCACTCTTATCCGCGCAGCAGGCTGTGGTTGCACTTATCTGCTGAAGGTGATAATACGTTGCTACAGTATACATACCTGCTGCAAGCTTCTACGTCTGGGAGAGGTTTTTACAGTACGTGTACTTGTGGTCAGTTTCTAGGCCACCAAAAAATTTTTGCAAATCAATCGTTGACATACAACAGGACCACCTTGCCAATTTCTTTAACAACGATCAATGGTTTCAAAGAAAACCGCTCCTATCTTTAGCAGCAAGGAGGATGTCAATTTTAGAGAGGCATTGAAATTATATGACAGTAAGCAGTATAAGAAAGCTTTGAAATTAGTTGATGCTAATTTAAAGAAACATTCAAATCATGCTGAATCATTAGTTTTAAAAGGCTGTATTCTTTTTCATACCGGAAACAAAACCGACGCAGCATTATACATTGACAAGGCTATTTCGAGAGATCCTAACAATTATCTTGTTGATCATTTGGTTGGGTTATATTATCGTGCAAAAGAAGATTATGTCCAAGCTGCTAAATGGTTGAAAGCTGCAAACGATAATGGATCTCCCAATAAACCGATATTGCGTGATTTATCATTCATGCAAGTACAAAATAGAGATTACAAGGATTTGAGGGAGAGTAGACAACAGTATTTGGAGCACCAGCCGGGTTATAGAGCAAATTGGACAGGGTTAGCCGTTGCACAACACTTGAATAAAGACTATGCAAGTGCTATCGCTACTTTAAGTAAAATTGAAGATATCATCAAGGATCATTTGACCGAAAACGATATGTATGAGCAAAATGAATGTGTGTTATATAAGAATATGATTATCGCTGAGTCAGGAGATATTGCTAAAGCATTGGAAACTTTAGAAAAAGATAAAGATAGTATAAAAGATCAATTATCTTTCATGGAATATAAAGCCAAGTACTTGATGTTATTGGGAAAGAAGAAAGAAGCGTCTGTTGTTTATCGTCAATTGTTGAAGAGAAATCCTGATAATATTCACTATTATAATTTATTAGAAGTAGCATTAGAGACTACTACCAAGTCAGCAGAAGATAGAGTAATATTATACGAAAAGTTGAATAATTTTTATCCACGTTCCGATCCTCCGAAGTTTATTCCGTTGACTTTCCTTCCGTCTGATTCTGTTTTATTTGAAAAGAAATGCAGAGATTACATAATTCCTCAATTGTTACGTGGTGTACCGGCAACATTTGTTAATGTTAAGCCGTTGTATCAGAATGTCAAAAAATTGGACGTTATTGAATCGATAGTATTAGACTTCCTCGAACATGATGTGTCTAAGATTGCGAATCCAACTGTATCAGTGTGGACTAATTATTATCTTGCACAACATTACTTATACAAAAAAGATTTGGATAGAGCATTAAATCATATTGACCTTGCAATAAATCATTCCCCAACGCTAGTTGAATTATATATAATTAAAGCAAGAATAATCAAGCATCAAGGTGACATAGTGAAAGCTAGCGAAGTTATGAATGAAGGCAGAGAATTAGATTTGCAAGATCGTTTCATTAATTCGAAAACTACCAAATACATGTTACGGGCAAACAGGGTAGATGAAGCAATAGATTGCATATCTCTATTCACCAAATTGGACGAAGGAGCTATTAACGGTTGTAAAGATCTTCATATTATGCAAGTAAGCTGGGTATTAGTTGAAAGTGCTGAAGCTTATTCAAGAATCTATCATAAATATCAGAAACAGCTCAAGGATTTAAAGTCCAAAGAAGACGACGAATCTCGTGAAAAATTAGAAGAGCTAGTAGAACAAATAGAAACATATAAGGGACTAGCTTTGAAAAGATTTGATGCCATTATCAAACTTTTCAAGGTATTTTACAATGATCAATATGATTTCCATTCGTATTGTATGAGACGTGGCACACCCAGAGATTATATTGCTACTATAAAATGGGAAGATAGGATTCATTCAACGCCTATATATACAAGAGCATTAAAAGGAATGGCCAGTTTTTATTTTGAATTGTATGAAGAAGAACGAGAAAAGGAACCGGAAGACAGCGAGTCCGAGATTAAAATCAAGAAGAACAACAAAAAACAAAAGAAAGTTAAAGCCCAATTAAATAAAAAGAAAGCTGAATTTATAACAAAAGTAGAAAGTGAGAAAAATGACCAAGATCCGCTAGGCACCAAGCTTTTACACGATTTGCAAGATTCCGACATTATTGAGAATTTGTTTGAGTTATATAAGCCTTTGATTGATGAAGGTAAAGATTTAATATTGACTTGGAAGGTACTATTCAAGATCTATTTGTTGCAAGGTAAATACGTATTGGCTTTACAAGCAATAAAGAATTTAGATAGAATATTGAATCGCCATGGTGATTTGAAGTTAAAGGATATTGGGAAAAGGATCCTTGCATTATCAGATACAGTACACAGTGACAAGAATGCAAACGTGGCAATTGTCAAAGTCGTTGAAAAAGGATTGAACTCATCATATGCGGATTTTGAAAAACTTTCTAGAGAGGAATTTACAAAACTTTATAATCAATAGACCAATATATGTAAATACTATTTATGTGTTTATCCAATTATCTACTTGACTTCGCGCTACACTCCCAGCAAGATTCAATGTCTGCCTACCTAATGGGAAATAGCTGACCGTGTACCAAACAGCACTGATTAGTTGTATTGCGGCAAATATGATTGATAACAATGTATTCTTCAAACTCACACTACTGATCAACGTCAATACAATACTTGATACGAAAACAATTGTAAATGCAATTCTAGTAGACAGGAATAAATGTACCAAATAAGCTTGAGCACCTTGCAAGACACCAAAGCTAATCAAAAAGAAAATTGATCCAAGTGACCAAAGTAAGGCAAATTTTCTAGGCTTTAAGGATAAAACAGGGAATAAAAATATACATATCACCCAGCAGCATAAAGAACCAGCAAAACATAGTGCAAATATTAACATTCTATCCCATCTCGATAACTCAAATACCCCTGGTTCGGAAGTCACGTAATTTTCATCATCCTGTAAATATATCGATTGATCGCGGAATGGGTTTAGTTTCTGAAGACGAGTTTTAAAACTGGATTGACTGGAATGCGTCACGGGTGGTGGTAACGGTGCTCCATCTGTATTTTCACTTTGGGATAGAGGTGAATAAGTGGTTTTGAACGATTTAAAGAAATTCATTGTCGGCTATAGTGATGTTGGTTGTTGAAAGATTCTTAAATTTTCAAGTGTAATTGTCAACCAGAAAAATATAGTATATTAATGTGAACAAGACAAGTAATATAGAAACCAATACAAATCTCATTGAACATATCATAAGGCCAAGATGTCAACAGCTAATTCAACTAATCCAGAAAGACAATTTGTTAATACATATTTAGAATTGATGTCATTGTCAAAAAATGCTGAATCGGATGAGTTTTATTCAACAAGTGATTATAATAAACTAGCATCGTTGGGTCCAAGTTTACCAAAATATAATTACAAGTTTCCATTAGCCGCAACTCAATCAATATCTAAGGGGAATTATTTGGTTTTGAAATTCAAGTCCATCAAGCCTCCTTTTAAATTCACGACAGAATTACAAGATATTCCAGTCAGTTCTACAATTTATAAAGTCAAATTATTATTGATTGATTCTTTGGATTCTTTACGAGACGCTAAGGTGACACCGCTGAACTTGAAATTGATGGTTAAATCTAAAGTTATTCAAGAAACAACTACCTTATCTGCATTACGTGCTGATGATGTTACAGAGATAAGCTTCAATTGCATGGTGTCTGCACCAGCCGCTGCCAATTCGATCGCCACATCCGAGGCAGCAGAAAATGATCCAGAGCTTGATCAACCCATAACAATCTCAACCGAGTCATGGCAAAAGATGTACGATATTATATTACAAGATTTACATGACACAACCAAAGCTAAAAATATTTTACATAAATTCCAAAAAAGTTTGTAATTGCATAGTTAACCAGTTAGTTTGATTGTTTCTTCTTCCACTGATTATACCTCTTTAAAACTAAATCATTAAGGGAATGCCCTTCCTTTCTATCCACTCTCTTTTCATATAGATAATACGATGCAATTCCCATACCAACACCAATCATTGGATCTAACGTTCTCGATATTAAATAAGGATATTGCATGACTACCGACACCTTCGTTGCTTTATGTAGTAGGCAGGATGGTACAGCAAGGAGATAACTTCGGATATAGTAGTACGATATGGACAATAAGGTGGAGAATTGGAATATAATTTGTTAGTCGTGTATTAGTGTCATAAAAAATAAAAAATTTTTCCTGATTCTTTCTGTGCCAACGAAAATTTAATATTTGTCCACTTTTCTACTCTTTCATTATTATCAAATCACTTAAACTCATCAACGGATTTGGTTAGAATTTAGAGACTGTGTGTTAAGATGGCTGCTGTATTTCCAAGAACTTGTTATAAATGTGGTGAAGTTGGACATTTAGCTGATGATTGTACTCAGGAAGAGAGATTATGTTATAATTGTCATAAACCAGGTCATGAATCTAATGATTGTCCAGATCCAAAACAAACCACTTCCAAACAATGTTATTCATGCGGTGATGTAGGACACATTCAATCAGAATGCCCAAGTCAAGCTCAAGGTGCTAAATGTTATAACTGCGGACAGTTTGGACACATCTCCAAGAACTGTAACGCGGCATCTTCCGGTGTCAAAAAGCCATTAAGAGGTAATGGTGCTTCAGGTACAACGTGTTACAAATGTGGTGGTCCAAACCACTTTGCTAGAGATTGTCAAGCTGGCTCCGTTAAGTGTTATGCTTGTGGAAAAGTTGGTCACATTTCGAAAGATTGTCATTCTGCTTCAGGTGGATCAAACTATGGTTCCAAAACTTGTTACAACTGTGGTAAATCCGGCCATATTTCAAGGGAATGTACCGCATGAAGTTGTGTGACTGATTGAAGTGAAGTAATAGGAGATTCTAGTTTGGGGGATTCGTTTTTGCATTAATATATCTTGGGAAGTTGTGTTCAAAATCCAAAATTCAAACATGTGTTTCATGAAAGGATCCTTTTTATATTTTTTATTATTGTTATCTTTTTGTTATTTCATTAATATTTAGTTCACTTTCCACTTCTTTATTATCATTGTTATTGTTATTACTAATATTTGTTATCGATCTTTATATTATAATTAGTATTTTTATATCTTTTATGGGGTTCTTTTTTTTGTATGAGGAAGAAAAAGTATTATAAGAATAGAAAGAACTTTGCTTTAAGTCTTACGTTTGTAATTAGATTATCTTATGTATATGTATATATATCATACTTTCATAACTATTAAGGTTACGACCAGCTTAATTTAAAATAATTTCAAGCCCCTATTGTGTTGTAGTTTCGTGTTAGAAGTGGTTATCCGCTACCCTGGAGGTTCTACAATATGTACAACGCTAACCAAACAAATAAAACAATTGCCAATAATGATAATCTTCCTTGCCTTGTAATAATGAACCACAATGAATACCCAATCAAGAAATCTGCAACCGGTCGTACAATATTTTGAATAAGATAATCATATTTCGTAGGTTTTAAATATATAGTGGTTGGACCACTTGCTATATTCGGATCAGCTCTTCCAAATTGCGACAAATCGGAAAAGTCCTCCGCTAAATTGGACTCCACCGGCAAAATTTGTAAACATCCTGACAATGGAGATATTATCAGTTTCGGTGGATTGAAAGGTATCGACATATTAAGAAAAACGGGTTTATGATCAGATATTAGTAATTCGTCTATACTGTCATATTTGTAAACATAAGGCAAAAAATGTTTCTTATCAATGTTTGTATTTGATCCGAAGTATTCGAATTCCATACCTTCATAAGTCGATAAGTATAAAATTCTATCACACCAAGATGGAGATCTCTTAGAATTGTATATGGCTGTGTTAATATGATATTTATAGGTCGGTTGGAATTCGATTTTTGGTTCCACAAAACCTA
Organism: Nematodospora anomalae; assembly: GCA_030572795.1. Lineage (NCBI taxonomy): Eukaryota > Fungi > Ascomycota > Pichiomycetes > Serinales > Debaryomycetaceae > Nematodospora > Nematodospora anomalae. Next base: position 209,341 of record JAJMBC010000013.1, on the reverse strand, counting down.
GCAACATTTCCCCATTCTTTAATCCATGGGTAAACTCATCATACTCTTGATTTAGTTCATACATATTCAAGTCGTCACTTAATCCCGATTTATCCAGTAAGGATAACAATTTCTGACTTTCCGGCGAGGTCAAACTATAATTCTTCGAAGTCCTGTAATTAAAATCACCCATGATAAATATATGATTTCGCGGTTTTATCAAACCATATCCATCTCCAAAATCCAAAGATCTTATAATAGAATGCAAATTTTGATTCCTTTGTGAATAATAATACTCTCCCTCATAAGCATTCAAGTGAACACAAGCTAGTGATAGCTCAACATAATCCGTACTAAATCTTCCTGCGGGACAATAGGTCATTCGTACCCCAACCCCTCCTTTTAAAGACAGATTTCCGTATCCGCAACTACTAGTAGCATACCTAATCTTTTGAAACTTGGAAGCAAATGGACTTATTATGATTATGCCTGTAGCTCCAATATGCTGCATTGCGATTGTTTGAAAGCTAGACAATTGATATTTCTCTTGCAAAGTGATTTGCAATATTTGATTGAAATCAATCAATTGCTTGTTGGCGATATAGTAGAAACTTCCATCTAGAACAGTACAAAACTCTTGCAATCCAAAAACGTAAAGGCTTGATAGTTTTTCAGGTAACGATTGTTGAATTTTTGTTTGGAATAAATCGGGATTAATTGATCTCTTGTTACAATTAAATGTGAAAAGATATAATGGAATGGGATCATGCTCTGAAGGGACTAATCGTGCTGTCATTGTAATGATTTTTACTCTTAGCAAAACACAATGTTGACTATTCGATTGGCTTGGTATTAATTGGCGGCTGACCTAAGGGTTTTTCTTATAATCTAATGATACTGGTGTAAAAGTGGTTGCTTGTATTCTTCCTGTCAAGAATCATTAGGGGAAAAAAAGATGATGATAAATCTCGAGTCAATACTTCACATAGCAATATTCTATCCACATCCACATCACCATTTCAATCAATATGAGTGGATTTATAGAATCACAAAGGTCTTTATTGGAACATCTAAATACAATAGAAGAGGCCCTAACCAAAAGATTTCAAAAAAGTCCGAATATATTGCCTAAGAAATTACTACCAAAATATGGTAATCTATTATCAAGAAAATCCAAGAGAACTACCAAAAGGTTATCACTATTACAACAACATGAACTCAAATTGTTAGCTCAACAATATAACAAATCTCTAAATTCGTTGTTATATTGCCTAGAAAATGAGTCCGAAATATTCCAAAAGGAGCTAGAGTCATTCGCTGAAGATTCATCTTTCAATAAATTTGACGAATTGATAAAGAATGTAAGCTCCAAGCATCTTAATGAAGAGACAGTACAAGATTTAAGAAAGGCGTACTCTAGTTTTTCATCAATTACATTGAATAAGGATTTACATCCGCTAGACTTGAAAATGAAAGTTGATAAGAAATCGAATAAACAGAGGGAATTTGGAAAGAGAAAACATGTATTGAGTTCTATCGCTTCCCATCTTTATGATCTCAAAATTGTTGATTATCTTAACTTTCATTCGTTTTATGAGATATATAATAAGAATTTCACGGATCAACCAATTTCATACATCGAGTATCTTTATATTTTCCTGAATTTGCCTTATAAATCCATAGGCAATCAATCCGCTTATCTCGATTATTTGAAAGGTTTATCCCAATATCTTATACTTGGTCTCCAATCTTTGCAACCTTTGAATAATATTGATCAAGAATTGCCAGATTGGCAAAAAGAATTTGCAACTACTGGTACTACCGATGAAGGTAAACCGAACGAGCAAGGAGAAGTTTTCTGTAAGGCATGCAATAAGATGCTTGCTAAAATTAGTGTGTATGAAGGACATTTAAAAGGAAAGAAGCACAAAAAGAATGCACAACTACAAGAAACGGCTCCCAATGGATCTTCATTAGAGTCTCCTTTATGGTATGAATTCTTAATCAAGAAATTGGTTAAACAACTACAATCAGATTTGGAACTAACTAGATCTCATGTTGAGAAGGTTGCAAACAGCTCAGAAAGAGAACTTATGTTAGAAAAACAAAATTTAGAGGAAATTGAAAACGAATACACCGAAATCGAAAGTAGCAATTCATCAGATGAGTCAGACTCTGATTCCGATTCGGATATGGATGGAGATTTCAAAAACCTCCCATTGGGAGCAGATGGTACCCCAATTCCCTTCTGGTTATATAAATTACAAGGTTTACATAAGAAATATAATTGTGAAATATGTGGGAATATAAGCTACAAAGGCAAGCAAGTGTTTATTAAGCACTTCAATGGATTAAAGCACCAATATGGATTAAAATGCCTTGGTATAGATGACGAGAGCATGCAACTCTTTAAAAATATAGTAGATATTGATGAGGCTATCAAATTATGGTCGTTAGTAAGAAAGGAGAAAAGATTGAAGCAAGGTGAACTAGAGAATGCTGTCGAAGTTGAGGATAATGAAGGGAATGTTATGTCAGAAAAGGATTACCAGGATTTAAAAAAGCAAGGTCTTTTATAGATATTTCAAATGATATTTTTTCAGTGCAGATAGAGTACCATATACGTAGAAAAAATTTATAACTATGGTCTTCTCTTCATATGATATTCCGAAGTCGTTTTATCAGACACGCAGAGCAATTACTTCAAATGTCAAACGAGACTTCAGGAATAAAAAGGTCGGCATCACCACAACAGGTCCAACAGCAACGTTCAAAAGTACGGGATGCCCAAGGTTTTAGAATCCGCAGACAAGAACTTGATAAGATTTCATTAACGGCATATGAACAAACGGGAGGCTCCGATACAGGTGATAAAACTATAATAGAAGGTAAGACAATAGAAGAAGAGGAAGCCGAAGGAGCAAAATATATCTTAGACGGCAGATTACGTAGAGTTCACCCATATCACTATACTTACCTTACATTTTGTAAATTACGATGGAGAGATCGTAAATTACTCGATATATTTGTAAGTGAGTTCAGAGATCGAACTCCTGAAGCTTATCGTAAAGCTATTGATGATGGCCTTGTATGCATCAATTCTGAACCGGCGAATCTAGAAACTATTGTCAGAAATGGTGACTTAATAAGTCACAGAAGCTTTCGACGTGAGGCTCCAATTGCTTCAAGACCTATAAAGATTGTATATGAAAATGATGATTTCTTAGTTATTGATAAACCATCAGGAATACCGGTACATCCAACAGGGAGATATAGATACAATACAATAACAAAGATTTTTCAACATGAATGGGGAAAAATTGTACATCCCATTAATCGCTTGGATCGATTGACCTCCGGTTTAATGTTTTTGGGAAAGACAGCTAAAGGTTCCAATAAATTTATGACTCAAATAAGAGACAGAAACGTTTCAAAAGAATACATAGCTAGAGTCAAAGGTAAATTTCCGGTGCAAGATATCACAGTTGACAAACCGTTATACACATTGTCTCCAAAACATACATTAAATGTGGTTGATGAAAAACAGGGAAAAGAATCAAAGACAGAGTTTAAAAGAGTATCATACGATCCAATCTCAGGCACATCAATAGTTAAATGTCTTCCTGTAACCGGAAGAACTCATCAAATAAGAGTGCATCTTCAATACTTAGGCTATCCTATAGCCAATGATCCTATCTACTCGAACTCTTTTGTTTGGGGTGAAAACTTAGGAAAAAATGCCGACGCTGATTTCGAACGTGTTGTTGAAAATTTAGATCAAATTGGTAAAAATAGGGCAGCTTCAAGCTGGATTCATCCCGAGGAAGATGGCGAGGTTTTAACCAATGAAATTTGTCCCATAACTGGGTTACCACTATATACTGACCCGGGACCAAACGACTTGGATTTATGGTTACATGCATACTTATATGAATCTGGTGATAAATCTTGGTCATATAAAACGGAATATCCTGAATGGGCATTAGAACCAAGTCGCAAGTTTATGGAGCGAGCTCTCCAAGAGGCGGAAAAGTGTGGCGAGACTCAAACACAGTTCAATGTTGGTTGCGTTTTGGTCAATAATGGAGAAGTGATTTCCACGGGTCATTCAAGAGAGTTGGAAGGCAACACACATGCTGAACAATGTGCGTTAGAGAAATTCTTTCAGAAAATAGGTAAGGGAGAAGTACCGCTAGGTACTGAAATTTATACTACTATGGAACCGTGCTCGTTAAGATTGAGTGGCAATTTGCCATGCGTTGATCGAATTATCGAAACTCCTAATATTAGAACATGTTTTGTTGGTGTTCTTGAACCAGATATTTTTGTGAAGAATAATGTATCCTACCAAAAATTGAAAGACAATGGCGTTGAATATGTTCATATACCAGGTTATGAAGAACAAGCTCTCGAAATTGCCAAGAGAGGTCATGATAAACAGTCGTCGTAATATTTATATTAATCATCACTAGACAGTAAAACTACTTCTTTTCTAGCATATACATACACATTTCTTCTATTTCGATTTATGTTGGATGATTGTATATTGCTCTCTGTTGAAGCTGTTGTTGAATCGATGTTTGTATTTTCTGGTTGCGGATAATCGATATTCGGTTCGACCTCAGTTTCTCGTGGTCGCACTTGCATCTCTCTACCTCGAACAGATAAAGATTGAGTTGAAGCACTAACAGACCTCGGAATTGCAAAACCAGAAGCAATTATATTATCTGTCAACGTTAAAAACATACTCTTGGTATGCTGCATCGCAAGTAAAATCTTCTTCGCAGTATTTATTCCTTCATTTTCAACAACCTGTAATTGTGCTTGCTTTTTCCGAGAAGGTTCATTTTGTATATTTCGTCTATCTCTTTCGTTTTCCAAGTCATATCTATTATTGCAATTTTCACCATTTCCTCCTTCACCATCGTCATCTTCATCATCATGTATTTGTTCCTCCACAAACAATTCAAATCGATCCAATTCATATAGCTCGTCTTCGTAGAACCTCCTTCCCAAAATACCTTCCTTCTCTTTGGCCTTCATAATCAAATTAAATTTATTGCACCATTCCCAAGGTATCACTACGCCAATTACATAATTCACAACTGAGAAAATATCACTCAATTCGTAGACAAAAGCATTTGAAACATCAGCGATGAAAAAAGCAACCGGACTATATATTAACATCAATGTTAGTAACGTCAATAGCCATATTTTCTTATTCGCTATTATTATTTGTATCTTACTTAGAAAGTAAACTGTTATTATTGCAGCATAACAAAGCGCCATTGCTATTCTCACCAAGTATATAAAAGCAGGTAAAATATCTCCGGCTTCGTCATTCGCGGCAAATGTATGAAACTGAGAAACGCCCCATATGACTTGAGAAGTTATACTTGCAATCAATCCCACAAAAAAAGTCAAACGCTTATCCTTTTGACGTTGAAAAAGTCTCATTATTACTTGCACCTGATTAATCTGTAGTAGCAAGATCACAATTAAATCTATTATATTGATAGCTCTGTCTTCATTAACTTCATTCAATAGTTTTGCCCCATGCAAATAGCCCTCTCTTTGTTGTAAGTGCAAAATTATAATTGATTTGATAACCACGACCAACATATACACAGACGACAACAAAGATGAGGTCTTCAATAACCAGGACGGCTTGATGCTATAATTAGTCAAGACAAATATAGTCAAGAACCACGTTATAACAGCCAGCACCGAGATAGCATATACTATCGATACAACACTGTAACTAAATGATCCTCTTATACTGTGTCTAGTAAACAGCTCCCATGACTCTGCCACCACTGGCAACGGTTGGGAAAATCTATCTATCACAAGTCCGACGTTTGTACTTAGCACCGGTATTGCATTCTTATAACATATCTGTTGGTATACAGCTTGTTGTATGTAATGAACTGGAAAGAAGTAATTCTGTGATACAATCATACCCTCCCCCAATTGTATTTCTTCACAAGAAGGATATACTTTACCTTCCCACCAAGTATTTCTCCAATACATTTCCGGCTAGATTCTTATTGGATACAGCTTATAGGGTCTATAAAAGGTATTTGTTATCAAAGTTTGCAGTGTAAGGCTGTAGTTATTATAGAGTGATACACCTATGGTGAATCATTTCCTGAACATTAAATGCAGTACTTCTTAATTTACCAAAATTCAAATCGGATCAACCGAATAATTTTGAGACGGCAATTGAGTGGTAGTTATACGAACATTTACAACTACAGAATCTGGCCCATTGATTCGTTAAAAATCACTGATCATACTCTTGTACATATTGGTTAAATGGTTTATATATCAAACTAAGAGTTTCAACCAAGATACGTCAGCAAAGGTATAAATACCCACAAAAACCGGTAACCAAATTTACAGCACAAACTAGAATGGCTAATAGCAATACAACAAGCAATATCGTATCGCAAAGCAAATCACCGCATTTGGATCCATCATCTTCCTATATATCACATCAGCGAAATGACTCATCGTATTCAAGAAATTATTCATTTTTAGATTATTATGGCACCGAATCACCAGAGCGAAGGAGCGTCATAGAGGATAAAAATGTAGAGGGCGGGCTAATAGATCCCTCGATATTGAAGAGTCTTGACGAATTAGATTTTAAAAATCTTTCGACCAACAGCGATGATAACTGTTCCTCAGTTGTTGACAATAAGAATTTATCTCCTGAACCAGAGGTTCTAACAAAAAGGGAAAATTACATCAAGCCAACTACTCCTGAACTGGATAGGGAAATATTAAAGTCATGCTTCGACCGATACGGGTTTAAGAAAAGTTCCTCCTTAAGTGGTATCACGTCAGAGCAGTATAAAACTTGGTTCAAGCACTATTCTGATTATTCATTACGTCGAAAAAGGAAATGGGATGTATTGATGAATAATCATGGATTAAACATAGAAAATAGTGCAGCACCAAAAGATATACCAACTAGATTTCCGCCAAAGTCAGATAGAGTCAAAAAAATGGTAAGAAGAGGAATTCCTTCCGAATGGAGAGGAAACGCATGGTTTTTTTATGCTGGTGGTTATGAAAAGCTCAATAAGCATACTGGAATATACGATCAAATTGTTCAGAATACGAAAAATATTAAGAATAAGGATACAGAAGTGATTGAAAGAGATTTGAATAGGACATTTCCTGATAATATCTATTTCAACTCAACAATTGGTGCCGATGGTGATACCACATTAACAAGTAAGGTAGAAACACATTTAATCAAATCTTTACGTCGCGTATTGGTCGCATTTGCTCATTATCAACCTCAGATAGGCTATTGTCAGTCATTGAATTTTTTAGCTGGTCTTCTATTATTGTTCATGACTGAAGAAAGGAGTTTTTGGATGTTGGTTATATTGACGGAGCGTATAATTCCGAAAGTTCATCTGACAAACCTTGAGGGTGTTCATACTGATCAAGGGGTCTTAATGCTTTGTATAAAAGAATACATACCTGACTTGTGGAATATATTAGGGAAAACCTTTGATGGTGATAAATTAGAAGAGGATAAGATTTTAACTAGATTACCACCTGTCACATTAGTAACTTCATCATGGTTCATGTCCTTGTTTGTTGGAATATTACCTATTGAAACTACACTTCGGGTATGGGATATACTTTGGTATGAAGGCTCCAAAACAATTTTTAGATTTTCGTTAACCATCTTCAAGTTATGTCTTGACTCACCGGATTTTCAAAACAAGGAAAGTAGTGGTGGTGCAGAAGGTGAACAAATCGAATTGTTTCAATTTGTGCAAAATTTTCCCAAGAAGATATTGGACGCTAATTTACTTGTTGATTGTTGTTTTAAAAAGATAGGTGGTTATGGATTCGGTTCATTATCTCAAGATGAAATTAACAAGTGTCGCGATTTTGTATCTAAGCAAAGGGAGAAATTGAACAATAATAAAAAGAGGCAGGATTTAACGGAAATGACTGAGGAAGAAAGGAATAGCTTACTTAACTCTACTTATGATGATAGTGGAAACTATATTCATGACGTTTATGGATTTCACAGATCAATAATGAGTGGCATGGTTTGGAATAAAAGTATAAGTAACAAAATGAAAAAAAAGTTTGTTGCTAAAAAGAAATAGACATTTTTATACATCTAGAATTTGCATTTATTCATTATTATAAATATTTTTGTAAATAGCATCACTTGTAACTACAACATCTCTAATTTTTTCAACGTCATGAACTCTTACAATATCAGTGACTTGTTCGATACATGCGGTTACAGTAGCTGCAGTAGCCATCATTCGGTCAGTTGGCGTAGTCGTATGACCTGTGATAGTTCCTAAAAATTTCTTTCTTGATGTACCAATCAATACACTCATTCCGTTAAAGCTCAAATACTTGTGCTTGACACTCATGTTATCATTATCTCTTTGGTTCACTTGGATAGAATATTCCTTTAACACTGCTGCATTTTTAATTATGTCGATATTCTGTCGCAAATTCTTAGCAAATCCGACCCCGGGATCGAGTATAATTTGCCATTTCTTTACACCATACCCAAAGGCTTTGAAAACTTGCATCGATAATTCTCTAGATACCCCATTTAATAGATTCTTCGTATCCGGACTCAAGTTTAACTCTTTGTGACCCGATTTAGGATCAATTGTGTATTCAATTATATCATCATTCGTATTGGACTCATAATTTGTTAATCTGGACATAGTTTCGGGTGTACCACGCGTATGATTCATGATATACGGACAACCGTATTTAGCAACGACTTCGAATATACATTCATCATACTTTCCCATTGAAATATCATTAATGATGTCTGCACCTGCTTCAAGGCATTTTTCTGCGACCGTGGAGCGATAAGTATCTATAGATATTAAAATGTTTGATAACTTTGGATTTGTCAGGGAGCGTATCGCTTTGACTAATGGCAAAACGCGAGAGATTTCTTCTTCTTCGCTCGGCTCTTTACTACCAGGTCTTGTGGAAACTCCACCGATATCAATAATATCCGCACCTTGCTTTATTAAATCTTCAGCTTGTTTAACAATATCAGCCAAAGTTTGACTCAAGTATTTACCACCATCGCTAAATGAATCAGGAGTCATATTCAAAATCCCCATGATCAATGTTCTCGACCTGAAATTAACTTGATCAAATTTGAGAGGATTCTTTTCGAGGCTTAATCTGGGAACGGGTATATATTGTAGTAATTTGGAAGATTCTTGTAAACTGCAATCTGGTTCATTTTGTAGTAACTGTTGCAAATGTGAATGAAATGCTTCTGCAGTTATAGGATGAATTTGATCGGGCGGTAATAATTCACATAACGGCTGCAATACAAATGTTCTATCTAACAAAGCTTTATGAGGAATTACTAAAGATTCGGTGTTTAATTGTATGTCATCGTATAATATAATGTCCAAGTCGATTGATCTTGGTCCGTTGTCGAATTTCTTTACTCTTTGAACATGTTTGTATTCTATATCTTTTAATATTGAAAGTAAATTCTCCGGCGAATAGTTTGCAAAATTGACTTTAATTACTCCATTATAAAAATCTGGTTGTTCAAGATAATACATTGGTTTGGAGATATATAATGAAGATGTAGCATCTATATTAATTTTATGGTTTGCCAATGATTCAAATGCCTTGGTTATATTCTCTAATTGATTTCCTGAATTTGATCCAAAGGCAATGAAAGCAGTGTGATGCCCTTCAAAACTAGCTGTTTGCTCTTGCACTGGTAAATTGAAACTGGATTTTGTATCAGCTGTTAATTCTATAGGTTCAAAATCTTTAAAGTTTTCCTTGATCATTATTGAAGATACCCCAACCCCTTCCACATGACTAAAAGCGTTTGGCTTGGTGACTGTAGCTAAAACATTTTCAATGCCGTCACCGTATTTTTGAAATGTCAATTGTCCAATTTTGGAAACTAATGCCTCGACGGTTTTGAAATTCGAAGATTCCACATACTGTACTATATCGGCAATGATTCTATGAAAAAACAAGTTTGAATTATCTTTGATTGTAAATTGGAGATCTATATCAACTATTTGTTTTTGTAATCTTTCAAATGTAAACACACCTATGATGGTTAGTAGTCTCAACTTATTCACCTTGAATACATCCAATGGATGTAACTCATCTCGATTACTTCTCAGCAAAAGGTATTCAACGCTATCAGCTCTAATTTCAGATTTGGTACTTTTAACGGCCACGTCGACTATATCGCCACCACCGTTTCTCTTATCTAATGCAATTTCACTAATCAGTTCAGCTATATTTCCCAAAGATTTGAAATTTCGATGTTCGTTCACCTTCATGAAATCGGAGATGTTTCTGGTCAAGATCGCATAATTGATACTGTATTTCAAGTTATCTGTCAATGAAGCTTGATGAAAATCTGTCTTTAATTCAACTGATATTGTGATTGGTTGTGGAGTTGGTCTATTCCATGCATCTTTTCCTGTTATTGCCGTAGCTGAGATCTCTTTCGAGAATACAGTATCATTTGCCATTTTTAGTGTTGATTGGAATGATCTGAAGTGAATTGCCGGAAATCGTACCGACTTTGATTTGAATAAATTGAATAACAATATTGTGGGGATACTTGAACAATAAGTAGATTGTTCACCTTGGTGAACTCTTTTTTTTTCTTTTGATTTCTAGAGATATCAGCATTATCAATCACTTGTTAAGATCTCATGTATAATTATTAATAAAGTACGCCCTATATATGTTTATACTTATTTGTAGGTCTTTTGATTGTATCAACTTCATCATCTGCTTTCTTGATTGGAGTGGTTCCTTCATCATTTTCCACCTCAATAGAATCAGCAACAATGATTCCATAATCGGTTGTATTTTGACAGAAGCTCTCAGCATCTTCGAACGAACAATTTCTATCTTCCATAATCATCCTAATGATAATCTCATTGGCAAGAACGTAGATTGCAAAAGATAAAGTGGTCCAATAACTAACTGTTTTATTTCCCCTTGCGGCCTGCCTCAATTCCGCCTGATATCTTTCGTTGATATAGCTACCAATAATAGATTGTCTCTCGAACCCATAGTACCCACCAAAATAAGTCTCCCATTGGATCTGCCATTTCTCCTGGGGAGACATTGTCTCGTGTATCGATTTCTTGCACTGTTTTTTTGCCAATTCGTAATATATCGACGGTTCTTTCTTGCCCTCTAGTATCTTGGGCACCACGCTCATATGTGTTAGTGCTCTATTCAACAACTCCCTGCGCGACGTGATTGAGTCAGGTATGTTCCGTCTTGCATACTTTTTCAACATTGACTGTTTCTTATCCTGCTTGTTTTGCTGCAAGGAATGAAGAATGTTGCTAATATCAAGGTTTAACCCTTCCACTTCATTCTTTACTCCGTTAACAGTTGTCTTCTTACTGCCATTGTCATCCTCGTCGTCGTCGCTTACATCAATCAACCCTTCAATCTTGTACTCGATCTTCTTCTTTTTCTTGACAGGACTAGCTGGTAAATTGTCAATGTCCAAAATATCGTCAAACGTACTATCATCATCGTCATTTTTATCGATGCGATATCGGTTCATTCTCTCTATGGACGACATATTGAACTTCTCGTATCCATTTCGGCCATGAACTGAAAACACTCTACTCGTCCGCTTCTTTGACTTCTTATACGTCTTCTCTGGTGAGTTGGGACTGAATTCTGATTTCGCTTTCGGTGGGGTATTTTTAGGTGGTGATAATGATGAGGAGGAGGAGGAGGTTGAGGAGGAGAAGTTTAGCTGTTGTCGATGGATATTGAGACTGCTGAGTGGTTTATCGTGCATCAGTGACGAGTAGAGTTATGACATACGTTTGTTGTCAATTATACGCGTGAGCCTTTTGTTTAATGTCACGGATTCTGGTTCTCACTGTATATCTCTAGTCATTTTCATCAAATTTCAATAACTATAAGACTGCAAAACGTCAAATTTTAAAACTATTACAATTATAATACTATACACTATACATATATTAATCACTTGCTATTATTATGGGGTATGTTGGTTTTGTTGCATCGCCTTCATTAAAAATTCAGCAAATCCTGGTGGAAACTGATTAGCGCCACTTGCAAGAGGTGCTCCACCTTGAGGGGGGAATGGGGCTAATGGTGCTTGAGGTTGTGGTTGTACTTGTTGATTTTGAGGAGATCCAGAACCAAACAATCCCAGTAGTGGATTGACTGAAGATTGTTGGAAAGTATTAAAGTCAGGCTGTGCACCATGACTCATCTGAATATTACTCTGAGGCAACAAAGTGGTTTTCACAAATTCTTCATCTGGCTCACCCGGTTTATTTGATTTTGGACCATTTCTAGCAGAGTTTGTAGGCATTTTCTTCGACATAGCTTTGGAGGATATACCAGCACCAATTTCAATATCAGGTTCATCAACAACCATACCACTCGATATTGGTTGACCTCCAGTGCCACCCCATTGAGCATTTACAACCCAAGTTTTATCAGCATCAGTTAATCTTTGAATTGGAATTATTGAAATACCATGCTGATAATTACAGCAGTCTCTCGGTCCAAACCCAACACCCCAACGCGTTCTTAAAGGTAACGAATTGTCTTTATTAAAGCTTGTTATAACCTGCTCAGCTTCCCTTCTGGAATAAACTTTAACAAATGCATGTTTTCTTTCACTATTCAATATAACTGATTGGATTTCAGCATATGGTCTTAAAACTTGAGCTAAGGATCTTTCGTCCATATTTCTTGGAACCCCCCCAAGAAACAAAGTTCTTGATAAAACTTTTATAGTGGCTTGAGGAATGGTTGGATCAAAACCAACATTTCTGGGACGATAATGAGGAGTACCAGGTAAATTCATTTCACCCCCCATTGCGGTCGGAGGTACAAATGCTGGATCAGTTTGTTTTGACGATACGGGTTGTTGGTAAGATTGCCCAAATTGTTGTTGTTGTTGCTGTTGCTGTTGGTGGTGGTGGGGGGGTTGTTGATGATGATGTTGTTGTTGTTGTTGCTGTTGCTGTTGCTGTTGCTGTTGCTGTTGCTGCTGCTGTTGTTGTTGCTGTTGTTGTTGTTGTGAAAATTGTGGGTACTGTTGTAGAGAAGCCGCTGCCGCTGCTTTCTGTTGTTTTAAATGTTGAATATTTTGTTGAAGGGCTTGTACTGATGCAGTTGGTGGTGACCTAATCTGTCTATTTGGGGATCTTGATCTATTTCTTCTATTGCTACTATAACCAGAATCACGTCCACGTCTACCAGTTCCGTAATCGTTTGTTTGGGGAGCAGCTGGTCCTTGTCCGTTTTGCATTTGTTGTAGCATATTAAATATGACTTGCTCATTATTTGCCGTAGGTTGTTGAGATTGGAGAGGGGGTGCTTTGCTACCACCAGCAAGAGCAGATAACTGAGATAAAATATTATTAGCATCATTACTTGTAGCATTTGTATCAGATGAAGTAGAATCCAGAGTAGTTGGTTGAGAAGAATTTCCGGATTTAGCTAAAGAAGCTAACGCCAGCAAAATACTATTTGACTCGTCTTTATTATCAGTTTTAGGTTTAACGGGTTCAACGCTAGTTCTTGGAGGAGACCCAGGAGGAGTTGTTGATCTGAAATGCTTGTCTTTTATTCTCGTAATGATTTCTGGTGTAAAGGTTTCAGATTTATCCCAAATATCAATCAATTTATTGATTTTTGTGTTTGTTGAAGGATTAATCAGCAATTCCATGGCATCATCAACTAAGCTTTCAATTAATTCACTAACTTTATACACAGCTGAAGCAAATGTTCCCTCTGGCGAAGATGATGAAACAATCTCACCTTGTTTATCAGCCTCATCTTTATATTTTCGAACAATTGAATCAACAACATATAATGCACCTAACTTATTTTGTGAAGGTACTGCTTTGCAACCAGAATATAAGGCCGCAATTAATTTTGATTCTGATTCTTTATTAAACTCTTTAAATGCAATGTCTGTTAGTTTTTTAATACGAGAGCCAGAAACACCTGGTGCTGGTATAGTTGTCAATTCTTTTAAAATTGATTCAAAATCTTCTATATTAGACATAGTAGTGGATATAAGATCGTCGCAAGATGTTTGATATTACAATAATTAATTACAAAAAAAGGTAGATCGCTTTTTTAACTACTTCTGAATACGTTACTTTGGATAAGTATTGTCTTTGATAAATATTATTGTTTTAATTAGTATGATTAATGTCGGTCTATACTTCTGTTTTCTCCGTTTGAGTTAGATCTTTTTCTTTCTCTTTGATGTGGAAAGTATTGATGTATTTCTTTATGTCAATATCTACTATTTTACTCTGAAATGCAAATTTTAAAGAAAAACTGTCAAAAAAAAAAGAATAGAAAATACTTTCACTATATATATTAATTTACTAGTTTATTTCTTGTTGCTTGATGTATTGATGGCTTGTCTGGTAGTTATATCAATTAATTGGTTGGTTATATTGGTTGATTGTAAAAAGAAAGTGAAAACTAGAGAGGGTAAAAATTTTTGGTGAGGAAAATGATGACAATTTATAGTGTGGGAAACCAATGCCTCCCTGAACGATGTTTCTTTGTTATTCACAAATGAGCATAATAAGCTTTGCCACTTTGCACGCCCTTTTGGTTATTTTACACGACAAAAAAATTTTCAGTACAATATTCACATCTGATACTTTAACAGACAGGTTTTGATTTTACAACCAACCAATTATAAGTACGACAACGACCTCTCAGCAGGGCCAATTATCCAATGCGCAAATCTATCTTAGGAGTAATAAGGAGTTACTCCAGCACCTCACATCCCACGACCATATCACTGACGCTAATTCTATCCCGCCCGCCAATCATAACCCAGGAGTTGTCGCCGTTTGAAGCAACTTTTTATAAGTACCAAAATGAATTATGGAGGAGATTGATGTGGACTTTCCCCAAGTGGTTCTATTTCAAGGAAGGTACGTTGTCCGAGTTGCGGTACCGTCAGATCAACAAGAACCCCGTGAGCTACCACCGAGGAGTCTTATATCCGAGAGGAAAACCGGATTTGAAGCAGATGAGAGATAGGAGGTTTAGACAGTACATTAGGGTTCCCAAAACCTATAAGGAGGAAGGCGAGGTTTCTGGGGAGGTCGAGGAGAGGAAAGATGATATCTCGAGAAAGATTGTGCCTAATTCGAGGGTGACCGATGCTGATATAAAGGGAGACGCAAGTAGTTTGGAAAGAAAATTGAGTAGAACTTTGTATTTGGTCATTCGTGAAGGAGAAGGACAATGGAAGTTGCCGAATTTTGCTGAGGGTGAACAATTGGTTCCATTGCATGAGTTGGCTGAGACGGGACTAAATCAAATTGGGGGTAAGAGTATCAACTATTTCAACGTGTCAAGTCAACCTTGTCATTTGTATAATAATGGTTCAAATAAAGAATTTTTCATCAAGAGTCACATATTATCGGGTAAGTTTGTGCCACAGGCTGAAAACTTGACATTCAAATGGTTGGCTAAAGAAGAAATAAAAGAATGCTTACCACTTGACTATTACGAAAACATAGAACATTTACTCAGTGATGTTTAAGAGAAGAGAATAATTTGTACATAACTTGTTTCATGTAAATACACATACATACACTTTTAGCATTTATGTAAAAAGAAACGAAGCAAACTTTTATATTATCTATATGGGAGGTGGAACGTGCAGCTGTAGCAATTTTTATATATCTTTCTTTCCTTTAATTACTTGTTGAGCAGCAAACACAGATCTGTCTAATAACGTACCTACCATTAATACACCAGCAATGGAACTTATTACCCCCAAAACAAACCCAGACCAAGTTTTTGCATACTGTTGGCGATTGATTATTTTCAATGGAGATATGTCAAAGTTGAAAACAATACCAGGCACGCCGCCTCTAGCATGCAAAGTATGTTGGTGATCTTCATCTTTACCTCCCGCTAATGGCCTATCGTGAGTTATAACTGAAAATTGATTAGTATCTACTCTCTTGCTTTGATCTAAGGATTCAAATCTAGTAGCCACGATTTTCAAATAATATGAAATCATATGATGTTTCTTATGTAACATAAATTGATGGCCATCTAATGGATTTATGGAATCAACTGAACCTTGTTGAGCTAATGGAGTATTACCAAAAGATAAATGGTTTATGACATGATCAAAATTGAATTTGTCTCTGTACTTTGTATACAAGGACAAATCATGAACATGTTTACCGTCACTTGTGAATGAAGCACCAGGTGCAAAATCCATAGTACCTGCAACTCTATTAATCTTTGCAGTACCTTTAACTCTACACCCTTCATTATTATTAATTCTTTCCTTCAATCTGGCAACAAATCCTTCCTTTTCACATTGTTCGATATTCTCACCATCATAAAACTGCCATTTTGCCTCGGCATAAGCTCTACGGACGGTCTCACAATCATTACAACAGTACTGGTTCTTATCTTGTGGTAACGCACCATAACACGACCCACAGTATCCCTCTTCGCCTTCATTTAACCCCTTGGCCAATTCCTTCAACTCGACAACAGTGTTTAATGCAGGAGCATCATCCACGATCTCGTTGACGATCCTATCGCCCTCTTTGATCAACCTAATTTTTTGTAAGCCTGACTTTAAAACGTCTAATTTCATGTCCCCGGTTTCGTCCAACAAGTCGAGCGAAATTAAATCACAGGGCAAGTTGATAAACGAGATGTCCATATTGATGTCCAATGGCTTGTTTATGTCGCGATCAACAACTAATTCTGGGCGTGTTATAATGGTTGTATAATCGACGTATTCGTTGCGGATCAAGATCAACACAACAAGCACACAGATCAACGTTATTATCCCACCTGAAGCAGTTTTGATTCTTGCATCCTCCACTGTTTTCGCAAACGCATCGAGCGATATTAATTTAGGTCGGGTGGACATATATGGCGGCGAGTTTTCGATATCGATTTGATGTATATACGTGGCTACTATACAATTTATTGATTTTTTTTTTCTTTACCAGCTTTGTTGATACTGAAAAACTTCGGCTAAAAAAACTTCCAGTCCAAACTAAGAGTCAGCAATTGATACTAAAACAGACTAATACTTGATACTACAACAGACTCATACAGAAGAATCTATGTCAGCCAACACTTCGCAACACAACAAGAATTTCTTCAAGAACTTCACAGGGCTCACAGTACGAGATATACCAGTTAAGGGCCATACTTCTACGTCGTCAGAAATCATAACCATAACCATAAATCAGTGTGGTACAAGACTAGTGGTTTCTCGAACTGATAAATCTTTAAGAATTTGGAAATCGTACCCTGATATGATCAGAGATCCAATAGTAATTGAAGATGCGCATACCAGGGCCGTCGAGAGCATATCGTGGAACCCTCGAACTGAATCAAGTTTTGCTACGGTGGGAAGAGACAAGTATATAAAGATCTGGGGTGGAGCGAAGGGAACATTGGAGAATGAAATAAAGACAAATTCTTCATCTTTGAAATTGGTGAGGTACTCAGGCGATGGAGAAATGTTGATTACCGTTGATCGCGATTCTAATGTGTTGGTGTTTGCAGTGAATCAAAATTATAAACTTGTGCATGAATTCACAATATACGAGCATGTGTATGATTTGCAATGGTTCAATAAGGAGCATGGTTTTTTTATTGTTGCATTGCACGATGGGTCGTTGCCAATATATCAGGTAATCGATGGGGCAAAAATAGATGTGAAGCTAAGAACAACGCTAACAGGCCATCGATCATCAGCAACTTCGGTGTCGGTATCTCCCAGAGGTTCATACTTTACTGTTGGAGCAAGCGAAGGAGTGATTAGTGTATGGGATTGTTCAACAATGCTAACACTGCATATAATCAGCGAAATAGATGAACTGATTGCAGGTCTAGATTGCAGTAGGGATGGTGCATATATAGCAGTATCTTTTGATAAGGACTCAAACGCGATCATATATGATAGTGAAAGTGGGGAAAAGGTGTATGAAGTGCCCAATAGCACCAGTGGTAATATGACGTTTAGTAGTATTTGTTGGTTTCCCAATAAGACTTCGTTTGCTTACAGTAGTGATTTTAGCACCACATTAACTGTTATGAAAAGGCCAGAACGAGGTGGTGGTGGTGGTTCAAGTAATGGTAATGGGCCATCGGCCCCAAGAGGAAGAGATGTATAAAGAAATGTACAATAGACGCAGACTATGATGTGCATGCAAGATGTATTTAGTGCAGTAGTGTAGTGTGTGTGGTGTCCTGTCTTTGACGATTGACTGACGTCAATTCTTGACGCCAACATAATTTTGATTAAAAAGTCCAAGTAATGAAAGGCTATTGGATAGAAGAGACCTGAATATGTATAGGAAAAGGAGCTGTTTATCTATCTAATTGGGAAATCTCTCGCTGCGATTAAACAACGCAGAGCAATCAATTCAAGTAACAGTTCCATCAAACTCTACGCGTCTTGATGGTTGTGTGCCTTTTTTTCCTTTTCTTTTCTTTGATTTTCACCTTCAATTTTAACAGCACATGTTAATTTTGTATTGACTTGCATTATTTCAGGGGTTCTTTTACTTGCTACGTCAAGAGCATACCTGGTAGGCGGCAGAAAGACGAGAACAATTGAGTGTGTGGGTAGAGAAAAGGGGAAGGGGGTTAAAATAAAAAACGATTTGATATTGTATTTAATTTTTCTACCCCCAAAAGGACAATGCAAAACAAACGCAAAAAAGACAAAGACAGATTAGCAGCCACCAAGAGTAACAATATATACAAGATGTATGGGTTGGTTAGCAATTTACAGTGTATGATCCTTATCGAAAACAAAGAGAAGAGAAGAGAAGACAAAGGAAGAAGTATCAAGTGTATAATTACAGACGCATGCATACATAATAAACAGCACTGCATAATCAATAGTACTGCATAAAGAACTGAATAAAAGGTCGTGCTCGTTGGCCAGACAATTGTCTCCTAATTCTATGCTTATACCATCAACACACCCATGCACACATAGTAATAGGAGTACTTATAAGGTCAACAATATTATCTGTCTCTATGCTACCTACTCCAGTATAAATACTAGTAACAAACACACAAACACACAGACACTTTATCCACCCCTTCCATCTGATAGAATTACCCATCCATCGATTCAGCAATATTTGCTCATAGATAGAACGAACCTAGAGTGATTCATTCAGCTGAAGTTTGGTTTCGCTTTCAATCAAGAAGGGAAAAAACGAAAAACAGACAAGGGAGAACAAGTAAAAAAAGGCTAAAAAAAAGGGTAGAAAAATACGTCAACATTTCCCAGGCAACAACAACGACAACGACAACGACAACGACAACGGCAACCACTACGACTACGACACAACAACACCGTCAAGTATCAAAACAACAGAATAATAATTTGACTGCTATCCAATCATTAGCAAATTGAATAGACTACAATAATTAGTCAAGAGCATTTTATCGTTTATACAATTCCAATTCGTTCTTTCATTCTTTCATTATTTCATTCACTCACCCCTTTCATTCTTTCACTCATTGACTCTTAGCTAATACAGTACTTTATCTAATATTCAGCCACAATGGACCATCACCCGCCTCAACCTTTTCGTTCAATCTCCACAGGGTCGAGTATATCGTTGCTCTCATCCAACACTTCTTCGGTATCAATATCCAGAATCAATCTGCTGGGGCCCATCAATATGGGTAATTTCAACAAGCAAAGTTCTCCAAAGGACCACTTATACTATCAATGTGAATCGCTTAAAAGAAAACTACAGAAAATACCCGGTATGGAGCCGTTCTTGTCACAAGCATTCATTCATGCTGAACAGTTGAGTGAACAACAGGCCTTGGCTTTGGCTCAAGAACGACGTTCAGCTAGCTCTCCAAGCCCAAATAATCGGCAATCTCTAGAAAATGTATTGGATAGACTTTCGGTGCAATCGGATAATTCTGTCGACAGCTCGCGAGGAAGTAGCCACAACACCAGCAACAACACCATCAGTGGCAACATCAATTTTACATACACTGCTGGTGTTCTTCCTGCTAATATTAGTGTTGATCCAGCAACTCAGCTATGGAAGTTATTTCAACAGGGTGCTCCTTTATGTGTCATATTCAATAACCTTATAACAGATTATCAAATTCCAGTGGTAAGTTCGGACGATTTAAGAATTTGTAAAAAATCTGTCTATGATTTCTTAATTGCTGTCAAAACTCATTTGAATTTTGATGATGAAAATATGTTTACCATCTCAAATGTGTTTTCTGATAATACTCAAGACTTAATCAAAATTATTACTGTTGTCAATAAGTTATTAAGTGATTATTCCAAAAGAAATTCAAAATCTGATTTAGCAGATACAGATGAAGATGATATCAATATTGACGTGCCTATTACCGATGAACGTTCAAAAGTTTTCCGTGAAATAATTGAAACTGAAAGAAAGTATGTTCAAGATTTACAGTTGTTATCAAAATATCGTAATGAATTAATCGATGCGGAATTATTATCATCAGAGCAAATACATACGTTATTTCCAAATTTGAATGAGATTATTGATTTTCAAAGAAGATTCCTTAATGGTTTGGAATGTAATATAAATGTCCCTATAAAATATCAAAGAGTTGGCTCTGTGTTTATTCATGCTTCATTGGGACCCTTTAAGGCTTATGAACCATGGACTGTAGGACAATTAACAGCAATTGATTTGATAAATAAAGAAGCTGCCGTTTTGAAAAAATCATCAAATTTAATTGACCCTGGATTTGAATTACAATCATACATTTTAAAACCAATACAAAGATTATGTAAATATCCATTGTTATTGAAGGAGTTAATAAAAATGTCTCCAGAATCTGCTGCTACATCAGTAGACCCAATAGATTCTAATTCTGCTGCCTTTAATGAATTATTGGTAGCCAGAACTGCAGTGAAGGAAGTTGCAAATCAAGTTAATGAAGCACAAAGAAGAGCAGAAAATGTAGAGTATTTGCAAAAGCTAATGGAAAGAGTTAATAATTGGCGTGGTTTTAATTTACTTGATCAAGGTGAATTATTATATCATGGAGTCGTTGGAGTTAGGGATGCCGAAAATGAAAAGGAATACGTTGCATATTTATTTGAAAAAATAATATTCTTTTTTGTAGAAGTTGAAAATGGCAAACTGGAAAAGGAAAAAGTTCACGAGAAAAAGTCAAAGTTTGGTACTAGGAAGAAATCAACTGCTAGTGTTTCTCAATCTACAGCAAACTTACTAGAATCATTAAATAATGATAGAAAAGATAATAAGTCACCTTTAGAATTAAAAGGTAGAGTATACATATCCGAAATTTATAATATCACTGCACCGGTAAATCAAGGTTATACTTTGATAATATCATGGTCAGGTAAAAAAGAAAGTGGATCATTTACTTTAAAATATAGAACAGAAGAAATTAGAAATCAATGGGAAGTTTGTTTACGAAGTTTGAAAACCAACGAAATGAATAATCATATTCATAAAAAATTACGTGATTCTAATCTGTCCGTAAGCACAAATGATTCTTCCATATATGATTTCACTGGAACTAATGGCTCTTCTTTAAATAATAACAATAATACTGCACAATATGATCAAAGATCATCAAATGGTTCACGTCATCATTCATCTTCCTCAACCTATAGTATGATGAGAAATTTGTCTAGGGTAAAATCAGAAGAATTATCAAGATTCTCATCATCATCAACTACGTCCTACAATAACAGTTCTGCTACTACACCGGTTTCATCAACAAATACAACCTTGCCACAATTTGATATTGTCGTGAAAATGATTTACAACAGCGCTGAACTACAAGATGCATTAATTGTCAATTCTCTGATTCAATTTAATGAATTATATCTGAAGATTTGTGGTAAGATAGTTGCAAGCAATGTAGTTAGTGATGATATATTAGTGAATAAATTGAGGTACAAGGATGAAGACGGCGATTTTGTTGTGATGGGTTCAAATGATGATTGGAATTTAGCTATTGATATGTTGGATGAATTAGATTCTGGTAATGATAAACGTAATTTGACTATTTGGGTTTCATAGACTGATACTGCTTATTGAACATATATACATATATGTATATATATTAGATACTTTTATTTATTTCTAACGTGCTTTGTGATGATAAATAGTGTAATTCTTCTACGTGAGTGGTATGTAATCTGTGCTGACGTCTTATCCTTTTTGCAGTTAAACAGAGTTATGAAACAGAGTCAAAAAGAAATTGGATCTCAAGATAAGAATAACACCAAATTAAGTATAGCCTTCAACTTTAAAAGGGCTCCAACATTCTTTTATATCGCTTCATAGGTCAACTTAATAACGCATGTTGATTTACCACTTACCGTGTACCTTAAGGTTAAAAACTTAAGAATCCGTGGCTCAATAAAAATGATGGTGATGATTAATTTATAAAAAATGATTCGTTAAATGGTATATGCAGGTATCTAAAATGATTGACTCACTGCAAACACTCATCACCAGGCACCGATTTTTTTCAATTTACAGGGCAGATATATACATATATACAAACAATACCTATAATCCAAGCCCGTTAATCAGTAAGCAATAACAACAACAATAAATGCTTTCAAGATCTTTGTCGTTGTCTCGCGCAGTGACGAGGAGACTTGAGTCAATATCACCGCGGTCATTTCCAAGCTCATCCCCATATAGATTGTTTAGCTGCACGTCAAGATCATTCCTCACCCAAGAACAAAAACTGGTTTTGAATCAAAAACGAGCTCTGGATTTTGTGGATGTGTGCATCGTGGGTGGTGGGCCTGCTGGGCTCTCCACCGCCATCAAATTGAAGCAGTTCGATAACGACAACAACGGTGATTTGCGGGTCGTTGTGTTGGAGAAAGCCGGGGACTTTGGAAGCCACATTGTCAGTGGAGCAGTGATTGAGCCCAGGGCATTCCGTGAACTTTTCCCCAATGGGGGATCAGATGGTGTGGTCGATGGTGCAGAAGATATGCCATTGCCCAGTGAGTTGGTCACGAAAGTAACCTCTGATCACATGAAATACTTGACCAAGAATTCGGCATTCCCCTTACCTGAGCCACCCCAGCTTGCCAATAAGAACAAAAATTACATTGTGAGTTTGAACAGTGTCGTCAAGTACTTATCTGAACAGGCCGAAGAGCTAGGTGTTGAATTGTACCCCGGTATATCGGTGAGCGAATTGTTGTATAATGAAGACAAGTCGGCTGTGCTCGGTGTAGCCACGCAAGACATGGGGATAGCCAAGGATGGAACACCCAAGGATACGTTTGAAAGAGGTTTGGAGTTTTACTCGCGCGTCACTGTTTTAGCCGAGGGTTGCCACGGATCGTTGTCGAAGAATGCAATTGCCAACTTCAACTTGCGAGAAAACAGTGATCCACAAACGTACGGAATTGGAATCAAGGAAGTGTGGGAAGTCAAGCCCGAGAATTTCAAATGTGGGTACGTGGGACATACAATAGGATACCCGCTATCTTCAGCGTACGGGGGTGGGTTCATGTATCATTTTGGAGACGGGCTTGTTGCCGTGGGTCTTGTTCTTGGACTCGATTATAAAAACCCGTATATTTCCCCATACCAAGAGTTCCAGCAAATGAAATTACATCCCTATTATTCTAACGTATTGCGCGGTGGGAAATGCATAAGTTATGCCGCTAGGGCGTTGAACGAAGGTGGGTATCAATCCATTCCAAAATTGCATTTCCCTGGTGGGGTCTTGGTTGGTTGTTCTGCAGGATTTGTTAACGTTCCCAAAATCAAAGGAACTCATACTGCAGTCAAGAGCGGTATTGTTGCTGCTGAGTCGATTTTTAACACTTTGAAACAAATGGAACCAATTGATGAAGAGACAATTATGGACGAGCTTGCAACTAAGTCAATCGACTTGAAACAATACGAAGATGAATTCAAGAATTCTTGGGCATATAAGGAACTATACCAAGTAAGAAATGTAAGACCAAGCTTCAATTCTTCTTTGGGGTTGGTCAGTGGCCTAATCCATTCCGGTCTTACAACCATGATCACGTTTGGATATGAACCATGGACTTTACATAACAAGCACTCTGACTCCTCGGTTACTCAAGACGCCTCAAAATATTCGCCAATAGAGTATCCAAAGCCAGACAATGAAATCACGTTCGATATCCTCACGTCCGTCTCAAGAACAGGAACTTACCATGATGAAAATGAGCCGTGCCATTTAAAACTCCCCAACCAAGACGAGCGCAAACACGCAGAGTTGAATTGGCCAAAATACAAGGGAATAGAGCAAAGGTTTTGCCCAGCAGGAGTTTACGAGTATATCGAAGACGAAAATGAACCCCTTGGCGTAAGATTCCAAATCAATTCACAGAATTGCATTCATTGTAAAACCTGCGATATTAAAGTCCCATCACAAGATATAAACTGGTCAGTTCCTGAAGGTGGTGATGGTCCAAAATACTATATGTCGTGATATGTAGGTAACAATATGATATTTAGTATATTTATGCATTTTACGAGAATTTCGAGTTTGTTTTATAAAACTTTTAGAATAAAAGTATGTAATATAATATGGCATCTCTCAAGCTCTTGTTGCATTCACAATAAAAGCATTACTCTTCTGTTCTTAGTGATAATACTACATAATAACCTCCATTAATAACTAGCTAGTTGAATTTTTCCCAATTGTGTTAAAAAAAAAAAAACAAAAGAATATAACAGAATAAAGACAAGCAATTTTTTTTATGAATTATATAACCCCCAAAATAAAATGAAAATAGTAGTATAAATAGGATTAGATTTGATAAAGAAAAGCACAGTGAATTTAATAGTAATAATAATAATAATAATAATAATAGGTAGTAGAATAAAAATGTCTTTTTGTTGAAAATAAAACAATAATGAACAAAAGATTTGTAAAAAGGACTTCAGATTTTTATAAAGTTATAAGACATGAAACTTGCTAAAGCATCTTTCATTCTTTCCACTTTCATCCTTAAGTTGTTTAATTAAAAAACTTGTCCAAATCAGACAAACTAGTATCTTCAGGAGCACCAATATCTTGACTTAAAAATCCAGATCTAATCACATTCAACCATTTCTTATTTGAAACCTCTGAACCACTCTTTAAAGTCGACGAGGATGATGTTTTAGATATTGCTCTCAATGCTGCCGCGTGTAATGCAGCAGCTGCAGCTGCTGCATTTGGACTATGAGAACTTGGAGCTCTTGATGCTCGTGGTGCAGCAGCTGCTGCAGTCAAAGTTTTAGATTTCTTACTCAATGATAAGTAAGACAATGATTTTGAACGTTTACCGTTTTTCTTCATCAACTCAATATAGTCATTTTCATCATCACTTTCGGCAAAAACTTCTTCAAAGTCATCTTCAAATTCAAGATCAGAACCCGCGTCTTTGTCATTATTCTCTGATACAGATAATTCATTTAATGAAGCAGTCACTGGAGCCGAAGAATACGGCACAAATAAATTAGGTTTATCAAACCCAGTCCCTGCATCTGAAAATGTGTGTCTAGTGATACCTAAATCAAACATTGTTTGTCTTCTTGGTTTAGCTAAGGTAGCTTCTTTACCTGCTTCCAATGAATCATCATTGTAAATAGGGAATTCATTTTTAGATAATTTCCTACCCGATTTTGGCGATTCAGGTCCAGGTGAACTAGAAGAATCTTGAGTTACTTCTTTCCTCGAAAGAGATGTTGTAGCTGCTTGTGCATGTACTTGCACCAGTGCAGCTTCTTCTTCACCTCTTTGCTGTTTCAACTCATCCATTAATTTTTTAGCGACAACTTCAAATCCAGGAGCTAAGATACCACGATAGACGTAAACCATTCTCTTCGGGGAAGCATCAGCCCAATCTCTTGAAATTGCATAGTTCAAACTAGTATCACCTTTTTCAACTCTTTTCACATAAGCGTTTAATTTAGCGCTGACTAAATTAGAAGTTTTTGTAGATAAATTAGCCATTTCCGGATGTTGCTCATTTAGGACATCACAAATTTGCTTGACGGTCATACCTTCACCTTTCGGATCTTTTTCAAACAATATGACAAAAATAGCATATAAAACATCATCCTCTAAGGATGGATCACCCTTTTGTTCAGGTTTTGGCTTATCTCCAGTAACTGGAATAGCCGTTGAAATACCAGTAGCAATTGGAGCTCTAGAAACAGGTTTGTTTTTCTTCGCTTTCTTAGTCGTGGCAGATGTAGCAGCAGCCGCATCATTTTGTGATGAAGGTGGGCTTGACGTTGAAGTTGGTGGAGTAGAATCTCGCGTTGATTGCTTTTCATTATCCAATATTGATTCGGGGGAACCACTTCTTGATGTAGGTGAAGTATCAATTTCATTCTCAATTTGTTCAGATCTTATCGATTGCTTATCATCATCTTCGTCTTCTTCCTCCCCTTTCTCATGGTCAGCTTCCCTTGCAGCCTCTTCGTGTTTTGAGGTAGTTAGTACTACATCTTCACCTTCAGTTGGATGCAAAGGCACACTGTTTTTTCTTGATGTGGTTGCAATGCTTAATGTTTTTGGATTGAAAGTCGGTGAAGCTGGCGTAGCATCCACGGGTAAAGGAATTGGTCTTCTATCAGCTAGGGCCATGAAAGATTGTTTAGTCTTTTTTCTATTTCTCTTTGTCGGCTGAACTGTTTTGTTGGATTATTGGCTGGATCTGACTTCGGTCCGTCGATATCACAGGTCTATTTAATAAAACAACTAAAGGGAATACAGTATAAAAAAATCTCTATAATTGTCTAATGGAAGCTAAAGTGTCTAACTGATGATTCAAGTATTAATTAAAATCTTGAAAATTGAATAACCTTGTAGAAAAAATTATGAAAATAGTCCCAACTTAAAACAAATGAAGTTAATGATAAGTCTTCTAATGATATAAAACAACTTGGTAATAATAATGGTATAAGGATAAGTAAAAAAACTAAGGATACAAAAAACTGAAATATAAAAAAGTAGATTTGGTCGTAAAATTCGTGGTAGCCGTAGTTAATCTCCTTATTCTTTATTACTCCTGCAACGATCTATTGTCTTAATGATTTATTGATACATATCAATTGGTCAGATATGTATATATATAAATGTAAAAGTTAGAACAAAAATAGTAAAAAGATATGATGTTGTAAAAAAATGTGTTTATTCTCCCAATCAAATGATAACTAAATATTAGACTGGGGTGTGATAAGTGAACAAGGGAATGTGCGGTTGTTGTAAATGCTACTGATATAGTCTGATAGATGGATTGGTTGATTGATTGATTGATTGATTGATTGATTGATCAATTAACCAGATTATCAGATAACCTTGCACTAACTATAAAGAACGCGATTTGTTTGACTGGTTTTAAAAGGGAAATGAAATGAAACCACCAGTTGTTGTGTAGTTGCTTTTTTTTCTGTATCTTCTCGCACGGGAAAAAAAACTCTTTTTGGATCGTTTATCTGCAGGTATCTCTATGATCTTACATTTTGCATTAATATTTGATTCTTAATAATAAATAATGATATACAAAAAGAATGCTGAAGCACTTGAGGGCATCTGTCGTATGAAAGGTTGGAAGAGTATACATAGGTTAACACCAAAACCTTCCTAAACTATTCCATCTTTCAAAGCCTTTCCCAAAAAGTGGTGTTCAAGCACACATTTTGTCTCTGTTTTTGATGATATAATATCGTACATTTTGCTTGAGATGAGCTCTATTATAATTGTCTTTGACTTTTCTTTTTTGCTTTGTGGTCTGTTTCTTGTCTTAATAGTGATATATGAGTTAATGTATATCAAACACTCGTTGCTGATGTATAGTAGAAACTATAGAATAAGAATGATTGAGTATACAATGTAATAAATAGTCTGGTAAGGGAGAGAAAGAAGAGAAGAGGGAAAGGAATAGAGTTACAAAACCTGCAAATTGTAAATCAATTAACTTAACTTGGTATTATTCTGTATTACTCAGGTAATAATTAATTGGGAAATAGGGGGTGGTATTGTGAAGTGGGGGCGCAACACTATCACAGCGTACATATGTAAAAAGTTTTCAATGTTGCTTATATGCAGGCTGGACCAGACTCCATCTAAGCTGCGAACTTAAGCCTGACATGGTTACTCAAGCTGGAGCTATTCAAACATCTACACCTGATAAAAGTGATCTAATGTATCTGCGGGTTGTCTCTGGCCCATCTTGCATGGCATACAGATATTTGGTGTTGGTATATGGTAAAAAGAAAACATTTGGTATGCCTTATGTTTTGCTCTTACATTTTTGTTATCAAAACAGTGTCTGCCGGTATCGCTCCAATCAAAAATTCTCATTTTTCAGTTCACCCTAGCACCCCAAGCTTATCAGTCTTCTGTTATATCTGGTGCAATATTTTCCCTTTTTATTCTCCAGGCCACGACTGCCTTAAGCTCAGACCGTAACAATAGTATAATTAACGGATAACAGACATTTACATTTGATCTAATTAGATCCTACAGCGAGGGCTTTAACCTAATGTATTTAGTAGTCTTAATAAATACAAAGGATTGTTGTTTCATAGTGTGATCGCGCCTTGGTTCGTAAACTGTAAGAAATGGAGCAGAGAGAACCATTAGTTCAAACTACACAAAAACATGTCATTTTGCTAGTATTTCACGTGCTGTTTTAGGGTTACAACCCTACTTCCATTTTGTGCCACTTTTGCGTCATTAATTGTTTCTCGTCTTTTTTTTTGCACCCAAAACAAAGCTTGGAGCTACCATATATGTCATCAACTTGCTTCATCAAATGGTAATAAAATTAAACTAACCTTTTATTAGGCGCAAAGACATTCTGAGCCTGGCAAAAGTATTTTTTAAACAAAGAGTTCCATAATTCGCCAGATTAGATAGAATAATATTTTTGTTTTGATTAAGTTCTGTTCAAAAGTTTAGCAAAATTGTGAGATTGCGCAATTGCTGTAAGGATAGTAAGAATGCATCTTACGGTACTACGACAACAAAAAGTATAAGTAGAGGACACGCATAGGAGTCAACAAGAAGCTAGCATTCTATGATCATAAATCTTTCATTACCTCTATATGCATACACACAAATTCCTAATCTTCATTATTCCTATTCTTAGCGATCTCCAAGGCTTTTTTCGTTTTTGCCCAGTCTTCGCTCCAAAACTGATCTTGGTAACAATCTTCAAAACTATCTTTGTTTGGAGGAATAAACCAATAATTAATTGCAATATGTACATTACTCTCATCTTCTCCAAAACTGGAAACTTCATGAAACCAACCTGCTGGAAGGTACAACATTTCTCCAGCTTTCAACCAAATTTCCTTCTTAGTTAAGTCTAATACACCAGGAAAAAACTTTCGTGCAAATTTTTCAATTTTTGCTCTAGTATCGGGGTCTTTGATTTCGTCCATGTGTAGTAAAGCAGAAGGGACCTTTGAAAAACTTGGTGGATCCAACCGGGCATTCTTTCGCGGTTTCACATCCCTCCGTTGCTTAATTTCCCATTGCAATTGATTCAACAACTCTTGTGTCTTATTATCATCATCATCTCTCACCTTACTCAATTCCCAATGTAAGATTTCCTCAACAAGAGCACCATCATCCCTGACGTGTTTCCAATTAGGCGCATTTTCATCGATTTCATAATCAATTACCCCAGTATTAAATATTTTATATATATTGCCAACAGTATGCAATTTCATAGCGTCAGCAGGACTAAAAATGGTAAATCTCTTTTTACCTTCTACTAATATGTACAAGTTGTCAGCATGATCATGGTGCAATCCTGTCGAGGTGCCACCTGGAATTTGCCTACCTAATCCCAAATCATCGGCATCTGTTAATTTTAATTCATTAGTTTTGGAATTTGCTCCCATCCATAAATTGATTTGTTGTGGAATTAAGCTGGGAAATAATTTGGGGATTGTAGGAAGAACATCTGTTTTGTTAATGAGGTTAATTAAGGGTGGCTGATACAATTCTCTTACTCGGGAGAACATTTCTGGCTCATCGCCTAAGTCATCTTCGTTCCAATCACCGTCTTCAGAGGCATCGTAATCATCATGGAGATCGTCCATATCAAATGATGAAGTGTCCGAAGATTCATCACCAAATGCGGCATCTTCTTGTTCACCTTGTTCGTCGCGCTTCTCTTCCAATTCTTCTTCAGGCCCTTCTTCTTCTACTTCTGCTTCTGATTCCTCTTCATTAGAAACGTCGCGTTCATATTGAGTAGTGAGATAATACTCATCACTCCCATTCTTGATCTCCTTAATCAAATCCTCCAACTTCATCTTTATTCTCTTCTCGCCCGAACCGAATCCACCATCATATTTTTTTTCAACTTGTATCTCCTCATCATACCTCAAAGTTTCCGCCAAATTGTCAATTGTGAAGTCGCCCAATTTGATTACTTGATCACCAATGATCTTCACAGGCCTTCTTATTCTTATAAACTCATTAAAAAATTCTTCCGGTGGTATGGAATCCTCAATGGTAGTAATTTCCTCAGAACCTCTTAGGGTATAATTATTATATAAATTTCCTGTCCTTTGTCGCTTCCGTTGGATGTCTTGCATGCTTTGTGTAATGGTGGGCCGTGGATATAGTGAGGAAGCCAGTAGTCGTTCGTGTATTTTTTTCACCTTCTTTCGTTGGTCTTGAAAAATTTTGTCCTGGAAATGAGAGGTCTTTTTTTACGTTCGATACCAATTCGCAGTTATCCGGAATAGAGACACATACTCAGTTGCTGATGAAACGGCCATGTGTACATTTAATGATTTGCAATATTCAAACACGATAGATATTGTACAATCAGTATGTCACCTCTTCTAAGGCAATAAGCCCTCCCTTATTCTCTGCACTGCCGTAACAGCTGACCCCGTCTCCCTCTATATTTTCTTTTCAGAACACGTAAAAGATACTTGCTAAAAAATTCATGTTCTATTTGTCCCTTTGATTTTTCGTAAATTTAATTCGTTTCACCCCAGTTGTTGCTCATTCAAGGTCCTGTAATGAGCTGATTGATTCAAAACAAACATTGAAGGAAGAAAATCCCTCAAGAAAGTTGAAATTCCCCTTTGATTAGTTTATATTTCGACTAAAGTAGCCATATTATATTGTTCTAAATATATCAATATGTCGTGCTCTCTGCTTTTCAAGCAATAGCTGTGTAGGATGAATAGTTTAAGAAAAACTCATAACGCTAACACGGAAGGCTTCTAATCTCGTGTTAATCATCCTTGTCTCAGGCTATTTTTAGTATGGTTACACGAAATGGAAGATATCGTGAATACAATCAGATGTCTTGATGCACGGATGCAATAGTATCCCAGACATCATTCCGTTTGTTGCTTCGGACCGGCTCCATTTACCTATAACTCCATCCATGTATAAAAGTTTATCGACCTTGACTTTAGCTTTGACTTTTTAGCCTTTTTAACAGGATTAAGACGAAAAAAAAATATGCATTTTCCGTAGTCTCCACAATTCAAGAAATCTCAAGTTGACGGAATAGGTATGACTACGAGGTAATACATAGAGTAAAGAATACGCAGAAATGGTTTTTGGTGGTAGATGAAATAAGTTACTCTTCGTTATTCAATAATATTACCTTATTGGGAGAGTCTAGCAATAGGTCGTTTCAATGGACTCACTTCGTGCAATAAAACCGAGTAATAGAACGGACTTGGTCCATCTGGAAATCAACTTGAGTCATTGATAGTACACAACACTAAACCGACCTCCAATCCTTTACAGAGAAGATGATTAGGCGTATAACACTGCACATGTCAATAACTGATTTCTTGAGTAACGCGGTTATGAAGAAAGGAAAATATGAAGAGATCATACGAAAGGAAAGAAAGAAAGAAGGAAAGAGTGTAAGCTGGAGTTCTTATTGTCCACGCAGGTGTCTTTTTTCTGTTTTTGATTTCTATTGTCTGAAAAAGAAAGGTTGCGCTACACTTTTCCAGACAAATTTCTAATTTTATCAATTTTGCATCCTTGAGTCGTTCATTTTCAATTTGATTCAAATCTGCTCAAAATCTCGTCGTGTGAACAGTGCTACTACTTTATTGTGATGAAAAACTTTGAGATTTAGTTTATCAGAGTAATATCTTTGGGATCTGGCGCATTTTGGACACAGGCAAGAGACGGGTCCAAATTACGTCGAGAATTAACATTTGTCATGAACCACTTAGACAACCAAGTTTGGTGTTGAAACTGGAATTATGCAAGCCACCACCCCCATATTCTTACCAACTTTTTAAAGTAAAGCAACAGCGGTTTGATAACTGTTTCCCCTTTCGTCAATGTGTATTAGCTAATGTAGTATAAATATTTATGGCATGTTTTTTCAGAGTCTGCGAAGGCTGTAGTGCAACTAGAATCCAGCGGTCGTGGAAGTACAGCATAGAAATTCACGCGAACGGATATGATAGTCTTTCTCAGACTCACTGGCGCATTGTCGTTAACGACAATTAAAGTAGTTGAAATAAGTAAGTGAAAGAGAAACTGACGTAAATCCAAAATGGAAACTAACTGAAAGTCGAATCATAATTTGTCTCACAATTAGCAGCTTATATTATTCAACATTACCCACTTCTATTCAACTGCTCGCGGTGCTCTACGATCCGTCCGTCCCTTCCTCTCATTAGTTGCTGCCTGACATAAAGATCACATTTTCATTAGGTTCCTGATCTACTTTTCTTTCGCTTCATTTACAATTTCGTTAAAAAGATGTATGAGTTTACATTCACTTCTGATACAAGGGCATGAAAAATATCGTGCATTTAAACTCTGCCCTCTCCAGAAAAGAGTAGTAACAGCATTTTTCTATTTTTTTTCCTAACTTGCAGCTCAAGAACGGTAATTACTTGCATGAGCATCGTCTAGCTCTTATTAACCCGACCCTTTGTTTTCTAGCACAGGAGAGTACGTACCTTTTGAGGCCAAGAGTTTATTACTTGTCTGCAATGAGGAGAAGTGCATCGGACCAGTACATTTTTTTATCGATAGTGGTACGTATCATTTCAGGACGACGACATCCTCTCACTTCCCTCGTGAATTTATTTCTTTCCACATGTGAGTACGAGTAGAACGTTAATAGTAGAGATTATAGATTGTGTGGTCATGGAAAGACTGTAGAATCTTAATTTAAAAATAGTCCAATAGTAAGTGTTAGTAATCGGCACAGTAGAGCATGAACCAAACTGTAAAAAAACTTGACTGAAAATACAGTCACAGAGAGGAGGGAGGAAAAAGATAATGATTGCAAAATGAAAAAACAAGTAATAAAAATAGAAAAAAAAAAGGAAGATTTCCAAATAATGCCAGTTTTCAAATAATACTAGTTTCAAATAAAGTTCATATTGTATGTGCGTACATATATATTGAAAATGTTTAGGCAAAAATACGATTGAGCTCAATAAAACTGATCCAAGGATGTAGAGAAAACAAGAACCAAACCGTAAAACGGAGCTTCTAAAATCTTTTTCTTTTTTCTGAAGAAAATCTTTGTAAAGTATTTTGTACGTAAATCTATAAGCAAGTTGAGTAAAACGTATCCATAGTCATAAATATCATCATGAAAACAAGCAAAAGTGTACTATGGGTGGAGCGACTTCTTCATTAACCAGTTAACTTTGAATCTCTCTCCTACACCTTTATGCAATGTAAAAAAAACGTGAGTCTTTAGCATTAATGAGCTATGAAAAACATTGGTCCAAACGAAGACGTGCTTTTCATTCTTTTTAGTTCTTCTTTATCTTTGCACTGTGCCACTGCAGATGTACATATTTCCAATTCATCGATACAATCGTAACTTCTTTTTTTACCTGGTGATGTTCGTGAATCTGGAGTTATTGTACCATTGTCAGGAACAAACGGTTGCTCCTTTTCAACGTATGTTGGATCGGCATTGAACCTTTTTGGACTAGTACTATTTGAAACTGGAGTCAATGGGAACATTGAAGTATTAACTGTGATTGGCTTTCTTTCAGTGTTAACTTTCGGAGTAACAGGTGGATCCAATAATGTATTTAATGAATCCGTAGCACAAGCAACCAATTGTTTCATTAATTGAGTATACTTACCCTTCTCGGCAAAATACTTAATTTCGAGACTCTTTGGAGGGTTATCTATTATTTTGATCAAGTTCTTGAAGAATCCTTTATCGAACAATGATTGGAATGCATCAACAGATAAAATTTCATCAAAATTATCCTGCTCTGAACAAACATTCAACTTAAACTCTTCTGTCTTTAACAAATCATTGTAGAAATTTAACAAGCTAATTAAATTGACGGGGATTCTCAAAGTTAAAATACATGCTAATATGGCAATCAATGCAAGTTGTGATGATATATAATCAAAATAAATATTTGGATAAAATTGAAATAACTCGCCAATATAATTAGCCAACAACTTAATCTTGTGGAATGATTTCTTAATCACACTTGAAACATTTGGATTGTTATGATTGTTTGTAATCAACAAATTTAAATATAAATCAATAAATGCGTCAAATGTAGGACTATTTATAACCCACTCCAATGACTTCAAAATATGCTTTTCCATTTCAATAAACAACTCCTTGTAATAACTATCAACACAAATCTTTCTCAAGTCATTTAGAGTTGGAATTTTGAATTTTAAGTCCAAATTCTTGCAACTGATCCACAAGCTAGTTAAGCCCAACAATTGATAGTGTTGCTTCTTGACAATTCTAGTAGAACAGTATCGATCAATCAAATTAACTGTCAATGGAAAAGTCGATCTTGATAAATTAAGAATCGTGATAACCTCCATAAGAAAATCAAGCAATAGTGGTCGCATGCTGGGTTTGATTTCTGGCTGCTGTTCAATCAATTGCAAATTGGGGGTCGTATAAGACTCGACTGATAGCAAGTGATGCAACATTTCCATCTGATAATCGCATATAGCAGTTGAATGACACTTGAACTCCATTGATTGTAGATTGAAATTCGAAGCCTTTAGCAGCAGCTGAAATAACCTTACCTGGTGAAAAGCGTCAGGTGAGTTTGAAAACATGATCTATGACTTATCTGAATATGTATATAGTTTGTCTAGGAGGAGAAAGGAGGAGGAGGAGAAGGAGGAATGTGGCCTTCAATTTGTTTGCAAAGTATTTGGTTGTAAAAAGTTTAAATGTAAACGTGACAAACCAGCAAAAAAGTGAAATAAAAAGAAACTAACCTGCAAAGGTGTAAATCTAAGTCTAAAATCTTCTAAATAAAGTCTATGCTGCAATTGCCTTCTTATGTCTATGTTATAAGATCAATGCTCTTTTGATTGTCAATGTAGTTTTTAATTGCTTCAACAGTAAACCAGTACTATTAATATTGATCGATGCTAATACAAGGAATGTGTGGATGTGGAAAAAAATACTTCGAGAATGGAACAAATGCAATGCAAAGTATGAATTTTCTGGAAGGAAATAAAAATCTAAAGTGGTAATGCTATGATGCTGTCGGTATTTTACTGACAAAATGAATGCAGTTGTAGAACTGGTTGTAGAAGAGTAGATTTCTGTGAATCAAAGAAATGTCAGCCTCTGGTGGTACTTGGGTGAAGAAGATATTGTGCACCGAAGTAAAATGAAAAAAGAAGAGATATGGTAAAATGCAAGAAGAATGTACAGAATAAGTAGTTAAGAGATTGTCTTTTAGGATTATATCCAGTAGTTGGCAGGGTGTGGAAAGTAATGAAAGTGAGTGAGTGAGTGAGTGAGCAAGTGAGTGAGTGGGTAGGAATAGTAGCAGTGGTAGCAGCAGTACTTAGTTAGTTCACAGTTGGATCTTTGGCGGTTGGCGTCGAAGGTGCTTGGTAACAATTCAAGATGCAAGCTCTAATCCACAAGTATGAAGATGAATAGAAAATATGAAATATGTGAAAAAGTGAAAAATCAAAGAAAAAAATTTACCCACCTGAAGGAGAAAGCAAAGATTATATATATAGATATATGAAGATATAACCGAACAGTACATGGCAAAATAATAATATATATACATATAATGATTTAACTATTGGTACATGCATTTTTTGCAAGATATACATCATACAGTAAGTAACCGTAATTGAATAATAAGAAGTGTAACAATCAATGAATAATTAATTATAATAATCAAGGTGATACAATAACAGGAATCAAATAACCCAAGACACAAACAATTTATTGAAAGGAGTTAAATCGAATAATACGACACAGTGACAGAGCGACATAGAGACGCAGAAACTTAGAGACACAGAGACATGGAGACTCAGACAGGGAGACACAGAGCGACACTTTATTTTTTGACTGATGTTGAAAAACAAAAAAAATAAAAAAAAATAAAAAATCGACATGTCTATTCAATATAACACAAAACGAACGGCATACGTTTACCGATAACCTCATTCCAAGCATAATCTATTATCTCATACTACGCAAAAGAGAGCAAAAGTGGAAGAAAAATACAACAAAGAAACTGAAACTGAAAAGACTATAGTATTGAAACTAGCATTGTTCTTCACAGAATTACGCAAGTAGAAGCAACATAGTCAATGTTTTTCTTGAGTCTTAACCACTATTTCATGTTAAGATTTCTTCATATATAGCATGTTTTTGATTTCTTTTTTGTGTCAACGAAGGAGGTGTTACTTATAAGGGGAGGATATTATGCAGAATTTATGTCTGCTTCTACTGCGTCTTATTATTTTTTGGTCTTTTTTTTGGCTGCTTGGTATGTGTGCAGGTGGTGGGCTAACCTTGGATTTTTTTTTCCATAGAGCAGGACAGAAAGAGTCTGTGTTATCAGGATTATACCCGATTGGTTGCACAGAGCAGTCCCCGACACTCGCTTGATCAACCTTTTACCCACACTGTAAGTTATAATTATAGACAATCGAGTAATTACAAAGACAATTGAAGCAATCAAATGAATTCCCAAGTACTTCCATATTGCATTATCATTAGTAATGGACCAAAAGCGTTCAGAGTGCCATTGTGGTATTATTCTATGAAAAAAACCTGTTGCTCTCTATACACAAAAAAAGAAGACAGAAAAACAGAGTGTCTCCATCTCCGCGCCAAATCCCAACTAATATAACCGTCGTTTACCACACACCTTTGAGAATGCCAACTGGATCAGCAAAGTATCAGTTTGGTTTGGTAATGTAATCCCCACTTCTAAATAGAATTGATTTGTTAGTGAGGATCTGAAAAGTTTAAGTGAAACAATTGGATCTTCTGAGCAACGAAACTAAATATAGCTTATCACGAGTAGCAACCAAAACGGTTTACGTATTCGTTAGTTATTAATAAGGTTTTGTGAATTACCATCGATTTAACTCATATTTTCCATTTTCTGTCAGTTCTTCTGTTGTCCAGTAGTTCAATTGTTGTGGTATATTTTGTCGCTGTTGTTGCTGTGGCAGTAGGAGTGTGCAAGAGTAGGTCTGCCTGTGCAGCACTTAGACATGAAATTCATATTTAGCATTATATAATATCACTCCCCGTTGTGGTTTTATTATTATTGATTTTTTTGTTTTTTTTACACTGTTCTGTTTCTCTTCGTTTCTTTAAACTAGGCTGATGCTAATCTTCTTAAAATAGAAAAAATCAGAATTATACAGTTAGACTCCTTAAAATCGTATCATAATATAGGGGAAACCAAGAAGAATCCAGCTACAGTACAGAAACCGGGGATACTTCATATGTGGTATATCTCTGTATTGCAACTACGTGGCAGATAGGGATAGAGTCGATTATTTTACAAGCTACAAGTGTCAAGTGGAGGTGCAAGTGTAGCACAGCTGTAAGCGTAAATGCAAGTGTAAGAATAAATGCAAGTACAAGTGCAAGTGCAAAGTGTGAGTGTAAGTGTGAGTAGTACGTGCAAGTGTGTACGGTGCACAGTGCGTGTGGTATTATGTTGGTTGTTGGTTGGCTCCCATTGACAAATAATAATGAGATCTAAGAAATTGTGAAGTAAAGCAAACTGACACTAGGAGAGCCAATAGTTATTGTAATGATAATAATCGTAATGTGAACAAAGTGATAGATAAGGAGATAGCATATTCACTACTCTATGTCCGAAAGACAATGCTAATTAACATCAATTGCTCAAAGTCCAGTACATGGCGAACAAAATGCTGGCAAAACTCAGCTCATTTTTTTTTTCAACCATATGCCATAATAATATGGTAGTGAACTAGGTGCGGTGTCAAACCGTATAATTATATTCAGAATCCCACAACACTATAGTACACAATATTGCGACCTTGCTCTTAGCAATGATTGTTAGGAAATGGTATAGTCTCAACAATACAGTACAAGTACTTCGCCTCTCTTTAAGAAGCTCACTAATTAGGCATTTAATCCAGTAGTTTGTTAACTCAGCAGAACTTTCTACACAATAACTGCAATTATACTTAGTAGCTTTTACAGAATAACCCACTACAATTAAAACCAATCTAGTGAACTCAGCATAAAGTTAAGGCGCTCTCATGTTGTATCACACAAACATAAAAAAAAGTTTAAGAAAAACAGGAATCTACTTTTACTTGTGTAAATTGTCTACCCATTTAAAGCTCTCTTATTTATTTATACAGGAGTTGGTGATCTCATATTGGATGCCTTGTGCTATTCCAAAAAGGCAATTTAGACTGATTAATTGAATGACAGAGCAACTCAGAGCTAATTTATCCATTGAATACTAATCCATTATGAGAAAGCTTGCTTTGTACAACTTTCATTCTCTAGCGACATTTTTTTAAACGAAAAAAACATAGTTCTTTTTCTTCAGAATTTAATCGCTATTTTTGCAATCCAAAAACAAATTTCAGTATGATAGGAATGATTAAGTATTAAACGGTAATATTTCTCACGGCTTGAGAGGCTTATACAGTTTTACACACCTTCAGTCTCTGTTCAGCTGGCTAGCTTATTGTTCAATCTGTTCTAAGGTCCCATTTGAACACATAATTGATGACGAGAAAAGAGATTAACAAATTTGTGATATATAAAAATGACGATGATGTTTCAAGATACAAAACAGAGTTTTTGTCGAAATAATTGCCAGCTAGGTTTCAATTTCGTCATATGACCCCGCCTTTATTGTACTTGCTGCAATCTGTATCAGTTAGAGTACTAAGACTTTGAAAAAGCCAAAACTGAGGTAAGAGTATGCCTGTAGAAAGCTTATCTAGGTTGAAGTTTTTAATAGCCCCGTGCTTCCAATCAATTAGAAAAGTCATGATTATGTCGACTTAGGTACTAACTCAATAACTGATGAAGGCTTTGTTTTTGTATTTTTTTTTTCTAGTTTTGTTCGACATCTTGTGCTCCGTTGTCCAAGCATCTCCTATTTTCTTTGTACACAAAATTCTTCAAGAACGGTTATATATGTATGTAATATGTTGGTGATTTGATTATAATCTCTATTAAGAGGGGCCAAAGTTTAAATATGAAAATTATACCATGTAGAGATCTTACAAGAGTTTTCAGTGTTGAATATTCTTTCTGAGGATATTCGGGTGGGTTACCGTTTTACAGCAGATGCGTTGGTTGCTATAGTATCGGATAACGTTTCTATACATGGTTGTTTAGTACCTTCTCGGTATTCCATGCAAGATAAGATGCATAACAATAGTTTTTTATTAATTTCATCAGAGTTTTGCTCTTTTGGTTTTGTTATCGGCATTTATTTCCTTTCGCATTTCTTTTTTTTCAAGTTTGATTTGTTCACAAAACTGGACCTAACTAGCTTCACATGAACACCAGACCACCACTTCCCTGAATATGCTGTTGGTACTTAACGCAGAACCAGAGATAGACATCGGAAGAAGAACAATATCATATTAATACTTCAATTAAAGTAACGAGAGACATTTCACTCAAGTATACACAATAGTTTTCCTTTTGTTTTTTACACTGGATCAATGAATCAATAAATGAATACTCCACAAAATAGAAATGATAAATGTTTTTCCTGAAAATTCACCCAGGCAACAACAACATTGCAACAATAACCAGGTAACCAGATCAACTTAATTTCCAGAGATTGGATGGCAGAAAACGTTCTGATGATTTAACTATGCATAAAATTCTCGATGCTATAAGCCACGTCTCTTTGTACTGGGAGAATTGTATGCTTTACCTGAGTTTTCCTTTAATATGAGAGTCTTCGTCAATGATGATGTATGACGAAAAAAATGCAAAAAAAATTTTTTTTGTCCTTCGCTTTACAACCTGCTGAACTCATCGTTTGTCCCATCTACACGAAACAGATATGCTGGAAATAGAGGCAAGAGATGAATTGATTCAACGTCATAAGAAAGAAACTAAAGATTTGATAGCCACAATTACTGGATTAAAGAAGCAAGCCACGAAAAAGACAAGAAAGAATGTACTTGCCAAGTGTCAGGAACTACAGGAGAATCTAGATAGAAGGCATAAACAAGAATTGTCTGCCCTTAAAGGAGGGGGAGAAGAAGAGGTAAAGAATGAGAAAGAAGTCACCCCCGAGCAATTATTAGCACAGCTATCGATGGATAAGAATGAAGCAGTTTCAAACGAGCATAGCGTTGCCACTGAAAATAATGGTGATTCAACCACCACCACCGGTAGTGGCTCAGCTCCGCGTAAGAAGCGAAACAGACAAAAAGAAAGACTAGATAAAAGAAAAGCGGAGATCGAGAGAATCAAACAAGAGGCAAGCAAGGAGGCGGAAAATGCCGTGAATTACAGACAGATTGAAATTGATTCGATGAACCAACTCCTCAACCTACATAACTTGCAACTCTGTGAAATTAAGCCGGACGGGCACTGTTTATTTGCATCGATACAGGACCAGTTGCAA
Organism: Nematodospora anomalae; assembly: GCA_030572795.1. Taxonomy (NCBI): domain Eukaryota; kingdom Fungi; phylum Ascomycota; class Pichiomycetes; order Serinales; family Debaryomycetaceae; genus Nematodospora; species Nematodospora anomalae. Next base: position 168,395 of record JAJMBC010000013.1, on the reverse strand, counting down.
GCTCGCCATCACAAGGATGAATCGATCCAGAACTTGCGAGATTTAGCAGCTGAATATATTAAAGGGCACAAGGATGACTTCATACCGTTTTTGTTTGATGAGCAGACGTGCGAAATTAGAGACATTGACGACTACTTAACCGAGTTGACAACTACTGCCATGTGGGGGTCAGATATGGAGATTTTAGCCTTGGCCAAAACGTTTGATTGCCCAATAAGTATATATATGGCTGGCGCCTCAACTTTGAAGATTAATGAGGATGGCAACGAACCAGAATTGAAGTTGGGATATTACAAACATACATACGGTTTAGGTGAGCATTATAACTCATTAAGAGATCAGAAAGTAGATGCTGGATTATAAATGAGATAAGAAGGCAGAGAAAAAAAGCGAAATCGTAAATAGTGTCTTGTTTTGAAAGCAAATGTCGTACTGTCAGCTAAGGTTGAGCCAGACGACATTTCTGTACAATTTTGTAATTATAATTCTGGTATTCTTTTTCCGCTTCTCTACATCAGGACTCTTGCTCTATTTTTCGCACTCCTTCTATTCTGATATGCATAAGAAAATTAGATCTCGTAAATTTTTATTTGCTCATGTGCAAGTTTAAAATAGAAAAAAAAATGTGATGTTACCTTTTCTTTTTTTGCTTCTTCTTTCGACATTATTGTTTTTTCTCGACGACGCATGGAAAAACGTTTTCCAAACAGACAGACGTAAGTAATTTATATATGTATATAAATGTATGTATGTGCAAAATCAATTATATACGTGTATTTTTCTTGATTGGCCAATTGTTCACATCTGCCTAGGGGTAAAAGCTTCGAAGTTAGTTAATTGCGACATATAGCTTAATTAGTGTTCAAGCTATACCCATGGCTAAGAAAATGTGAATAAAGGAGGAGAGCGGGCTTCCCTAAGGGAAAGGGGGAAGAGGGAAGAGGGATTTGCAAGGGGGACTTCTTTTAAGTGTGTAGTTTCATCGAAAACGAACTAGTGTACTATTTCTCTTTGTGGGACCTTCATACTCCTATTTTTTTCATTGGACTTAATTATAGTAAGCCATTAAAGATGTGAATAGCTTAGAGAAAATGATTCTATCCCGCCTGGATAAATAAACTTTGGATTGTCGAGGGTATGAAATATCGTTAATTTCGTACCAAAGAAATGTAGTTGTTGAATGTGATGTAATAAGAGCCTGGAGTAAGAGTAACGTAGTAATGTTCTCTACAAGCATATTTGTCAAATTTACGATGAAGGTGTGTCGTCCGTTTGGAAAACTGTCTGAAAAGACAAAAATAATTGAATACGCAGTGTTCATATTTTTCTCTTGTCAAGAGCGTTATGACGACCGATTTGCATATAACCTTAGCAATAATGATGTACGGATGCAATAGTCTTGGTGTAGGAAATTAAATGAGACGACTTAAACACGAATGCTTGAGAATATCTCTTCAAAGCAAAAGATAAAAGGTTGAGAATGTGTGGTTTTTAGATGGAGTCATGATACCATCCGCGGGGTCATACTTGATCCTTGTCTGGGGACTAGATTGCAACCAAGCAAACAAAAGTATGAAGCCTACGAAACTAGATGTCATTCTAGCACACAAGAATAATAGGTAACCTGGACAACGAGGTATCATGATATTTTCATCTATATTTACCATGCCAACGCTGAAAGAATTTTTTTCTTTTCTCTACAATAGATGGCACCATTGTCATGACAATGGCAATGAAATATCTCTATTTCATTTTTCATACATCTAACGTATTTTAAGGAAGGATAGCATAATTCGCTTAGTACCCATTTGTGGGGTGGGGGGTTCCGATCAAGACATTATGAGCTGTGCCGGGCAACTTTGAAAAGCTTGTAGATAAGAAAAGTGGTTTATTGAACCGTCTAAAGTATATACTCTGAGGCTGCATACCAACAGTTAGTTCCAACGGATATTCTGTATCCCGAAATAAAGGTCATTTGCTGACATCGACCAAGCATTGAAGGCTTGATTCGTAGATTTCAGGATGTTCTAAAATTACTCGGCGCTCTTGATCTCAATAACTTTGTCTTGAAATTCAAGTGTATCGTCGATGAATATCATTGCAACACAAGACTCGCTTCCTTGCAACTGGATAATGGTAGGTGGTAGATTGCATATTGGAGAACAAAGTTTGAAAAACCTTAGCACCCATTCATATTTAGATATAAAGTTCTTCTTGCTTATACTCTGTTGTCTCCACTAAGAAAGGTGACGCTAGTGCAGCAGGTGAAACGAGGAGCAAAAGAGTGTCTGAAATTTTGCTGATCGTTATTTTTTGGTTCGTTAATATCATTATCAAAGGCCAGGAAATATTTTTTATCCACACAACAACCTTTTCTTTGAAACTTTTCCAAACATTGTGAATTCTGTTCGGCTCTTGCGGCTAAGTGTAAATTGTCCATGGTGGCTCAGAAGAAAGTACAGAATAGAAATCTCCGTTATCGTAACAAATCTTAATAAGTTCGCGCCGTATAGCGGCATGCCATGCAGTCCCCAAACCCACATGTAATTTCAAGTAACCCATACCATTTTGTCAATTTCTTTTGCAGCTAACAACATGGATAAGGGAGGCGGGCACTAAACTTCAGCTATTACTCAACACGGAAAAGGAGACAAAACGTCGATTGGCGATTGTTTCGACTAGATGAAAAATAGAGAGACACCTCTAGACAAGGTTTACTACTTGGTCGTGGGGAAACATCAATCTCAGACTTTTATGCTAAGAGTAGTAATAAATCCGACGCATGTGGATAAAACCGTGTGAGCCACAATACGTGAGAGGAATTAGTTTGTTTCTGTTATTGTCGTAGTCTTTACCTCAAATATTATGAATATTCTTATAACCAATGGCTACTATTCTGTTGCTTAATTAACTTACGAATAAGTCAATTCGTCGTTTTGAAAGCAGAAAAATATCTCCTGCCCAGGCCTTCTCTCACCCACTCCCTCTATTATCACCCTTTTTTTCAGTGTCAGAAAATACCTGCAAGAGAGTTCAGTCCTTTGGGAATTGACGATTGGATGTATCTCAATTTTGAAAACACTATACTCCCAGTTATTGTTATAAGACACAATTGAAGACTGCACTATGTTGGTCGCCTGTGACAATAAGTGTCTTCCACTAGTAGTGGTTTAAAGATAGCTGTTAAAATGCTCTTACACGACCAATGATAAATTGACGATGTGGAAAGAAAGCTTTCTTTTTTTCTGTCTTTAGTTTTATTCTTAGTTTTTTATTATTTCGGAAGTCCTGGTTTGGAGGTGCTTCTTTCCTCTTAGAGAGAAACAACTAAATTACCTACATATAGACTAAGAAAATGTGTATATTATATATAGTCCTTTGACGATAATATTGGAACCACTTAGGTTTATCACTTCATCACGAACCCGAACCCAGCAATTACCGAAGTTTTTTACGAAAAATTTTTGTCTCTTTATTTGAAGAAAAAGTTCAATTTGCAAATGTCTCCAGTAAAAAGGTGCCTGTCTAGATACATTCTCCCTGCTGCACTCTGCAAAATACTGCGAGCATCAGTATTTCTTACAGGATATCTTCTAGATTGCGGACATGATTTATTGTAACGAGGTTTGTTATTACAACTCCATTACTGTTTCTTTAACGGGGAGATGGGTGACAGCTACACGGGAATTGGATTGGCAACTGAGACCAATACGGTTTTCAAGTTTGGATAACTAGGTGACGTATGTCCCGACAAAAGTAGTTGAATTGTACCATCAACAGTCAAAGAGCATCGAGTAGATCCAATGATTATTCTTCGTGTAGCAGCCCATCAAGAATTACCAGTTTCGTAATACCACTACAGTGTCACCCCATATCTCTCAGTCATGCTGTAGATAATTTCCTCCTTCGCAATTCCCTTTGGGGTTATTGAGGATATGAGCTCACCGCAAATTAATGCCTGTTGAAAACCGATCCCTATTTCAGATGGTCGTTTTTTTTCAGCAATTGATGTCACATTTTTTTGCAATCAGTTTTTAGATATTGGTTTGAGACACTACTGAATCAAAGGTTTTTTTTCCCTTTTATCATCAAATCAAAAGTCATTAATTAGCAACATACCAATACTTTTCAACTAGTGTAATAGTAAAATGGGCTGGTTCTGGGCCGATAAATCAAATCAGAATATATCACAAGCATCTGCATCCACGCCATCGCGTAGCGGACTTAGCGGATGCCCTATAGATTTCTCATCATTCGAATCCCCATCGCCACAGGCTTGCCCCATCAAGGGTAATGACGGAGATGAAGTATTGAACCCGTTCAATAATATGCCTATGGCAATATCATCAGAACGTGCACCAGGTCAAAAAATCAAGCTATCAACAGAACGAACAATATCTTCGATTCCAAGAGGAGAATCCACAGATCAAGGTTTATGGGAGTATCCGTCGCCACAACAAATGTTGAATGCAATGTTAAGAAAGGGTAAGGGAGAAGGAGTACCCGAAGATGCGGTTGAGAGTATGGTGGAGGTACACAATTTCTTGAACGAAGGCGCATGGCAACAAATTTTAACATGGGAAGATAAGTATACCAGAGAGACCAAAATTGAACCAAGATTGAAAATGTTTACTGGTAAGCCACATGATTTGTCGCCAAAGGCAAGATTGTATTTGTGGCTTGGACTGTGGTTTCCGGAAACTTTCAATACTGTTCCACCTTTTGATAGACATGACTGGTCTGTGTTGAGAAGTAAAGGAAGAAATCAGGGTTGGAAGGAAATAAGATATATTATTGATTATTACGGTGCGCCCGATGATGAGGAAACTGGCATGCCGGCGTTCATGTTGGACACTCGTCCCGCGTTGGATAGTTTTGAAAATATACGTGATAGAATCGCCCATTTTGCGGGTCCAGTGTGGAGAAAAGCTATGGGCGAAATTGACGAACAGTAGTTCTGTATATACGGTTTTGAATATATATGTACATATATTATTTACAAGTTGGCTATTTACAGCTTTATTTTATTTACTAATACTGGTGAAACATCAATGACATCTCCGTTTAATTTCATAATAAGTTGAGGAAGAGAGGGACCGAAATCTTCAAGTGGATTATCTGTCAAATCCTGTATTAATTCTTGGATTCTAGGAATATTTCTTTTTCTTCTATAATGTTGTAACATGTAATAATAAGTAAATTTATTTGGTTTAACATCTGGTCCTTGTTGTTTCAATAATTTATAATAGTGGAAAGCTAATTTATCATCACGTGGCAATAAACTATTAATAAATGTGTTCCAAATAATCGTTTCATTCTTAATGATTTTAGTATAGTAATTGAGAAGTTGTTCTCCTAAATGTATATCACCTATACTAAGTTCACCCATCATCATATTTGTTACGATCCAAGGAGAGCGAGGGTATTTTTTTTTCACAGAATTGAAAAGTTGTCTTGCAGCATCTATGTTGGATGATTTGATTAAACCATTTAAAAGCGTTGAATAAGTTTGTTCATTAAAATTTTTTGCATCTTTTATAGTTTCTAAGAAAACAGCAAGGTTTGGACGTTTACCCTTTTCAAGAAGAGCTGTGAAATAGGTATTAATCATTGTTGTTAATGTTGCAACATTTCCTTTTATATCATTCGTTTGCATAAATTGGGTAATTGCAGAAACAGCTTGGTAATTTTTGGCACGGGAATAATAAGTAAGGAAATCATTTATTGCACTATTACTTGGTTTATAACCACTTTTATCATTTATGAATTCTTTCAATTTTAATTCTGCTTCATCCACTTTACCATTGTATATATATCCTCTTAAGATACCGTCTTTGGCTGCGTTATTTACTTCCAATGCATCTGGACCTTTGGAGAAATTTTCAATATACTCTTCAGCTTTTTCAAAATGACCGAATGTAGAATATGCACTAATGATTGCTGCTAGAGTGTCGGAATTGAATTTAAGATTAGCTGCCAATATGGTTTCAAGAGTTCTTTCAAATTTGGTAATAAGCTCTTTCTTTTGTATCTCATCAAAACTCTTGAACCTAGTTGGTGTGGTCATGGCTTTCAAAACAACATTCCATGCTTCAATTGATGGACGAATACCCGATTTCATAATATTTTGGAACATGTTGAAAACTTCATCATATTCTTCAAAATAAAAATATCTATCCATGAAATGTATCATAATCCTTTCTTCAACTTTCATATCACGTCTGTTGCAAGCATTCAAGACATCGTTATAAATTTTATCAAGGACTTTTTTATCAGATGCATTGCTAATCCTGACGAAAATCTTTCTACCATTCGGATCAAGTCTCTTATATTTCTCATTATTTAAATAAGAAACAAACGCATCATAATCCGGCTTATGAAAAGCTCCAACTTCTTCAAGAGTTTTGGCAACCTGACCGTAAGTAGGAATCTCCTTCTTCCTGGAAAATTTAAAAGCATCTTCAAGCGAATATGGTACATTTTGAGCAACACATAATTGAACATAAGCATAGAATGCTAAGTTGGGGAAAATATATGCTTCAGATTTCACAGTTTCGTTGATTGCTCTAATATCTTCAACAAAATAGAAATTGGTTGATTTGGAATATTCAAGATATTCTACCCATAGCTTCAATATATTTTGATATCCAGAAATCTTATTTGCATCTTTAATATATTGAATCGCCAACTCAGTAAAATGGACTGAATGGGCAAGTCTATTCTTGATTAATACTTGCAATAATTCTTCCAAATACGCGGTACCTTTACCTTTCAGTTTAAGGAAAAGTTCTGTAGCCAATGGGAAAAATTCCATGAATATACTTTTATCATTTAGTGCTTCAGCTGATTGGATTTCACGTATAAATGTAATGCCTTCGTCGAAAATGTCACGGGATTCTTTCAAATCAAAATCTGGTTTCGTCAAAGTTTCACGAACCTGTTTACAAATATCGATCAATTTTGGATTTACCTTGACATTGACACTCTGATGTACAGTTTTTCTAGGTGCTCTGGTTTCCGGCTTTTTAGGTGCCTTGGTTTCTGAATTTTCAGCTGTTGCTGAAGTAGTGGAAATGGCTTCTTCACTAACAAAGGTAGATTGATTACGAAGCGTAATACGAGCGTTAACAGCAACACGAATGCTATATAAACTACTCCTTGCAGTTCTGCCAATCACCGGTCTCAATGAATTCATTGGTCGCTTGTATAATGGACTTAGCTGAAAAGAAAATTTTTTTTTTCAACACAAGTTCACGATTTGACGACTATGAATCCTTTTGCCAAATAATCGATCCAATTAGTTGTAGTTGTACAAATATACGTGTTACATTACACCTTCATCAATAGAGAAGCGAGGCTAAAAGTCCAAAGCGGATGCACAATCTACAATTACAAGCTCTAATATCTCTGACATAGTTTTATTTATTAAGCAATTTTCTATATAAATCATTCAGACAAATTGAACCTAATTTTTCAACGATTAGTAACAAATTCAATCACTTAACTTGTCATCGACAATCGGAAATACAAATATACTTTCTTTTATATAATATTCAGATTCGTATTTAATAACAATTCTTATCATAAACAAAATATCAATTGAGCTGGGTTTATGCTGTGGAGTCTTAACGACTCAGTATCATCATTTCAGAAAGTGTATTTGGGCATTTGACAACCGTTTTGACTTTATTCAGCTTATCGCGAAATCTCAATAAGCAAACATACCATTTGTGTTGTTGAAGCGTGCAAGCTATAACTGCTAAAGTAAAGAAGAGAAGACGAAGAAGTAGAAGAAGAAGTTGTAATTGATGAAACTAAAAATTTTTTCTCTTTTCAACTGGAAGAATCAGTGCTACTACAATGCAAGATTAGAAAAAAAAATTAGGGTTTCTAGGCTTGTTTCATTCAGCTACAAAGGCATGTATTTTAATAATCATTATCATCAACCTCATCTGCAGATATGGCACTTAATTGGAGCTTTGATATAACCGTATTACAAGCAGCCATACCAGTTGGAGAAGTGACGCCTACATTTCCTCTATAAAGCACCCTTAGTTTTTTCACAGGTTCAGATTTACCAGTACCACCACTACATCTATAAAAGACGTAGAGTTTTTGGTTGACTACTGCATTAACTACTTGCAACTGTTCAGAGCTCAATTCGATTTCTTTTTTCGCCGTTGCTTTGGTTGCAATTGGAGGTGATGAGAACCTCATTGCTTTCTTGGCTTGACCATTTAAATTGTTGCCATTGAATCAAAACAGTGGGTGACAGACCTTTTGTCGGCTTTGGGAATTTGGAATCTAAGTAATCTCCGACAAAGTAATTGAAACCAACCTTAAAAGTGCAATTAGCATCTTCATCACTATCAAAGCTGTTATTGCTTAAGATTTTAGATTACCTACAGATCTTAGATAACGAAGTGCTAGCTACGTTTCATAGAAGATCAACTGGTTGAATTTTTTGTCCAACATGAAACTTTACCTCAGAAATAGTCTGATAGCGTTGAGACTTCTGAAAGAGATTTAAAGATTCTTTCTCGCCCTAATTCAAATTCGTTGTTTCTGTATCATATTAAGAGATTTTGCAATAAGGTAGTATCCTTTCAACTTCTTTTCTTTTTTGATGCTAACAGTGTGGCAGTTGAACTTTAGCGAAGATGTGTAGTTATCGGGTCACACTTCGTGCAAATAGAAGTTTTACAATTGCTTGGTCCAACGATTTTTGTAGTCATCCTTCTTAAGGCAGCGCCGTAGGAACTCAAATGTGTTTATTTTTCTTTCTCACACTTCGTAACATGCAAAAAGAGAATCGCATCTAGACACAACACAGTAGTAGCAACATCGTTAATTCACTAAACTACTCAATAAATATATGAGTCAAGACCTAGATTCAAAAGAGAACAATAAAAAAGAGCCGCCACAACAATCTACTGGAACTCAAGGTTTAGTTTACTTTAATTATCATGAATATCTTATACCACAAACAGGATCAGCGTATGCGTTAGTAATCAACCATTTTCCCAATATTTACGAGAATAAATGGTCCACGACATATCAACAAACACGAATAGTGAGAATACCGAGATGCTTTGACACTATTCAATTTTCCGATCTAATTCCACAGTTTTCAACGTTTTTTCCCGGACATGAACCAGGAGCTATAAACAACAACAAGGAACCTCAAGATACGGGAGTGGCCGGAAGCTACGATGATAATTTGTTTGGTAAAACATCTCAAATTCCAACTGTTGAAAGATTGCTCAACGAAGGCGAGTTGGCAGAGATCATCAAAACAATTAATCATCATTTATTTCTTGCGTTCAATCCTTACTGCAAATGGACTTTATTTGAAAATATATTGGAATTTCTTACTGGCGGGTTATTTATACAGATACTAAATCTAATTGGAATCTATTCATACACCAAAAGAAAAGTGCTTGAATTGGAAGAATATATACAAAATATTAATGATCAGTTTCGAAGTCGAGAATTGGATGTGAAAATAATTTCACCTAGAGTCAGTGGATACCTATCGGTATGTAATCATTTTGCATCAAGCATACAGTTACTTTCTTACTGTGTAATCGAGACGTATCAATCTCGTATTTATGTATTATACTAACAAACTAATTAGCTTGATATCCAGATACCAAAACCAAGATGAGAGAGCGACGAGGACCTCATTACATAGAGCGAAAAAAAATTTTTTATTAATGTTAAACCGGGAGCTTTTCCACATTATATGCTAAGGTTCAGACCAGTGGCAATGAATGGAGTTTTTGCAGTATACAAGCCATCAGGCATATCATCGGCAAAATTTATTGGAGACATACAGGAATTATTTACCGACTCTACAGTGTTTGCCAAAGATCTAAAAATTGCGAGGGATAAAGTGTTGTATGATTTGAGCCGTGACAGGAAATGGAAAAGAGCGAAAGCTGAAAAGAAATCACAAAACACGAAAGTTAAGATTGGCCATGGGGGAACGTTAGATCCCTTGGCAAGTGGTGTACTAGTAGTCGGAGTGGGATTAGGAACAAAAAAATTACAGTATTATCTCGCAGAGTGTCAGAAAACTTATGAAACTAAGGCATTATTGGGTATATCTACAACTACTGGGGATTCAGAAGGTGAAATTATAACTCAAAACAAAGTGGACCACATCACCCCAGAATTGATCAAGCAGACAGTGGCAAAGTTTATTGGAAATATCAAACAAACACCACCTATCTTTTCTGCATTGAAAGTTAATGGGAAGCCACTTTATGAGTATGCAAGGGAAGGACTACCATTACCTACACAAATCAAAGTGCGAGATGTAACTGTAAATGATATCAAAGTTGTTGAAGAAGATTTGTTAAATACTGATCATGAGTTTACTAGATTACAAAGTGAATTGGATGAAAACGGTATACCGAAAGAGCATGGATTGATGAATAACCCAACATTAAATGATTCACCTCTATATTTCTCAGAACAATACTTGGAAAAAGCCGAAAGGGAGAACTTGCCCAAAATGGTTGGTAAGCCAAAGCTATTAGGAGAAAATGAAGAATTACCTGAAAAGCTCCCCATGATACATTTCATATCTGATGTTTCGTCAGGTACTTATATCAGAAGTTTAATCAGTGATATTGGTAGAGCATTGGAATCTTCTGCATACATGGTGGAATTGATTAGAGTTAAACAATCTGAATGGGAATTAGGTAAGAATGTGTTCAAATTGGAAGATTTCCACCGGGATGAAAGAATCTGGGGACCAGTTTTGAAAAAAGTTTTCGATGAAGGTGGTGAAAAGATTAATATTGATGAAGAATTTGAAAAGATAACGAAAATGATTGAACCCATAATTGCTAAGGAGAATAAAAGTGGTGATGGCGTGACAGGGGTAAATGATGCTGAACCCCCAAAAAAGAGAACATTTGATGAGGCAGAATAAAAAAAATTCCTCTTTTGTATATACATGGCATTAATACAAACGTATATAGAAGAATGATTAGAATACAATTCAAACGGTATATCACAACGAAGATACCTCTTACATATTATGCTCGAACTACGATCAATCCCAACGATTTCAAGCTAAAAGCTCCGGAACATTTCACTCCAAAATCATTACTTGTATTATCAACCCCATCAAACTTACCACAGGTCATACAAGATTCAGTTAACTTATACCAGAATGAAAATATGGAATTGGTGGTAGCTGGAGTGGATACAGTGATACCGTTTTCTCATAGAGACGGAGTCAGTGAGTTATGGATGGACAAATCTATGCGAATAGGCAAGTCTGTACTTTTGGAGGATCGCGATGATTTGAACAAACCGTCACCTGAGAGTGACGGGGTGCGTGCTGTGAGCGCTAGAAAGAATTGGAAAGACATTCCGTCTAGTTTGTGCATCAAATTGAAGAACGAGATGGAGGTTAAGTTGAACCTTGCCAATACAGTGTTTTCCACGGGGTCCATTACTACCTTGTTTTATTTCAATGGGAAGGAAGAACATTCACATTCACATTCGGGCCAGCATTTGTGTGAACTAGAGTTGGACTTGCCGAGGGGCGTTGTGCCGGTGCACACGAAAGTCATCGTCGAGGACCAATGGACACCATTGTACCCCGGTAAATCTTTCAAGATCACAAATTGCATAGGAAATTTATTGAAGACTGTTGACGATAATCCTGCCTCCAAATACCTTGAGGAAAATGAGACTTTGATGAGTATAGGATCCAAGGATACAGAGGTTTTTGTCAAGATCGAAAGACCTCATTCCTCTGTCGTTGAAAGATTTAAAGTCATTGCAGGTGGTGGTGGATGGGGAGCAAAAGCTAGCATAATTGCCTTATCGCCAGAAGCAAAACTTGAGAGAGGAAGTGATATTCTGTTTTATATGGTTACTCCCGAACACAAATATTTAAAGGAACATAACGACGACGATATTCAAAAAATCCACGATTCCATAACATTCGCAAGTTCATATGAAGAAATAGGATACGCTAGTAGTAATCCAGGAGAGAAAGAGCATGTGTTTGAGAACGTGTTTGGATGCGGTTCTGAGAAGGGATTCTTTTTCAATGGTGTGAAGCACAACTCACCTGGTGAAACGGTATCAATTAAGTTGGGGAAAAAAAAGTAAGTAGCAAATAGCAACTAATCTTAAGTTTATAATTATTCAATTCTATTTCACACATAGTAGTACTTTATAATGATAAGATATATTAAAGGAGATCTTTTCACACACAAAGCACCAGTGGGTAAATCGGTGATATTAGCTCATGCATGCAATACAGCCGGTTCTTGGGGTGGTGGAATAGCTGGAATTTTCAGAACAAAATTTCCAAAGGCAAATAAAGAGTATAGTAATTATTGCCAAAAGAATAGAAACTTGTTAGGAAAAACGCTATTAATCAAAGCAGATAATTTCGATAATAGCAGGATATTCATTGCTTGTTTATTTACCAGTGACTTCAATCAGACTCTTGAACAGATTGTGGAATATACACAGAAGAGCCTTGGAGATTTGTACAGGCAATTGAGTAAATATGCGAACATAGAGACGGAAAATGGCAAAGTGGTGGTAAATATGCCAAAGATCAATGCTGGGATATTTGGAGTTCCTTGGGATGATACTGAACAAGCGTTAAACAAGTTCAATGATTTGCATTTTAATGTGTACGTTATATAAATCAACTATTGTATAAGATGATGATCATATATATATATCTGTTGCACATTCTTTTTCTATTCTGTCTACTTTGAGGCTGAGCAGCTAGAGGCCGTCGAGTGACCTTGGTGATTGGTGATCGGCTAAAACGATGGGTTGTCGTGTCGGGGTGTAAGGGAACATCATTGCCAGAATTTGAAAGTGCCACCGAAATTTATAGAGAAAAAAAAAAGAGAATAACGATAAACAAATTACCATTCCCGTCAACTAATTACATTATAAGCTTCCATTATTTTGAGTAACAGGAACTGAACATCACATCATGGATGAGACATTAATTGCAACTATCAACAAGTTACAAGATGCTTTGGCTCCATTGGGTGGAGGATCCTCTTCTCCGGTTGATTTACCACAGATCACCGTTGTTGGGTCCCAATCTAGTGGTAAATCTTCAGTGTTGGAAAATATTGTCGGTAGAGATTTTTTACCAAGAGGTACAGGTATCGTCACCAGAAGACCATTAGTGTTACAACTAATCAATAGAAGACCAGCTAATGCGCACACTAAAGACAAAAAAGATTTGGTTGATATTAATTCAAATGATAAGAATGGTGGACAAAGCGAAAATAATGTGGATGAATGGGGTGAATTCTTGCATTTGCCAAATAAACGGTTTTATAATTTTGAGGATATCAGAAACGAAATTGTTAGGGAAACTGATGCCAAAACTGGTAAGAACTTGGGTATCTCTTCTGTTCCAATTAACCTTAGAATTTATTCCCCCCACGTTTTGACTTTAACTTTAGTGGATTTACCAGGTTTAACCAAAGTGCCAGTTGGTGATCAACCAAAAGATATTGAAAAACAAATTAGAGATATGATCATGAAGTTCATTTCCAAACCAAACGCAATTATCTTGTCGGTTAATGCTGCAAACACTGATTTGGCAAACTCCGATGGTTTAAAGTTAGCCAGAGAAGTTGATCCTGAAGGTGCTAGAACAATTGGTGTTTTAACTAAAGTTGATCTTATGGATGAAGGTACTGATGTTATCGATATTTTAGCTGGTAGAATCATTCCATTGAGATTTGGATATGTGCCAGTTATTAATAGAGGACAGAAAGATATTGAAACGAACAAAACCATTAGAGAAGCTTTGAAGGATGAAAAGAGTTTTTTTGAGAATCATCCATCTTACAGAGCCAAAGCACAGTTTTGCGGTACACCATATTTGGCTAAGAAGTTAAATGGTATTTTATTACATCATATCAAGGGTACATTGCCCGATATCAAGATGAGAATAGAACATTCATTAAAAAAATATCAACAAGAATTGAGTTTGTTGGGACCGGAAATGGCAGAATCACCGGCATCAGTTGCTTTAAGTATGATTACAAATTTTGCCAAAGATTATAATGGAATTTTGGAAGGTGAGTCTAAAGAATTAAGCTCACAAGAATTAACTGGTGGTGCTCGTATTTCATTTGTTTTTCATGAAATATTTAAAAATGGAATTAATGCATTAGATCCATTTGATCAAATTAAAGATGCTGATATTAGAACAATTATGCACAACACATCAGGTTCTGCTCCGTCGTTATTTGTTGGCACTGAAGCATTTGAAGTATTGGTTAAACAACAAATCAGAAGAATGGAGGAACCATCAATTAGATGTATTAATTTGATATTTGATGAGCTAGTACGTATATTATCACAAATCATTAGTCAACCGCAATATTCCAGATATCCAGCACTAAAAGAACAAGTATCGCAATGTTTCATTCAATATTTAAGAGATGCATTAATTCCAACAAATGAATTTGTTACTGATGTTATTAGGTCAGAAGAAACATATGTGAATACAGCACACCCCGATTTATTAAAAGGGTCTCAAGCAATGGCAATCGTGGAAGAAAAATTCCATCCCAAGGCACCTGTTACTGTTGATCCAAAGACTGGTAAACCATTACCACAACAATCGACGCAACAAATACAGTCACCAAAAGCAGCAAATGATGACTCTGCATCGAACGGGTTCTTTGGCGGATTTTTCTCGTCTAAGAATAAGAAAAGATTACAACAAATGGAAGCTCCACCACCAGTTTTGAGAGCTACTGGCACAATGACGGAAAGAGAAAGCATGGAAACTGAAGTTATCAAGTTATTGATTTCGTCGTATTACAATATTGTGAAGCGTACAGTTGCCGATCTTGTTCCTAAAGCCATTATGTTAAAGTTGATTAACAAATCTAAAGATGAAATTCAGAAGGAATTGTTGGAAAAAATGTATAATAGTCCTGATTTACCTGATTTGGTTAAAGAGAATGAATTGACTATTCAAAAGAGAAAGGAATGTATTAGAATGGTAGAAGTATTGAGAAATGCTAGTGAAATAGTATCCAGTGTTTAGATGTTGGTTTTAATAGAGTACCTATATTTGTTATGCTATATTTGGTTTGAAAACATGCATTTACTTTGAAGTCAGTATTGATGTTTACATATTTATTTTTTACGATTAATTCGAGTAGGTGATAAGTATTAATTTACGTATGTTGTATGTATAGACTGAAATGAGTTTACACTCGTACCGAACGATGTATGTACTTTATTTGCTCATATGCGATGCATGCATGATTAATATCAAGATGTGTATGCACTAGGCGATACCTGGAGAACATATTATTAAAGTGGATAAGCTAAGAAACTGAAAGGAGGCGGATTTAGTTCCCACCAACCACGGCAAAAATTTCTGAGATCTGGGCCAAAACCTCACCTGAATTTAGCTAAGAGAGGCTTTGGCAAGCGTACAGTACTTGATACTGTAGTCTAGCTGGTCATTGATAAATGAGTCATCAGTTGAGAGGTACTGTGGTCAATTACATTGTTAATAATAAAACCAATCCGTTCTGAGTACTTGTGATACATACGGTGTATCAATCGGGACAGTAAGAACCGGAGGGAGATGAACTACGACTTACATCGTCTCATTGTCAAGACTGAATGATTAGTTCGACTTGTATCTGAGGAGTACACCATTGAGAACAAGGAGTCATCATGTTATCTTTCTTGCAGGCGGGAAATCAAAAGAAAAAGCAGGAGGAAAAAACAGTAAAAAAGTTACATCAAACAACTAAAAATTTTTCACCCTCTTAATCACCCATAGAACTAGTTGCATTTACTTTTAGTTTACATACAACTTATTCTTACTACCAAATTACATTAAAAAGACTATCGTCAAGTGTTACTTATATTACAGCTGGCCGATCAATCAATTAGTTACTCAAGTAATTCTTAGTTATTCAATCACCATTTTCAAAAAGGCTTATTTTTTTTATTTATACCAGAAGTTCCCACTCAAAACAGTTGCTGCTTCTATTTATTTCTGCTTTTCAAATCGAGTTAGTTGAACTGGCATTTTTCGAATTTATTAACCTTCTTTGAGAAATATAATTACAATAGTACTCAAGTTGATTTCATTCAGTGTATTATCAGTCCTTTTCCAATAAGTTTTATGCGTAAAAAAGACTCACGACTAAATCAATCACTTTTCGTACACAGACTAATCGAACCTGGATAACATAAACCAAATATTTATCCAGACAATACGCATACATTTATTACTACTGTTTAGAAAATCGTTTCAATCTTTATTTTATTGCCTATCGTGATTTCCCAAATTAAAGAATCCAACATTTCCTTGATTGATATTTGCTGACATCGCTAAATCATACACATTAGACGTACAGAAGCCACTTGAAAAAATCACGAAATACGTCGCAAATTTTTCACAACCTTCACCTTGTTAATATTCGTTTGAAACGTTTCTTGCTACTTCTCTCTTCGTTTCATTTGTTTTATTAATTAAGTTTAAATCCCCTTCTTTATACAAGAGTAAGTTCCAAAAAGAAAATACCAAAAAAAACCTAAAAAAAGAAAAAAAGGTTCGATTAAAACGGCCCTATATCAAAAAACAAAATCTTATATAACAATAGAAAGTATCGAGAATTTTAATTATGGTTGCTCCTGCTTATTATCAAGATTCTTATGTCGATCATGAATTGTCGAAGAATTTGGATTCAACATTTGCTTTTGAGGGTCCTGAAAAATTATTAGAAATTTGGTTTTGGAAATCTGAAAATGATTTACCGAACAACATCAGTTGTGAAGGTCTTAGATCTATACCCTTGGAATCTTGGGTCAAGATTTTAGATTTGGTCAATTGCAAGATCTTGTCTATGAAATCTTCGAAATATATGGATGCGTATTTATTAAGTGAATCATCGTTATTTGTTTTTCCTCATAAATTGATTTTGAAAACTTGCGGCACCACTACAACTTTAGCATGTTTGGAAGAATTGTTTGACATTGTTGCAGGATTTTTAAAGTTGAATATTTCCAGTAAAGAGATTTACAAGATTTTTTATTCGAGGAGATCATTCATGTTTCCCGATAAACAAATCCATGTTCATAAAGATTGGAAAAGTGAAGTTTCTTTGCTCAACATTTTTTTTATTCAAGGAAAATCGTACATTGTTGGGAATTATGCCAGCGATGATCATTGGTATTTATATGTTGGTGGAAAGGATGAAGAAAAAGAGTATTTTTCGACATTTCCTGATCAAACTTTTGAAATTTTAATGACTGAATTGAATCCTGATTGTGCTGCAAAATTCATTACTTCGAGAAAACCATCTATGGAATCAACCACCGAAGAGGATGACCTAGGACACGAGTTAGGGTTGGAAACCATGGTTGAAACCGAATTAGATTCGATTTTCCAATCGAACAGACTCAACACTCATCTCCCATCCCCTTCCTTATCTGATTCTTCTGAAGATGAACAAGAAGGCGTTGAGGACACAACAGCATTTGAGTTCATTCACGATGCATTTGCATTTACTCCCTGTGGATACAGTTCGAATTCTATCTGCTCAAACGTCAAGGGCGGGTACTATTATACATTGCACATCACCCCGGAGTCGGGATGGAGCTATGCATCTTTTGAAACCAACTATCCATTCAACTCTTCGGTTGACATCTTAACAGTCATCTCGCGGATCTTGAAGATATTCGATCCCAGAAAGTTTTCAATGACTTTGATCAATGAAGTTGGCGCTCATGAACAAAAGAGCTTTAACTTGTTGAATACTTGTGATTTCATGTTGAAGGAAATAGGGTACAAGAAGCAAGAAAAAGTAGTCTACGATTTGAAGAATGAGTATCATTTGTTGTACTTGAACTTTGAGAAATTTTAGAATCCCAATTTCGTCGGCTCTGGGTATGTACTGTATGCGTGCTGTGTTTTTCTATTGTATATTCTATACTTATTCAATGATGTGAGTTTTCTTTTCGAGTGAGACCAAAGCTTGTCCTGGAATACTTTCAAAATCAAAGAGAATGTGAGCCACCATTGAGCGGAACTAGGTATCAGAATCAAAAAGCTCGAGCTTTCTTCGCATCTCTCGCAGAATAAATCTTCCCAGTCACAAATAGAGTAGTGAGTGTTGGTTGCCAAAATGGTTGCAACATAATAAGTAACCACTTCACTTTTGTTCGCATCTGCATACAAAGCTGTGGAAAACAAAACGACTCCTCCATCAGGCTGTCAACCAGAACCAACTGTGAAGCCTTTGCCAGATAGCCGGCTGCGGACTGTATCAATATTGAAATAAATAATGAATATTATAATATATACAAAAAACTATATATTCATTGAGTAAAATAACAAGTTAAACAATTCAACACCAATAATAAAAAAAATATACATATACAAAAAAGTATGGTTGATGATACTATAACAAAAATCTATTCTATGTAAATCCATTAATAAATATTAAATAAATTAAAAAACATCCTTGTTTTGATACACATATATTTTTCATCATGCAATTAATTAATTAATTAATCGATTAACTCTTCTCACTGCTTTAAATTGTTTACTTGAATTTTTTACCGAATACGATAACTTGTAATTGATCGTACAAGGAGATGACACCGGCACCAGCAACACCTCTCAAAATGTTGGCACCACAACCCTTGAATAATGAAGCAACACCTTCAGCAGCAACAACCTTTCTGAAACAGTCAAAAGCACCGTCATATTTAACGGCTTGACCAGAAGTCATCATCATTCTTCTTCTAACGGTATCTAATGGGTATGAAGCAGTAGAAGCACCGGTAGTAACGGCCCAACCTAACAAGAAAGAAGCAAAGAAAGAACCTTCCAATGGACCAACTAAAACAACTGGTTTGAAGGAATCATATAAACCAAAGTATAAACCTCTGTAAACAACAATACCAATAACAGATGGACCAAAACCTCTGTATAAACCAGCAATACCGTCAGAAGCCAAAGTCTTTTTGTAAACATCAATCAAACCGTTGAATTCTCTTTTACCGTCACCTTTAGAAGACTTAGCATCATTGGCCAATCTGGTTCTGGCGTAATCTAAAGAGTAAACAAAAGCCAATGAAGTGGCACCAGCCATACCACCAGAAGCCAAGTTACCAGCAAACCATTTCCAGTAGTTGTCATCTTTTTTGAAACCGAACATGGCCTTGAATTTATCTTTGAAGGCAAAGTTCAAAGCTTGAGTTGGGAAATATCTGATAACATTAGCAGTGTTACCTCTCCAGAAGGAGATAGCACCTTCCTCAGCGGCGGTTCTTTTGAAACAATCGATGATACCCCCGTATTTGTGAGATAATCTACCTTGTTTGATCATTTCATCTTGGTTTTGAATCAATAATTTGACTCTTTCAATTGGAGCAGCAGCGGTTTTAGAAACGGCAGCGGAAACACCACCCATCATAAAATCAACAAAGAAGTTAGAGTCCACCATCTTGAATATGTTACCTGGTTAATATGAATAGTTACTATTTGGCGAAGCAATGAAACAGAAGAATAAGAAAAGAAGAAAGTAAAAGGGAAAAAGTTTTTTCTCTTTCCAAATGGGCGTTAAGGAAATCAACGCTCAATTTATATAAAGTCAATCGATCAACGAAACCAAACAGCCAGAAAAAAAAAAAAAAAAAATGAAAAAAAAAAAAAAATTTCAAAAATTTTTTTTTTTAAAAAAAAAAAGAAAAGAAAAAGAGAGAAAAGTTTTCCACCCATCACACTGTGACAACCAAACTCTATCACAATTAAAATTAACAGTCAGCTCAATTTTCCATCAAAACTTCATTCACCAAAGTAGCAACCAACCTCAAATATGCTGCTACTACTACTTAAAAGAAACCCAAGTATGCATGCAAAGCACAAACACAGACACAGACACAAAAAAAATGATTCTGAAATCCAATTCAAAGTGTCTGCAAGGTAATGTATGTGTGTTTGGAGGCGCGGTGTTTTACGGAAAGAAAAATGGTTTTAAGCTGATTGGTCAATTTTGCAATGCGGTGACGTAGTGTGCCACCGGCAATATTTCTTTCTCGCAGCGCAACCTTGAATAAGGTAGTACAAACATGGATAGAGAAAAGGGTTTTAGTTTAGGTCTTTCTGGTTCAAGAGTTTCGTTTGTTCTTTTTTATAGATGTATACTTGAATATACAACGCTGGCCAATTACAATTAATTTTTTTCAAACTACGTATAGATCCCTCACATCATTCGTGTGGTTCATTCGTTTCACCGCTCTGGCTGTAAACGAACGAATGAAATAATCAATGAAAAAAGGAAAAAAAAAAAAGAAAGAATGCCCAGAGTCGCGTTTAATAAAATGGTGAAAAAATAGTCTTGTTTGAGCCTAGACCGGAGAAACATAAATTCGATTCATTCATTCATGTATGCATTCATGTAGTATACCAAGCATGAATCAAGTCTGCTGCATCCATATGGACTACTTCCAGTGATGATGACCAGCCAGTTGCGAATGTCACGCATATTCAACATCATTCAAGCGTCACAAAGACCATCGATTTAGAGATATATCACCAAGCACTTTTCAGTAATAATTCAGCTAACTCGTAATGCTTTTCATCACATGTATATATGTATCAACTCCACAAAAATCCGGGTTAGTTGTATTTCCCCTTAGCATCAGTTTCGGAAATCCCACGACCTTTTATTTTATTTTTTTTATTTTTTTTGTCGTTCTCATCTCGTACGCCATTTAGTTGACGTTGTCTTGATCTGGACTGGTTGACTGGTTCGCACCGGATTGCGCAGAAAGGTAATTGACCTCCATGAGTTTGTTTCTGGGAACGTGAACAAGGGGGCAACATCCTGAATTCGTTGCTCCCCCCTCCCCCACCAAGCTAACTGCATGTAAATTTCTTTTTCGATCGCTTTTGTAATTCTTTATTCCATCGTGATCTTTTCTGGTTTTTTTTTCATGTTGGTTGTTGCCGACATAAAAATATTTTGTGGCCGATTCAAGAAATTGTTGCAAAATACTAAAACCAGACAATACAGACAGAGATCTCGAGAAAGATTAGTTAGGACTACCTAATACATAAAACAATCTATTCTCTAGTATACATACATATTTATATATATAAACATCTTCTTACTTATACAAGGATGAAACTCTCTTTTGAGTCTCGTCGCTGATTCGCGATATTATCTGTTTATTATTATTGAACTCTTCCAAGGCAATTTCTTCAGTTTGAACACTCCGACTCGTGGCGTCGTCATTAAAAAAATTGTCACTGTTGCTTCTTGTGAACATTTTCAAAATCGATCCTTTCTTTCTTCGAATTGGCGACATAGCAATTCCCGGTGGTGGGGTGGGTGGTTGGTACCAATTATCACTGACTTGTTCAAACACTGCTCTTCGATCGTATTCTCCAGACGATGACGAATTCTTCTTCACTCCAGACGCATTTCTATTTCTTGCTGAGCTCATACTCATCCTGTGAACGACATCACTAGCATAAGCACTGATCTTTTTTCGATCAGGATCAGTTGGATCATAATCATTTGGGTACGCATCAAAATCTCCTCTTTGAACACATTCCCTAATAATGTCAATATCTCGAGGCCAAAAGATCTTTTGAACAAAATCATAGAAAAACCGGGGGATCAAACAACATAATATGCCAATAAACATACATGCCCAAAATGAAGCCATTCCAAATACTTCTGGTGCTGCCTTGTAGAATTCACCAGCTGACTCCACGTTGATGGTCCATAGTCCAGTCCAAATAAATATAATTAGAATGGATATAGCAACAATTAAAGAACTCAACCAATCCCATCTGTATTGATGGAACAAAATGAAACAATTGCATGCAATACATGCGATACACGTAACTAGTATCCCCATCCAAAATCTGTGATCTACTGGTCTACCGTTCATATTGGGGAAAGCCACCATATAAAGTAAGTACGGAAAGAAATATGAAATTGCTGATTGATATATCCCATCAAGACAATACCAATAAAATTTAAAATCACTCATTTCACTTCTCAAGATACCAGTACGATAAATTTGGGGAACTAATAATGACACTTTGGCTTCAACATCTTGATCAAATATACCTAAAAATATAACTGGTAAAGACGTGAATGCCAAGTTATAGAACATCAAGTAAGTGAACTCAAAAAGATAGGTACCATCAAAATCACAATATATACCATACCAAAACAACGCAATATTGAAGATAATATTCTTATAAAAAAAACTGGGAATCATTTCACTAAATCTCTTGTACGACCAACGTCCATGGGTTAATAACAATCGGGCCAAAAACCTAAATTGACCAATGGCATAATCTGAAGACATGACTGCTTGCCTACCTTCTTCACCAGCAATACCTACACCAACGTCAGCTGCTTGAATCATAGCAACATCATTTGAACCATCTCCAATCGCCAATGTCATAACATCTAATGTATCTTTAACTAGCTTAACAACAGCAGCCTTCTGTGCCGGTGAAACACGACAGCATAACACTGCACGGCATTTTTTACAAAGCAAGAGGAAGCCTCGTTTGGTGGCTGGATTTAACAACGCTATTTTCAAAGCGTCACCATCAATGACAACTCCAAATCGTTCATCAGGTGGAGTATGATCACCCACGGCAGCTTCTTGTTCTTCAAATGAACCTTCCATGTCAAAATGCTCTCTCAAATAATAAGAAATAACTGTATCTATGATTTCAGCCTCACCGACTCCAAACCCAAATTTGAGTCCCATTTTATCAATATCTTCCTCATTATAATTGGTTTTAATAACTAACAATTCCATATCATTTCCCAATAAGTTACATGAGAATCCAATATTAATAGCGGTTTCAACTTTATCACCAGTCAAAACCCACAACTTAATACCGGCTTCGGCCAAAATAGATATTGCATCAGGTACACCGTCTTGCAATCTGTCTTCAATTGCTGTACCTCCTAGTAACGTCAACTCTCTTTCAATGGAATCAGCCACAGCCTCCATCTTGGCTTCACGATCGTCCAATGAAGATGCAGCAATTTGATGACGCTTGTTCCATTCAGTATACTGAGCCCAAGTCAATTCACGTTGCGCAATACAAAGAGTACGCAAACCTTCCGTGGCATATTCTTCAAGATGTTTTGAAGTCGATTCTAACATGTTGGGATCATTATCAGTCTTTGATAATCTACCATAAATGACCGAATCAGCACCCTTACAAATCAACAAGGCTTTAGGTTCATCATCGGGAGTATCTCCCGGAACTTTAATAATTGAACTCATTCTCTTCCTTGTTGAATTAAATTCCAATGTATTCAATACTTGATATTCTTTGGTAACACCAAGAACATCAACCAACAAACCCCTTTTGGTAGCGCTCTTGAAATTGAATCCCAAAGAACGAGCTGTACCGACTAAAGCAGCTTCATCAGGAGATTGTGCTTTCAATAACATCTTTTGTGAGATTTTTGGGTTTTGCTCAGTTAGCACCGAATGACAAAGAGCTAAAACCAACATAAAATGGTGATTACATTCCTTTTGGATTTCACCATTTTCTCCAATCAAATCATTAATGAAATCCAGGGAAACAAAGGTAATTTCATCATCATAAGTACTATTTTTTGAAATAGAATGCAATTTATTTATCATTTCTTCCTTATCTTGTTGGATTAATTCACGTTCATGAGCAGCTTCTGCATCAATGTCAACCCCCATTCTTTTACGCAAACCGGCTAATGCTTCAGTATAAGCACGTCCATACGATACTCCATTGATAGTACATTTTTTGAATTCCATTAAATTCTGAGTTAAAGTGCCTGTTTTGTCACTGAAAATATACTCAATTTGTCCCAAGTCATCGGAAATAGACCAAGATTTTGGAGTACAAGGAAAATCCAATTTAGGATAATACATTCCAACATCTGAATAAATGAAATATGCTTGAGCTGTTTTAATAATTTCAATTGTGATATAAAGGGAAATTGGAACAAGTGATTGATACAAAATTAACGATACAAAAAACCCAACTAAACCATTCACGGCAGGTGAACCAGCAATAGTACCAAATTCAAAATAATCACGAGATGTATTGTGCTTTCTATAATATATTCCATTTACCAATCCAGAAATAAAGCAAATAACAAATAATAGAATAAAATTTAATAAGACATAGTAATTCAATTCTCGAGACATTCTTGATTGTTTTGTTGGTGTTACACCTGCGTTAAGCATAATCTTTGTATCATCACCAGTGAAACCAACGATACCAATTACCCATTTGGTATTTCTTAATGTACATCCTCGTAAGAGCAAATTGTTGATGGTAATTGGTTCTTGTAATTCATCTCCATTCCGACTCGTGTATCTTAAATTACCTTGATATGAATATAAATTGGAATGGGGCCCTTCCGAGTCTACTTGGAATGAATGATCTATTAAATCATCGGCCTTCACTATTTTTTGATTAACTGAGGAGTACTTTAAAGCTTGTTTCACTTTTAAATTAGTTTCACCATCAAGGTTCTTTGTTTCAACATAACAGCAATTATCATCATCACTTGTTGCTAATATAATTATATCAGCTGGAACTTCATCGCTATTGTAGATACGCAACAAATCACCAACTTTAACATCTTTCCAGTACTTTCTCTCAAATTTCAAAGTTTTATGATGATACGCATGAGATTCACGACGATTTTGTTGAAAAGATTTACGTAGTGTTTCATTAAATGGGTTAGGATCGATTGAGCTTCTTGGGGATCCTACATCACTATCAAAAGATTTCCGTGCTGGTTGATCCTCTATGTTGTTTTCTCGATTATATCTTTCTCTAACTCTATTAGCTCTTCCTTCTTTGGTTAGATTTCTCTTCAGAGCACCCCAAAACTTTATGAGTAATTTCGTGTTCCACTTTTTATATCTTCTCCAGAAAGAAACTTTCTCATCATTAACATTTAGATTTTCATAATGATACTCGCTATCATGATCTACTTGAGTTAAAATGTGGGTGTATTGGTTATTCACTTCTAAATCGGTGATTGTCCTTCGAGAATCTTCGATGGCATCTTTTATTGCTGTAATGATGACAATAATAATTAAAGGCACAGCAGCAAGAACTGGAGATGGAACTCCAAATATTTGAAAGGCCCCCAATATAATTAATGCAAGGAAATAAATATTAGCTATGTTATGCAAAAACTGATGAGATATATTTTTCGGCAAAAATGTTAAAGGTGTATATTTCGTGGTTCTGATTTTGTTTCTCGGATAACTTGTATTGGGCTTACCAGTTTCTTGATCTATAAATTCCGGAGGTAAATTTCTATTAAATACAATTGTTCGCTTTTCATTCTTCCTGTTTCTGGAATCGTGAGCTTCAGGGTCTATGTTATCATCTGATTCCGAGTCACGGCGACTTTCAGGGAAATCGATTGAGTGAGTATTCGGCTTCCTTATGGAGTTCAATTTACCCTTTAGCAGCCGATGATTCAGTGAATGGTGATGGGGACCTAGTATTTTCTTGAGGGTTTTTGATCTACTCATATTTTCCTTTTGGGGTCTACCGTGTTTGTTACGTGTAGTACCCCATCTATGTCTTTTTGTTGGCGCATCATCGGGTATTTCTGATGTAAATTCGGAATCTTCAATACCTTTCGGTGGTTTTTCAAACACTTGGTCTTCCAATATTGTTTCGGATTGGTCCAAAAATGGTGACGTAGCATGCGGAAATTTCGATCCCAGCGAGGAAGACGAAGGGGGTGTTAGTATCGAATCATTCGGTAACTTAAATCTCAAGGATGATCCTCTTTTTTGGTCGAACTTCGCATTATCTATAGTTGGTGTGGGAGGCATTGAATCATCCGAAAAGAAGTGATCTATATTATTATTCCCATATGACGAAGATTCATATGAAAAATCCCGTCTATTGAAATGTTCCTCATTCGGTGACTGTAATATCGACGAATTCTCAAAGCTTTCATCGGGATCACTGAATGGACTCCTATCTGGATTATTATCGTCTTTATGAGACATAGGGTTATTCACTAATGAAACCAATCAATGAAATGTCGTAGCAAATATGACAATTATAGCACCGTATTAAAATCCTATCGTTATGGGAAACCAAACTTGTTGCCGGAGGGTGTGGAATTTTTTTGCAGTGTGGGAAAGGGAAGCTAGGGGTAAAAACAATACAGAAAAAAATGAAAAAAAAAACCCGGTATAAATTATGAATTTATGTACTTCAGGTATAGGTCAGATGTACTAGTATTAGTGGTGATACATGTAATAATAATACAGTATTAATTACCGAGAAAACTATGTATGACCTCTTGTTGATCTTTGGGTTGTTCTCGAGAACGAATTGGAATTAGATTCTCTGGCTCTTAATATATTCAAACTGGGTTGCTTGTATTCTTTGCGTGACTCGGCTGATTCAGTGCAATTGATATTTCCTTTCCTGTTAAGAAGAATGCAAATGAAAATAAAAGAAAGCAAATAAAAGTAAGAAGAAGACGAAAAAGAAGAAGAAGTAGTGGTGGTGGTGGTGGTAGATGAGTAAGATAAAGATGACAAGGATTAGTAAACTTTAGTGCTAATTCCTAATAATGTATGAAGTGTTGTTCTGGGAAGTTACGGTTATATATTTTCAGGTGACAGTTTGAAGCTCAAAAACTCATTCTTACCCATACAGCAATTAATACTAAGCATATGTTTGTTTCCTTCCTGCTCCATGAGTACACTCTTCTTTGATTGGTTTTCTTCTTAGCTGACAAACCACAGGCAACTGCCCTTGAAGGATAGTGGGTTATTTTGATTTCTACCTCCGTCAGGTTCGGGCGCAAAAACCGCTTGTAATGGCGGAAATTTGCATCAAAGGCCTTACGCTAACGAGTCTTAAGGCTAGTTTACTGCTCTATTTATTTTTCAGATAAATCAGAAGTATAACTTTCATTACCATCAATAATCAGATATCATGAGTCTCCAGAGACTGATAATCTTAGACGAAACCTACTGCTCGGTAATTAATCAAGTATCTTTATTGCGCGCTTTTTATCCTTTTGAACCACTAGAGAAAAAGAAAAACATTGTTTATTTTTAGACACTACGTACTTAGACTCTCAGGGTGCATCATCACCGGCTAACCCCCATCTGCTACTCTCTGTATCGCAGGACAAGGAATATATCTCCTTGGGCTTGCTTCGCATGTGTTCAGCAAAATCTTTAAGGGCCATTTGAACGAGTTTATCTGTAGGTAATATCTCTAAGCGGTTGTATCAACTTGAATGCAGCAGAAAGAAAAAATATATAATAAAAACAAGAAAATGCAAGTCAATTACTCATGAATTACAAATTACCTAGATTACTCGTTTTATCTCTTCATTAATTCACATAAATTTATATATCATCACATATACATTGGATACGAAGACTATCATTTGAACTCAATCACCACTTCTTATTCTAAACAGAAATACCTTATCTGAGCAACTTCTTCAGATAAGGGAGTCGCTGCAACAAGTAGAATTCAAGACTTTTTGCAGGTGAATCAACAATTCAATTGTAGAATCAATCAATTCACGCCTACCGTTTTGCAACAACGATCTATAGCTTAGTTGCGAATGCAGCCAGTTTCCTCAATACAGTTATCTATGACTGAGCTTAAGAATCTCACTTTCATCATTTTCCCGCGCCGCCAATACCGTACTTCCTGATAACTTCTTCCTATCTTTCTTTCAAATGATTTGCCCCCAAGTGATTGCCCAATATATATGCGCGCGCAGACCTTTCTCTCCGCATTCCAGTCCCATCTCACTCCTTCTTGGTAGCATATTTCGCTGTCCATGCTTTAGCAACCTCTATAGCTTTCTTTTCATCTTTCTTCCAGTCTTCAGCTACATCATTAGCCAAAGGATCGTCAGGATTAGGCGCCCCTAACAATGCTTGGATGCTCAATAATATAGTTCTAATTTGTAATGCCGGTGACCAATTATCTTTTAGAACATCTAAACAAATTCTGCCCAACTTATCGATATTCGGATGATATATCTTTGTTAAAAACCGTACTTTTGGTGCGCACATGGGATAATCGTCCGGCAAATATAACTCCAAGTGGAAGATCCCGTTAGCATAAGGTGACTGATTTGGACCATCTATTGTAACTTCAAAGTATCGAAGATTCTCTTCTGATGGAATCGCCGTAATCCCTGGTACAGGATCACTTACGAGACGCTCTGTTTCTTTGATGATTCTTTTGGGAAGTGCAGCCATTTTGAATAGCGGGAAGTATTGTTAAAACTGTGGTAGTTAACCAAAGCTTTTTTCCAATTTCGAATTCTCTCTGCTTGTTGCCAATAGCCGGCAGTCGTGTGAACATTTCAAACACGACAAATATGAGAAATTTCTAGGTCTTTAAGAACGCAATACAATTCTACGATAACCTCATCATTGAATTATAATCAAAAGCTAGAAGAGTTAACAATGTCTGGAGGTGCACCAATGAGCCACAAGATTGTGGTTGGTACGATAGCTATATTATTAGGGGGCTACGTTACATACAAAGCCGGAAGTGATTTTGAGTTCATTAAATATACTCCTCATTCCCCTGAGGAAGTAGAAAGAAGAAAAAGAGAAAAGATCCCATTAACAATGCGGACATTAGATTCCCGTACGTTAGATTTGACACCCGAAGCTAAAGAAAGAATATTAAAAACAATGGACGAAAAAAGGAGATTAGAAGAATTCAAAAAGCAGCAAGAAACTAAAGCTTAAGGTGTAAGTATATTTCATAGCATAGTGTATTGACAAAGAATTAATGATATTGAACGATTTTCAGTGATGAATAATCATGCAAAAATAGTTTATACAGTAGCACTTTGCTAGTGATCGCCGTGTTAATGTAGGGATGCATTATTCAGGGCATTTTGACTATATGGCTAAGAAGAGGTCCAAATGATACTTGATACTAAAGGTTTTAGCAGTGTGAGAAATATCTGCAGTTCAATCATCGCGTTTTTAAATTGCTCACTCTGAGTGATGCTAGCAGATACGACACTAGTATATATGATCAGAGCAAACTTTAACAATCACTGGCTTTTTCGAACCAAGACCGGATAGTCGAACCAGGTGATTGTTCTTGTCAATAATTTGTTAGGCGAATAGAAATATCTTTCACCTTGCGTTAATGGAAGATGCCCGAAATACTTAAGAAGTGGCTTTGTAAAATTCATCGCAAAATTGACATTGTTTGCAAATGTTGAATATTGTGATACAACGAGCATTGCATTGAAATACTAGTGGTTAGAATTGCAAGGTACTGAAAAATAAATGATACCGTGATTAGTTTGATCTTCAAGAGTATCATTAATGAAAACTAGGCTTCCGCGATGATATACAATACAATAACTTGGAAGTTGATCAATGGAACCTTCACTTTCCTGTGTACTCTTGATAATGTGGCCAACATGTGTCTCAATATACCAACTTTCATATAATGCAGGTACTCGTACCATTTTGTAGTGACCAGTTTAAAATGCTAATGATCACTTCAAAATATCTTTCTTTATTGCCAACCCACTACTCTCAAGTTTCATCAACGAAGTTCTTAGTAAAAGCGTCTTGATGCATTGATTGCTAAGTCTTATAAATCAGGGTTATAGTATCGCAACTAGCGGAAATAAAGTGGAGAAAGACTAAAAAAATGACTCGAAACCATGTTGTTTCTGCCCCTCACTTCATTTCACCCCAGAACGGTTAGGAAGCAACCAAGAGTACTTATCCCATGACGTGAACTTTTTGAAATTTTCTACGTTTTGCTTGAGCTCATAGCCTTTCTTCGCACGAGAATGAAAAATTTTTCTGAACATGTAGTCCCCTGTTTATTCAAAATGTGATTTAGCATCAATTTGATTTTGTGAACTTGCAAACTGCGACAATGTGACGAATGTCGGGTCAATCAATCAAAATGCATGTAATTTAGATAAACAATTAAATAATAATTGAGGACTGAGTTAGCTTTCCCAATCAGTCTGCATAATTGATTCCAAGGATTTTTTTTAGTGGTAAATCTGTACTGGAGAAGTAGACTTTCCAATTATTCTCTTATCTTCTGTAGAGTTGTTTTTTTACACGACAATTTCATGTTTAGTATAGGCAGTTGCCAGATGGGCAGACGGACTCAATTCATCGCGATTAGCTATATTTTTGTATATGGAAAATCAGCCAATTCAGTGAGGATGACTGCTTCAACATATTACAAGTTTTATCCAAAAAGTTACAAAGCTACGATAATAGTTACATGTTACATTTCCTCTTCACAATAAAAAATATGTACACAAAGTATTTTTTAAATAGAAGCAACACATCTAAACGAAGACTTTTGTGTTTGTATAGTACTATATGCCTGTCTTACTTTCTATTCTCGTTTGCTAATCTTAAATAACATATACCTCGTATATTATACTATACATCAGATTAAAGTTTTGTAATCGACATTAATGTTAATCATACAAAATATTCTGCGAGAGGCATACACTCACTCTTTTTTTCAAGAAAAGATGTAAATTCCGAACTATTATTGATTGCGAAAATAATCAGAACCTAGACGGCTTTAGGCTAGGGGCAAAAAAGAAACTTTTTTTTAAAAAAACTAATATATTCAGGAAACTGAAAGAGATTGGCAAAAATTTCTTATATCATTTACTCCACATTTTACAAATATGGTCATCCCTGTGGAAGGATAATAACAAAAGATTTTCCAACGAAAAACGATTCGAGAACTGGCTACTTGTCATGAATTATGTCTTTTATTTCAGCTTAATATTAGAATCAAACTCTGTGCTATGACATTAAGCATTTTTACACTTTAATCTGCTTTGATGGCATAGGAGAACAGCTTTCATTTCTGTAGCAATCAGATCAAGATTCTTTTTTGTGTTGCAAATTGATTAACATTTCGTACATTAAAACTTGACCCAATTAGTTCGAGTTTGACTAATTAGGAAAGTCAATAAGTTTTTAGACTCTACATAAAAGCCCCTACTCGTAATTTTAAATGCAATTACATACTCTGTTAAAGATGTATTAACTCTTAAACATAGAGGGACAATCTGAAGTGGAGTTTAAAGGAGTTAAAAATAGGTTATTTCCGTTCAACCAATTAATTACTAAAGGTATGATAGCTGCTAGATGGATTATATTTCTCAAGTGTAACATTTGCCCGGAAACAGTCATGATGGATTAAAAAGATATAGGAGATGCGCAATTCGTCGGCAAGTTTGTTAGAGAATGTAAACTTAGCATTGCAATTTGATTCCGCAAAGGCAGTAGTTTTCTGATTATAATTTCATTCTTCTTTTTTTTTTTAATAATATTTTTGAATTAAAATAATTGTTCCATCCGCAATTTTATCCTTTGAAAATAAAACTTCAACAAAGACTGTTGTTAAAGATATCAACAGAGTATATATGTGATGTTTTAGAATTGAGAACTCTTCTATATTTGCTTGCTCAGGATTTCATCCTTGAGTTGCTGTCTTCAAGCATCAGTGTGTAAAGCTCGTTTCATTGTCGATCTTCTCTGTCAAAAATAAAAAGTCTAAAGCTTATATTTGTCCCACAGAACCAATGATAATGCAAGAGTAAACCCAGTTTAATGTTAAAGCTCGCCAAGTGGTCTATAACCATGAGCTTTAAAACTGCCATGTTTTATTTTCTTTAATGTAATTCAATATGATGTTTTGTGAGGCACTTTCGTCTAAAGATAAGCTTACTAATAAATCAAAAGAAATTAACAAAAGAGTAAGAAGAACAATCGAGTTTTCCTCTGTCACTGCTTCTTTCCTTTATTAAATTTGCCGTGACTAAATAGGAACTTAGGGAACTTAAATTGATAGTTGGCCAAGTTTTAGTTAATCATCCCAACTATCACCAATTAATCACCCCCTTCTTGCTGTCACTATCAACCTTTTTCCAGTGGTCAAAATAACAACCTCAGGTACTCCTCGGTCAATTTCCTTGCATTAAAAAGGTTGCAATTTAATCACAAGACATAATTGTAACGGTTTTTATGCGGATGAATCGCTTTCTTTTATGAGCTGAGGGGTACTCTTGGGGGTTGATCTCGTTGTTGGAAGTAGCTGTTTTTTATGAATTGTGGGGTAAAAAAAAAAATACAGGCTGATATGCAGGTTTCGCCATTGTTCACTTGCATAAAGTATAATCACTTAAAAAAGTTGGTTATGAATTAGACGAAAGAAGCGATGAAAATTAGGCAAGAGGAGTCATCAATACTGAGACTGTTTCGTTGTATACAGAGGCAGCAGTAGTAGTATGTATTATTATATTTTGACTGTCCAACGAAAAAAGTCTTCGTAATTTTTAGTCACTATGCCAATACATTTCTGCTTTCAAAAAAGTAATGTAAGATTTGATATTGGCGTAGGCAAGAGCCAGGAGCCAGTAGCCCAAAATAAAATAACAATACCTCCAGTAAAGAAACGATGTTCTCTTATTTGATAATATTTCTTTAATAAGAACCGATTTCTTCTTCCATGTGTTACCAAAGGGGATGTTTAAATGAGTGAAAGGTCTTTTTCACTAATGTTGATTTGGGTCCTTCATATAACACAATACTCATATAATACAATATGACTCGCGAATTATTGAAATCTAATGTAACATGCAGAAAACTGATATATTTTTTATTTACTTTACCCAATTGGGGAAAAGATTGTTAAAGATTTTGAATTTAATTCGAACAATGTTTAACCCAGAGAGGAAAGAGATGAAATTTAAACGAAGAATAAAACGAAGTTTTGGGGGGATTACAATACTTATTGTTCCACTAACTCTATTTGCTTTTCGCACTCTGCCCTGTGCCAAATCTCTCACCACAAGTATACACGGTTACTGATGGCTTTACCAGTACAACGGAACTGTATCACTGATCAGCCAGTTACCTCCTGGTCTGTCGTATATAGTTGTCTGCTTTTGTTACTACAAGAAAACTTGTTTTGAGTCAAGTAGCGAATATCATCACTAAAGGGCAAGGGCTGTACCCTGGATAATCCGGTATATAGTACAACTATAATGAATCAATAATAATTTCGCTCAAAACTCTTGCAGATAATAAATTACGCAAGCTTCGGATTAGAAACAACTTTCAACTAGTTGCGCTTTGTTTCGGTTTTCTCCACTTTCTACATCGGTTTGAATGACTCCAAGTTGATAAGATTTTGACGACCCCAAGCACAATAAGAGGTGGAGTAAATCTACTTTTAGGTTTTGAACGGCTCGAATATAATCCTTTATAAGACGACATACATTACTCATGTTTGATCTTCTTATCCTTGATATGCTGCGTGAGTGATAAAAGTAGTACCAAGAGGGACTAATTGTAAATACTGCTTTTTTTGCAATCAATCCAACATATCGTTCAGGTACGCTGAAAGAAGGGATAGATTTTCTATATAATAATTACATGAACAATAATATAGCTATGAAAATAATAATCATAGCGTATTTAATGCCACCTGCAATTTGACCTTTAGCTCTTTCAGTTGTAGTTACAATTCTCCTATTTAATACGCATTGGAGCCCTGTGATTCAATTCATATTTTCGACATTGAGCTGCATATTATATTCAAAATCTTGTCGTTGCTTTGTCTTGATGATGTATTTCATGTACCTAATTAGTCTTTTGCTTTAACCGCGGTGCACGTTGTTAATTAGAGAACAATACAAATGAAAAAAAAATAATAATGAAAAAAAATATGCATATAAAAAATAATAATAATAAAAAAATATGGATCCCCACTATTCTTAAAATTCCAGTAATTATATGCACAAAGTCCTAAAAGCCAAAGTTAATTTGATTTATCACGACAAGCCTATATTTTGCAGACCAAACAAGTGCATAAGCATACAAACAAACAAGTCAAATATCCGTAATAATTGTGGTTTGCGATGTTCCACTATTATTATAACGGCCCTTTAGTTTGTTAAATTGGAAGTATAACAATAATTCAGTGAATACATTGTCTAAAATCTACTTTGAAAACTATATAACAAGGTCAAATCCTCTAATCCTGATTTCGTCAACTTCTTTTTTGCATTCAGATTCGTCTTTTTATTCAACGTAAATATTTATATTTTCCCTATCACGGTTTTAAAAGACATCATCGTCTAGCAATTCAATAGTATCCTCATAAGAGAAGTTACAAGTACAAGGACTCTAAGTCACAATACCCACTGGATATTCATTTTTACAAAACGTCCTTTATCACTTATACCCCCTAAGTTATTGCAACAGAATGGATACCAGAAAAACGTATGTTGAATCAATTGCTGCTAAGTTTCGAGTGCTTCATACTAATCATAAATCTAGTACTATATTACCACCTGCTAATGGTAAAAAATTATGGAGAGTTAAAAGAACTCCGTCTTCTAATAGTGCTAATGGTAATTGCTCAAGCATATCCCAACAAACTTCAGTTGAATGTTTGAACAATTCATTAAAAATTGCTGCTGCTGCTGCCAAATTCACTATAAGGAGACCTCCTTTGAGAAGACCAAAAAATAAGCCAGGCAAGCCAAAGGATTTTGTGTTCGTTGATTTATCTCCAGTTAAATCGGAGGAAGAAGAACAAGGAGAAAAAGTTTGTATTAAATCATCTGCTACTGCCACTGCCGCTACCACTGCCCCTGTTGCTGTTGAACAATTACCATCACCTACATTATCAATTGAAGATTCTTTATTTGATTTATCCCAATCATTAAGTACATTTACCGATTTTGACAAATTTTCCAATATACAGAATCCTACAACAGCAGCTATGGCTACTCCAAATTTAGAAGGATTAGGCTTAGGTATAATGAATTTGGGAGTGAACTGGGATCAACCACAACCAATGCAACCATCATCAAATGCACAAGATTTTTTCTCACAACAATTATATGGCTACCAACAAGCCATGTTACAACAACATATTCAAATTCAACAGTTACAACAACAATTACTCGAGCAACAGCAAAAAGCAAATAGTATAGAGTCACATCAAAACTCACAACAATCATTACCAACACAGTTACAATCACCACTACAAGAACCCGAGGCTAAAGCCCACACCCCTAAAAAGAAGTCCAAAAAAGCTGCTGGTCAGTTTCAATTCAAAACATACCAACCAAAGAGACACACTAGATCTGCCTCTGAATCATGTATAAAAAAGCCAGAACATACTTTGAAACACCAAAGAGCGATGAGTGTACCATTCACCCCGATACAACAATTTCAACCACAACTGCAACCACAGGCAGTTGCTCTGCAAATGCATATCTCTGATACTATCTCCTCGGAATTCTCTGATGTCAGCTTGAACGATTTCATGGTGCTCAATGATCAAATCACGATGAACTTGAATAAGACCGCTGAATCATTCACACCGATTTCCGACTACACAGATGACGAGTGCTCGAGGCATAGCACCTACAGCGTCTTGCCTGCTTGTGGCATCGACGAGTTTTTATTACAGCACCAAAAAAACGAGGACTTTGAGATGGGTTCGTTTATTCACATTTAGAGACACTTGGTAACAGTGCTTTCTCTTTTTTATTATTTGTTTTAACGCTATTTATTATTCGGTTTACTACTAGCTAATCTTGATACCCGGATTTATTCCTTCGTTGAATCTAGAACACTAGAGGTTTTATTAGATCCAATTGGTTTATTTTGCATGCTTCCAAACATCGTTACATTTTTCGATGATTTTACATTTTTAATTTCCTGATTTATAGTGATTCGTGACTTCTCGGTTCGTTTTGTTGGACTATTCTGGTCATGTATTCTTGACGAGGCTGTATCTTAGCCATAATTTTTTTTGTTTATATATATATTTCGGTTTTTTATTGGGGTATTTGAAGACTATATATCTTTACTAGATGTACAGTGATTCATGGGATTTTATTATACAATTTTACTTTAAATATTGCGAAAGTCTCGTAGAGTGGTCGATACTTGAATTATACCTTTCTCTAGTATATATACAAGATTTCTATACTTTAGAATTAGGAGAAGGGACGGGCCAGTCGACTCAACTACGTACTGTAAAACTGAGTGTCAATTTCTGAATTTTGACACTTAATATTCAGGCAAAGTACTATGCGGCAATATTGATTTATGATCTGTGATATATGCAAGTGGAGATTTAAATTAAACAAGTTTACTGAGTGTCTGAATTCCAAAATATTCACAGAATACAAGCCAACATGTATCCTTAAAGGTCACAAACACTACTTATAACCACAAAGATAACAAAATGATTCAATTGTAGTAGATTATAGTTTAATTTCAATTGTTCAATCAACCAGCGTCCGTCTACTCTAACGATATAACATACAGAGGCATCTTAGCTGAATTGAAGTATGTTTTCTGATCGGCTACCACTTCGGATTTACAAGGCCGAACACAACGGCCTGCATTTTGCACTTGCGCCATGCTCAAAAAAGCAACCTCTTTAGTTCTTTTTTTTTCCGGGACAATCCGTCACATTCCCCTTGCATATTGATCCCTGGCCTGAATAGGCAATCTGAAAGCTTCCTAATCAGATAATAATTGGGACTCGGGACATGTCATGTTATGCCATTTTTCATAAATTCAAATTTAAGAGTTAATTTGAAGTGAGATTTTTTTTTTTTCGTTTGCAAACCCAGTATAGTTGTTGTGTTAAAAAGTGTGGAAACTAGTAATTCAAATATCGGATTGAAACTGCATTTGTTCAGGAAATCTACAATCGATTTGTCAGCGCTTTATCTTATACATATATTGAAAGAAGAAATGAACTAAACACATATGCATCTACTAACTCATAATTATGAATTGACTATTTCTTTTTTTTTGCCTTTAGATATCATTTTACTTGCCTTATTTATTTAGCTTTTAGCAATTAGTCATCCTTGTGTTCTAATTTTATAGCTGTGCAATCCGATTAGCAAGGTATCTATTTCTATAGTTCGTTCCACCTTGTAAACCAAGTGATTTGCCTTGTTGCTTCTTAGGTTTTAATATTTCTACAACTGTTTGATTATCCATTTCAACTGGTTCTGTCTCATTGTAGTCGTCATTCCAATTATCCATTTTTCCTTTGGGGCAATCTACAACCTCTTCTTCAGTCTCTGCCTCTTCCTGTTCCTCTTTTTCAATATACTCCACCAAATTATCTCCTGCTCGAATGAAAGGTATGAAATCATTAGGTATCCTAGGTTCGACGTAATCATCTTGATCATCAGTTATCATGCATTGTTTTTTAGCCTCCATTGTAAAACTAGTTATTTTACAATAGCTATCATCGTCTAGTGATGTACTTGGATACCATCTAGTTTCTAATCTTTGATACAATAGCTGCATTTCAGGAACTTGTTTAATCTTTTCACTCACATGATGCCACCATTCAGTATTCAAACTCCAATCCAGTGGCCACATTTGCTCTGGATCATATATATCACGAGCTGAATACCCAAATTCCCAATTAGGTTCAGCACCATCTCTATGGAAAGAGTTTTCTAACTTTGTATAATAAGTGAATGAATTGATGATACTAAAGCTTTGCAGATCAACAGCATAATATCTCCAACCGGGATTCACACCTGAATAGGGACTGATCAGAGGACCGACTAATGCATGATTAATAGCATTTTCTAATTTTTTAGAATCAGTTCCGTCTCCGCCATATTGAAGCACAAATGTATCAATTTGCAATTGACCAAAAAAAATAGCTGCAATTACTCGAGGTGAAAATCTTTCAATAATTTGCGCAAACACTTTTGTCGGTAGCGGTAATGATTGATGATTACATGGTAAATGTGCAATAATCCATACTCTTTGATGGTTTCTTTCAGAATCAAGTAATTCTTCAATCAAGAATTTCCATATACCGAATGAATCAATACTTAAAACATCCCAAAAAGCATACAAGTTTTTGACATTCCACACATTTGAATTCAATGAAATAATTTTTAAACCTCTTGTGGTAACTAATGAATATCCAACTTGGGAATACCGAATTTGTTTGGAAACATCATGATCTATCCAACCTAATTCCAGCCATGTATCAGCTAAGAAATCAAATTGCCACTGATAAGAATTGGAATTCTCACTTAAATTCTTTTGTGGCAATTGATTCATTGGGAAAATGTCTCTAGTACCAAATGTTGGTATCACATCGACTGTATCAAGATAATGTTTCAAAATTCTATAGGTTGTTTCTTGAGATTTAATGTTTTTATGTTTACTCATGAATGTCCTATCGGAATGATCAACAGTACCACCAGTAAAGATTGCAAATTCAAATGAAAGATGATTTTGATGCAAATCACGAATACCTTGCATTGTACTGTTCAATAATAAAGTTGGAGTGTCGCAAGTATATTCGCCAAACTGACGAGCTGGAGACCATGTTGGTTTTTTGACTCTTGTTATATCCAAATATTGGCCCTTTTCAAAATGATTTTTGCTATAACTACTATCATAATAACCACTATCTGAATTATCGTTAACTACGGGGGCATTTTGCTTCAAGTTTCTACAATGAGGTGAACAACATAAGCTTTGCGTACAATTAGCTTCAGCAAGAATCTTGTAATCTAATTGTAGATTAATGTCACTGATGTGCAAAACATGGAAAAGATCACCACTATTATCAGGAGGTAAGTAATTTCTAGGTTTAGATGGCCATAATTTACTCATATCCACAAGGGGAGTTTCCGGTAAAATATGACAATCTTTATCATGGTAATAACAGAAATAATCACCATCCAAGCCAGATGGATTCATCAAACTAACCATCTTGGCAAAATCGTTTCCCATAGTTGAAAAATCCTCACTCGGATATCCGTAGTTCATGTGACATTGAATTTCATCAAACCCGGATTCAATACACCAAGTTGAAAAGATTTGTGGAACCAAATCTGGTCTCATTAGAGCTACAAATTTAGCAACTTGTAATCTTGTTTTGCAAGTCATACATTCATTCAAATCATTGGCGGCATCAATATTGTGTAATTCCTGAACCGCCCTGTTAACTATTTCTTCATCTGAAACCGCTAATTCCGTTGGCGGGTAATAATGAACGTGATGATTCTCATAAGAACATACTGACTGAAAGAAACAAGCGGCCAAAAGAATGAAATAAAGCATATTTGATTTGCTTGTTTGGTGTATTCGCTGATGGGTATACTTTTGGCAATGGGTGTACTTTTTGCAACAACTATTTTTTAGGAGATTTTTTCCCCCCTCTGACTATTCGTGATATCAGTCAAAAATAGATTATCCAACTACATTATTTTAACAACATATATTTCGTAATACAATATACATATAGAACAGGAAGCTTTTTGAAGACTAAAAGGAATAATCAAACAAAGTCACAACACTTAGCATTAATTACAGAAAATCAAACGATGCATTTTTTAAAACGGCTTCAACGAATGGAAATAAACAACATGTAAGCAAATTAATAAAAAAACAAACAAACAAGCAGGCAAACAGGCAAACAGGCAAACAAACAAATAAAACAACAAATGGAAATGTAAGATACAACTAAGCCACAAGTAAATTATTAATACAAGTCTTATAGTACACGATATGTATAATTCAATAATCTCAATGAAGGAGATCTTTAATTGAAGAAAATTTCTCTATGATCGGATCTGAATTATCTACATTCTCAAATTCATTTTCTAAGACATCAATAAATCGTTTAGCCAATTGATTTTGCTTAATGTAAATGGCTTCTTTTATGCTGTCAATTCTTTTGATTTGGTCATTAGCCAATTTTGCAATGGTTTCTTTGAAAACGTTATTTTTTTCTTCAATGATACCTTGTGCCTCATTAGTTGCATTGAAAAACAATTCAAATAATTCAATTGCCTTTTGATATCTTTGTGGAGTTTCATTATGGGCTATATCATCTTTTAGACTATTTATTCTTTCTAGTATCACTTCGTGTATCTGATCTAATGAGGCAAATGAAGGAGCTGCCAGACTTATGTTCCTGGATGAAGGAGCTGCTGCAGCAGCGGCAGTAGCGGCAGTAGCAATGTTTATACTTAAATTCTTATCACCACCAACACTTTTAGTATTTTCATCTAGCAATTTGTCTATAGGTGCTGATGACGACTTTGCTCTAGGCTGATAGCTTACTTTAACAAGACTATTGCTTTGTAATTTCAATTGTTTAATTTTATCACTTAATTCATGCAAATCAAGTAACGCACCTTCTAGTTCTTCTATTGAACTGGCAGGATTTATATTCTTGAATTGGTAATATTCATCGGCATCTATTTCGGGTAAAGTTCGAGGTATGACGTGATTTCGTATCAAGATTCCATTATTTGTATCTTGCACACGTTGATTAGATGCCTTTTTAATGGCACTTGCTAACTGACGTTGTAATGTTCTAACCGTAGGAACAATAAAATTACTATTTTTACTTTCTTTAAACTTTAAATCATAATACTTTTTTTGAATTAATTCCCACTTTTTAGTTTGGCTTAAGGATCGATCACCAACATATTTAAAAGGTTTAATTTCAACAATTAAAAATAGAATTAATCTAATGTCCTGAAAAGATAATTTTATTCTATGGGGATTTTTCATATGATTTGATATATGAGCTAAAGCTTGAGATGCAGTGGAAGTAGTCTCAAACGTAGGTGATGGTGGGGCTGAAGTATCTTCTAAACCTTGGTAATCAATTACCTGTTGATCCGAATCATTGGTGGCAGCAGTTGCAGTTGCAGTTGTAGCTGTACTTGCAGTCATTGTTGTTGTTGTTGTTGTTGCTGTTGCTGCTGTTGCTGCTGTTGCTGTTGTTGCTGTTGTTGTTGCAGCTGTGTTTTGACATGATGAGCTTGTTTTATTGATCTGTGATAACTCTTGATGAGATTCTTCAGATATCAACTGATCTATTGCAGGCTTATTTAATTCTGATTCTTTAGAAGATGACATGGCGAATTTTTAACTCGCGACTTAGTTGTAATTGTGGTAGGAGTAGTGGTAGATATAGTTGCAGTAGTTGTTTATATAGAATGTTGTTAAAGGTGCTATTGTTTGTATCTTCAGTAAAGGGGGAAAAAGAAAAAACCACTTGTATAAACAAAACTCTGTAGAAGCTTTTCTTTTTTATTTATTCTTCTTTTTCTTCGTATTTCAATTATTCAAAGTCAATTGTAGTAGTTTGCAATCAAGGAATGTAAATATTTAGAAGATAAAGTGATATTAATTAAGTAATAGGATATATTGTGTATATGTATAAGAATGTGAATGGATATATGTTAAAAGGAAGAAGGTGATAATGATGTTGATGAAGAACAAAAACAAAAACAAGAACAAAGAACAAGGACAAGGACAAGGACAAGAACTAGAACAAGTCAGGAACAAAAAGAGGAACAAAAACAAGAACAAGAAGAACAAGAAGAAAGGGTAGTCAAATAATCCAATGTTTGTTTAAGCAGTTTTTTTGTTTTTCGTTTTCTGTTGATAATTTTCAGTGTTTTCTTACCTCTGCCTTTCACTGTTCCGCTCTAAGGTTTTTTAACTAAGTAAACAAATGAATCAATACAGAAACAAATAACATACATGCATACCCGCAAACCGACCTACATACATAAATATAAAAACGTATTTTCATATTGCCAGCATAAACATACACAATTGCACATGCACGTCTCAATCACAATCACAAACCCTGACAAAACACATAAACCCTGGCAATTTGTTTACGTTTAGTTTTTTAAAAGTGCAAGAAAACAGTTGATAACAGAAAGCGCGTAATATCATCTAACCCAGAAAGTCGTAATATCACTGTAGATTCATCTATGTTATTTTTCGGGTCTTTCTTGTCTGTTCTTTCTTGTCTGTTCTTTCTTCTCTGTTCCTTCTTGTCTTGACTTTATCTTGATTTGTCTTGATTTGTCTTGCCTTGTCTTTTCTTTCAGAACATTTCAACAATATGGATAATTTGTAATTCTGTAGGTGGGCTATTTTGTTTTATTTCGGTATTAAGAGCCTAGGGCTCACGGGATTTGAATTGACAACTGCACATATCCCACTCTCCAACAAACATCTGTTGTTCTATTTTCATGAGTATATTAGTGATTTATTCAACAGTTTAAACTGCTTGCTTGCTCACTTACTTACTTACAAATCAACCTACTTTTACTTGCAATTTTTTGTGATTATTAAGTCGGGTTTATTGAGAGTAATTGAGTTGGATCTGGTTACCTTCACAGTTATTTTGATGCCATATGTTGTATGTCTACAAATATACAATTGAAATTACAGAAACCGAAGACTTGCAGTTTTAAGTGAAAGAGGAAGAAAGAAAACAATTCCAATATCATTCCATTTGATCCTAGCATGCTTCATCTCTAACCCTCTCACCTCTCGCTCTCTTCTGCCACGCTCGTTTCCAAAAATGATAAATAAATAAATTAATAGCACAAAATTGCACAACTGAAGTAAACAGAGGAAATTAATTATTTTCTCAAGGCAATTGTACTTTGTAACGGAGGCACAGTTTTTTCAGGCTCTCTTTCCATAGCTCAAGTAATCTAAAACTAAATCTATGGTTCCATCAAATCGGTTAACAGGCTTCGGATCTATGCTTTCTTCCCTAATTCCTCCTTCCCCCGCCCCGTAACAAATTCTTGTGATAAAACCCAAAGTCATTTGTTTTGTAATTACAAAATAACTTTCTTCCTTGCGAATTACACTGCATATTTGTAATTCAACAAATTATAGCAAATGCAACAAAAACAAAACAGGTAATATATATTCTTCTATAGTCATTTTGGAAAAGAACAGCAAATAGTTTCAGAAGTCACACCAAAAATGCAGTAATAGCAATACGATAAACTGAATTCGTTTTAGAAGCCTAAGTTACCAGAACAAGAGATGCAAGAACTAAAAAATATGATCTATTTTTTATTAGCATTTCTTTCTTTTTTTGATTATTACACTTTGCTT
Organism: Nematodospora anomalae; assembly: GCA_030572795.1. Lineage (NCBI taxonomy): Eukaryota > Fungi > Ascomycota > Pichiomycetes > Serinales > Debaryomycetaceae > Nematodospora > Nematodospora anomalae. Next base: position 125,327 of record JAJMBC010000013.1, on the reverse strand, counting down.
TTCTAAAACCAGTTGCAAACTCAAACTTAATTCCAGTGATCGATGAGGTATTACAAAGCAACCTCATGCTTGGGATTTGGTTTACGGCAATATACATGGTCTTTATTGGGTCTTTTTCCTCTTCGCTCTTTACAGAGGTTGTTCCATTAGATAGATTTTAACACCTCGTAGAGGCGTATAACCTGAGAGGCCGTCAGCAAAAGTATGAAGAATGATAACATCAATGGCTTTTGCAAGAACATATATTAAAATAGACTATCCAATGCCTTGAGTTGTTCGGTGGTTTTAGAAAAATAATAAGAAGTCTAACAACAATCAGCCAAAGCTATTCACAAGATGCAACGCGAATTTTACTGGAATCAAAATCAATATAACTCACTTTGCATACATATAGGATTTGGTGTAATCTTTGGGAAATCCTTCGGCCCCGACACTTTGGTTTCTGCTGTTCTATGCTTTCCTTTGGGGGCTTTTTCTTGGCCGTTATAATTGGAGCAAATCAACTTTACTGTAATAATTGGTAAATATTAAGCATTGACTTTTCCGTAGTAGAGGTGGTTTATACGCTTGTTCGTGTACGCATTTAGGTTTTGATTAATGTGGGGTTTGATAAAACAGCTCTCGTGTGGAAAACTTCACCTGCGAAAAATAAAACAAAGCAAAATAAAGACAGTAAATGCTTGAGTAGGAGTTTGTGAGTAAATTACACTGGTGTTGAGTGTTTGCAATTTATGTGGGTTACCAATGTTGCGTTCCCTATATGGTATTTGAAAGTGGTTACTTGAAAACTAACTCATCGTGAGCTGTATATGACAGAGCGATGGTTAAAGGAGCTCAGGCTCTTTGCACATTTTGACAGGTTGCCGCGAATAGCACTGATTAACATTTACTATTTAGTTGAATCATATTGTGACTTTAATTACCCGAACCACGATCTCATTGGCTCTTCACAAGTGTGGCTATTGATCTGTGTAATTATTTTCCATGAGTCACGAAGCATTGCATCCAACCGTATATTGTTAAAATATATTGTTTTTGACGGGTCATTGAAGAGTGTACCATATGCAGTTTGTAATTGAACTAGGTATACAATTACACGCAACCTCCAATTACCTCAGCATCTGATACCTTCATCTAGAAAAGTTAAAAGTAGCCAAACATGTACTTGCTTTGTAGCAAATTCGTTGTTATTTGAATAGTAACCGATGTTGCAATTAAAGGGGTATCTGCAACAAACCCAAAAAAAACTAAATCTTGCGTTAATGATAATCTCATATTCTATAAGCACCAGTATCCAAGAATGAGCTTGCAGTTTTCCGGTAAACGTAATTGCTCTGACATTTAAATTATGAGATTATTGATGCGTTCGTGTTGAAGTTCTGTTCCAATTCTTCGTAAAGGAAAAAGCGGGTGTTTTTTCAATTCCTCGAATCTCGTCATTCCATTTCCCAGGTGCGATCTTATCCAATTCTAATAATGCGTCCATTCACAAAGATATCCAATTCTAATAGAACTCGAATTAATCACTACTATTTTACAATTTTCAACCTTTCAAATACCGGCCTCAATAAACAACTCGAGTCCACGCTTCATGCCCTCAGTACGCGACATTGCATTAAACAAGGATTACTTCTTTATCTCTGCTCCTCCTGCCACGGATCTTAGCGGAGTACCTGCAGCAAAACAGTTTCAAACAAGCTTACTTATTAACGCGTGAATGTCCTCTCAAAATCGTCCTTATTGGCATTATCAGCTGCATATGCGATTGACAATCGGCATGTATACAATACGTTTCTAAACCTTGGACCTTGGTAAGCCTGTTGAGTTTGAAGAAGAAGAAGAAGCAAAGCTACCTTTGCGGAATTGGATGTCATGCATATGGAATACGAGTGTAACTAAAGTTTCTGGATTTGGCCTTTCGAGGGTCCTAACCATGCATGAAGTTGGATAAAGGAAAAATACATGTAGTAAAATATTCAGGCAATAACACATATTGGTGCGTTCCAATTATGAAGCTGACATACTTCTACAGAGAATACCATAAAAGAGAAAAAATGGTTAGTTCGTATTTCATCCTTGTTGGGAGTACGTACAAAATGTTCATGAAATCTTTTCCTCTAATTAACCTTACACAAAATTCAAATAAAAAGTATACCGTTTCATTGTAAAACATCATAGCCCTACCCAAGAATCAAACCGAAAATCGAATTTTGTTTCCAAACAAATGCACCTCCAAGAGAGTCAAGTCATGTTGCCTACAAATATCACAATTCTAAAAGTTCAACCCTGCAGCAAATGAACTTGTAATGCTTCTGATATCATCTTCGATATTATCAACATTATACCTGCCACCATCGTAGAATTTGTCAATCTTGTTCAACTTGGAATAGAAATTGGCACTAAGGAAATTACTATTGTCATAATGAACCAGCTTGGCATTCAAGGCTGGCCACATTTTATCCTTCAATTCCCTTTGGTTAGCTCCACTTATGGCACTGTTATCATATGACAAAACACTGGCACTATCAAAATCAGTACTTGTGAAAACAGTCGATGGACCTCCAAATCTATGAGTCTTCCCACCAGGTCGAGTGTTCCTCGTGGAATAATTATTTAATTGAACCATTGATAATTGCAAGTTGTCAAGTGGACCATCAACAAGGCACCCCTTTTCACGGAAATGAATTAACAAATGATTCCACAACCTGTTCCGACAAAGTGCTCGAGGATTACCTAAAACTATAAGGCCATATTTCGCTCTTGTTAAGGCTACATTTAATCTTCTTGGATCACTCAAGAAACCAATACTTTGGGAATCATTAGCACGCACACAACTTAAAATAATGAAATCTTTTTCACGACCTTGGAATGCATCAACACTGGTGATCTCAACCTCAAGATATTGGTCGCGCTTATCCAACAAAGTGGAATTTACCAGCATGAATTGAACTAAATAAGCTCTTTGACCTTCATACGGTGTGACAACACCAATTTGTTCTGCTTTAATACCATCTTTGAATAATTTGGTAATGATTTTTTCAACATTCATGGCTTCAACTCTATTTAAATAAGAATTACCACTTCCACTCAATTCTTCTTTACCATAATTAGCCCAAAACATCATCGGAGTGTCTAGAACTGGCCATGGGAACGTCGAATCCTCAATCAATCTATCATCACTAGTAACACCATTTTGTAAAGAACCTTCATAAAACATATTACTGGGGAATTCTGAGAGACAAGGATGCATTCTATATTGAACTTCCAATCTGATTGGAACATGACCCAAGAATACCAATCTTTCAAAAAGAGATTGTTTCAAGCCTGCATCAGCGGCTTTTTTATCCAATATAACGGGCCCCAATTGTTGATGATCACCTACAAGAACAACTTGCTTTGCACCTTTGACTATCGGAATTAAAATTTCAGGTTCTGAGGCTTGAGTACTCTCATCGATTAATACTGTTCGAAATGCAAATTGAGAAAGGCGCTTATCAGCAGCGCCAACACATGTACAACAGACCACTTCACATTTATTTAAAATTCTCAATTCTGTTGCTCTTAAATGCTTCATATAATGTTTAGAATCTTCAAGTGATAATTCCCCAACTTCATTTTTTAATTTTATCAATTTTTTCAATTCACCTTTTGCTGTATTATTCACAATATTATGCAAAGCCAAATGACTAACGGAACTTTCCACATCTTCACGGGACTTTGCAGTCAATCTAACAACTTTAAGTCCCAACAAGTCCAATTTTGCTGCTAAATGATCAACAGCAACATTTGAAGGGGCACAAACTAAAATCTTTTCCTTGTTCAAACGAGACAAATGATAAATGATAGTTGCTGAAGTAACCGTTTTACCAGTACCAGGAGGACCTTGAATCAAAGACAACGGCCTTTGCAAAACTGATTTGACGGCATTGGTCTGGGAGACATTCAACTCCGTTAATTTTGGATGAGAAAATCTCCTAGGTAAATTGATATCAAATTCAACTGGGGCAACTTCATGACCCAACAACTTATGATATATATATGACGACACGGATTCCTCATCAGTAGCAAAATCTTTCATTGCCTGTTGCATACGATCATAAGAAGTACCTTTCCAAACGAATTCAGCAGTAAAATCGGTTGTTAAATCGGTTGGGGGTAATATTTTGGAAGGATTCAACTCCAAGGTGAATTCCTCCTGATACGAGTTTGGTAATCTCAAAATATAACCATTACCTTCCCAAGCTTCACGTTGACTACCATTATATCTCAATATAATTTCATCACCAACAGCAACCTTCAAATCACTACTTTCAAATGTAGATAATGTAAATGATGCCAAATGCCTATTATTCAACCCTAGAGCCCATTTTACTTGAATGTGTTCTAAAGCTTGAGATTCTTTTAGATTTTTATCATAATCAGCTTCTAGCTTGACCAACGGACCAAAAGAACGTTGATATTGGAAAGCATCCATATATCTCATCAAAATTGGTAGTACTTCCTCTTCCTTTTCATCGTTATTTTCAATATCATTGATGGTAGTATCTCTGTTTAATCTCCACTGAGCCTCTAATTTAGAAATTTGTTGAGGTGTGACTAGCTTCGCATTAACTAGATCATCTTCAGGTGGTGGAGGTGCTAACCATGATAAAAACTGACGATCTTCAATTAGCGATTGCCAATGACTCGTATCCCAGTTGACGTCTTTAGACTTGGCACATGGTAATCGGCATAATATCACCACCACCGACTCTTGCTTAGCCGAAACAAAGCCCAAAATAAAAACATTCTTGTTTCCACAATTATAACATTCCAATGTAGTCTCACCTAAATCGGACTCTTCATGAAGTGTCACTTGATTATGACGAGACATAACTAAATGAGTTACAATATGTGAACTTGTCGAGTTAGTTTTTGCATTACAAAACCATTTATTACAAGTATTACATTTGACAACCGAACTGGGTGTGTGAATTCCACAATAAGAACATGCATGCTCGTAGTGTTGTTGTCCTTCTTCATCATCAAACGAAATATGGTTTTCATAGTCATTGCGATTCTGGCGTTGATCAAAATTATCATGTCCGCCTTGAAAAGGACCCACAGTATCATCCTCGGATACATTAACATCATCATCATCACTACCCTCATCAGATCTATCACTAGATTCAACGTATGGAACCGTTGATGAAATTTCATCGGCTTCATCGCTTTTATCAAAATTTTGAAATAATAAATTACTCATCTAGATATTATTTAAAACTCAGTACGCAGGGAAATTAAAACTAGGTCAGCTTTTGTCTTGTTCTTTTTCTGGAATTAATGAATTTATGTCTATAAAAAAATTGTCTTTGTCGAACTTCCGTTAATCAATACATCTGTAAATAATACTATAAAATGACTGATACAAGTGTATATATCCTTCCTGTGGACTATGTGATAAAGAAATGTTGCCAGAAATTATTTTGTGAAGAGAATTAAGTATTGTAAGTCCCATAAAAATTTTCTTTGTCATTATTGTTTGTTCCTATCAACAGAAGTGCACTTTTTTTTTTTCGTTCTCTTTATTTTTTTTACGAAATGAAAAACCATAATTTGATGTTTCAACACGACTAACTCATACATACACACACTAACGTTCGAGGTTAAGGACAAAGTAATTATGTATATATTAAACATTAAACTATTAATAGAGCCCGCTGAGTTTGTTTGCATTATGAGAGATTTTTGTAAGAAGTGTCTATTATCGTGGAAATTTACTTATGGCGCAACCAGAACGAGTGTATAGTATTCATTTTCTCTTACTTACTTCATCGGGGTTTTCAAAATGGTTACATATACCGCGGTCGTTTCGACTGCAGAGAAAAGCCCTATGCAAGGTGTCTTTGTAGCATGAAACGCATATTGATCCACATGAGGAAACCATGAAATGTACTATTGTGATTACAATTGTTTGATTTTACCACTTAAATTGAGTGTATTAATTTAGGCATTACATGTGATTGCAAATTCAATTAAATGCCAATGTGCCTATGTTTTCCTTCCGTGATATGCGATAATCGAAAACAATAATAATCAAGGCCGTTTTGATAGTGAAAAAGGCTTATAATGTTCGATTATTTGCTTTATTTATGAGATGCGATTATGCCACATAGTTGCACCCTGTTTGAACTTGTAAGCGTATTTTATTAATTTATTGAATTCATAAATTATTCCGTCATTCCCTTTTCATTGGCTAGATAAACAGCAATAGCAAGGTAAAATTGAGATGATGTTGCCCTTAATATACATATAGTCTTGAATGACGAAATGGAACTATGAAAGAAATGCTTCGAAAAAGGCAAGAGAAGGAAAATATACTTACGTTGATCTCTGTTTTACGTAAATTGTTCTAATATGTCATGGCATGATTTATGATTCGCCCCTTTGACAGCATCAGTTTGTTTCATTGTCGGTCTTCTAAATCCTTTTTTGTTATGTTGTGAGTAGTGGGTTCATAATTGTAATGCTGTTGGACTTTTCTGAATATAAGTGTTGATAACTGACTTACGCCTGAAGCATAGCTTTCAACTATTTAATTATACGCATTTTACAGTGTTCCTTTAAACTACACAACTGCTCAACTGCTCAACTACTCAATAGTTGCAAATATAGCCTCATTGATAATTTCGTCTAAAACAATCGAAACTTCAGTGAAAACAAACAAAACGACTTTGAAATCATCAAACGAAATACCTTTTTCCATTCAAGTATCCGTATTGTTTGCCTGTAATAATTCTAATAATAATATACCAAAGTAGTTCATCATAACTAAAAAAACGAAACTAGAAACAAGCTTGAAGAACACACGTGCAACAATCACTTTTTTGTCATATCCAATAATCAATTCCAATCATTATAAGCCTCTGCCTTGGAGTTGATAAATCAATCTATTCTCCAAAAACTGATTTATTAAAGAATCTGGTAAGACACGAGATAATCTCGCCCCATTTTTATTTTTTATTTTTTTTAGGTTTGTTTGTTTGAAAGGTTGAACAACGCCGTGTATCGACAACCTAAAGACAGAGACAGCCACTCCACTCATTAATCATACCTAATAAATGCCTCCGGTCTATCAGTCAGCGTTTCATAAAATAATATCGCGAGAGAAAGGGTTATTTGAGGGAAAGAATTTTCTTGTTTCCAGCGATTTAATAAATTGGATTCCCGTATACTCATTATCAATAACTGAACATGGTCAATTGTATTCATCTGATGAACAAGAAAATCATTACTTATTACTACAATCATTACAATCATGTTATGTTCAAGTATATCCAAATTCAGCCACCCAGCCCGTGCAACAAGTTCAACCACAACCTCAAATAAAACGCAATTTGTTAAAGAAGAATGTACAGCAGCAAGAAACTCATGATGACGAACCACCAGCAATTTTTATTAAAACCTATGAAAATGATAAACTATATATACGCGTGCCTTCGAAAGCGAATTTCGGTAACTTACTCAGTTGTCTAATAGTTTGGCAAAATTTGAAGCCACAAGGACTAGCCAAGAAATGGTATTGTGAAAACAAAGTTATCAATCAATCCACCGATTCAACACATGAATTGTTGGTGTGTCGATTCAAAATATATGGTCCAATACCTAGTAAATATAAGAATTTAAACATTGTGAATGGACCGCGAGCTCCAGTATATCAGCCCAAAATAGACGATTTTAGCTCCGGCATTGATGGCTCATATATGCCACAACAGATAGTGGCTGATAATAATAATATAAATGAAGGATGGTTCTATGCAATGGGTGCATTAAATTCTAATGGGATTTTGAATTTCATAAGCGAATTAGATGGAACTTTACTTTACTCGGTGGATATAAAAACAATAATGTCTAGTGAAATTAGAGAAGTTCATAATTCGATTTTCAATAGTTCGAATGTATTGTTTATTGGACAATTGAAAGAACTACGCTATAACAATGTTATGAGAACTACAAGTACATTAACACCCGACCAGTATCTAACGCCATTTTTAACTAGAGATGGGAAAATAGTACCTAATAATCAAAGAATATTGATTGAATTTCCTTTACATATAGATTTGGAGGATTGGTTTGTCGGATTAAATTATTTTGCTAAAAGAGAGTATATTGGATCTTTTGACAGCGATTCCAAGCTTTTCGGGAATGCAGAATCCCCTAAGCTTGCTGATTTTGGAAGAGCAAATTTCAGAGTTTCTAAAAAGTTTTCTATAGATATAATTGAAGCTAAGTTTGAGAATGACGGTAAAAAATCAGGAAAGATTTATGCAGAAGTTAGAATGTGGGGATACCCCTGGTCTAGAACTGCTATTGTTAATCATACTAATAATCCATTTTGGAAGGAGGAATTTCTGACAGATTTACCAATATCTACTCAAATGATTCATATATTGATTAAAAAATGTACTTTTAATGATTCTTCATATTCTAGTAATGATAAACTTCTTGGTACTGTGTATGTTACTCCTGACATACTCACCAAACAAATCAAGACGAGTTCTACAATTATGACAAGTAGTGAATCAAGTAATGGGATACAGGTAAATTCAATACCAATTTCAAATATAGCTAATAGTAGTAACAATCTTGATATTGTAAGATTAACAATTTATGATTCAAATAATATTCCAGTTGGTAAATTATTATTACAGGTGACATTAAAAGAATACCATATTCTTTCACCTCAATTTTTCAAGCCATTGGAAAAGATGTTGATAAATGCTCCAATGAAGGATTTAATTAAATTTTGTAATGAAAATGTGCCATCGTCTGATTTTTATCGAATTAGTGTTGTATTGTTGGATATTTTTCAAAGTCTTGGAGTTGAAGATGATTGGTTCAGGAGTCTAATAGACAGTGAATTGGTCAATATTGATATTATTACGAGAAAGAATTACCATCAAAGAAATAGTCGAGATCAGGCTATAGTGAATACTCACAACAGGTCGCAATCATCGGCGCAAAACAACGTGTTCAATACTTTATTTAGGGGATCTTCAATATTCTCAAAATCATTGGAAAAGTATAATCTTCGTATTGGTCAAGAATATCTTGAAAAAGTTTTTGGAGACTTTTTTGCTAAAATTAGTCGCGAAAAGAAGAATTGTGAAGTTGATCCCAGATATGTCAGAATTCAAGAAAGAACATTACGTAAAGGATTAGGTAATAATGATAAAAGCACTAATGAAGATGATGATGATGAAATGGATGAGAGTAGTGATGAAGAATATGATTCAGAATTGGAACGCGAAAAAGACGAACGGATTAAGCAAATGGTTGAAGAAAATTATCAAAATTTGCATGAATATGCTGAAGAGATTTGGCACAAGATTTATATCACATCAAATGATTTACCACAACAAATCAAGACTCAGTTAAAGAATTTTAGAACAAAAGTTGAATTGGTTTGTGATCCTGAAGATAAGATTACCAGTTTAAATTGTTTGAGTGCTTTCATCTTTTTGAGGTTTTTCTGTCCTGCTATTTTAAACCCTAAGCTATTTTACTTGGCCAAGAACCATCAAACTGGAAGCACGCAACGTACATTGACTTTGATTGCCAAGATCTTGTTGAACCTTGCAAATAGACAAGAATTTAGCCCCCATAAAGAACCGCATTTGGTTAGAATGAATAGTTTCTTGAGAAAACATCAATCTGAAGTTTATGATTATTTTGATAAAATTACCGGACGTAAAAATGATTTTAATGAGAAAATATTGGAGTTGAGTCATGAGGTTAAAAGATTTGATTTGGGATTAGATCAGACATCGAATGAATTACCCACTACTCCATATTTGATTGATAAATATTTAAGATTGACTGAAATTGTGTATTTATTGGATTATAGTAAATATGCAAATAAGCAAAATAATGGAAATGGTAAAGCACTGTCGCCGATAACTAGTCCGCTGAGAGATTATGATATTACATCGGGTACATCTGACTTGGATCCAATAAAATTGAGTGATTTGCGATTATCTGATAAAGACAATGTCTACAAAATTGGGTCATTGGAATTTGAAAAATCGGAATTTCTTGATTTAGCAGGAGATAATGAGACTGAAGGATTTATAAAGTCATTGTGCAAGGGGAATGAAGAAATATTCTCCTTTATAAAATCGAATATTACTTTGAAGGATATTCAAAAACAAAGTACTAAAATAATGAATAAGATCAATGAACTTCAAGCATATCTTGAGAATTACGAGTTTCCCAGAAACTTCAAAGATCCACAATTATGGGAGGTTTTCACCAATGACGTCATGAGTAAATGCTGGTTGGATCTTTCGAGAAACTGCTTAATTTCTTCTGATATTGTACCTAGTAATAATGCATATAAGAGGTTAGTTGAAGATCATGCATTAGCGGGCCTAAAGTTGAAATTCAATGATGTGCAACAATTGCAAGGGAATTCTTCAATGACCAGTTTACATTTGAACCCTAGTCATAATAATAATAGTAACGGTAATGCACATCCAGATTCTGCTTTCCAAACCAGGATGAGTACCAGTTTCAGTACAAATAGTATTGGAAGTATGATGAAATCGAACTCGTCAAAGAATCCATTGAAGAAATGGTTTAGAAAGACCTGAGGGAAAAAAATTAGTGTTTAGTGTAGATATATAGATAGATTACAATTTGTGTGTATTTTGTATTATACTTAAATGTATGTAGTATTTGGCTGTGAAGTATATGTGGCTGTTGGGTCAATGAAGACGATTGCGAGTTATTCTTTTGATAATCTTATCAAAAGAAATCTATCAAATCAAAAGAAATCTTATCAAAAGAATAACTCGCAGCATTATTCAATCCAATCCAATCCATGCAGCAAGAAAGTGCAAAAAATGAATAGGACTACACTAGAGCGACAGAGCTATAATTTAGGTTTAGCGAGTTTTAAGAGTTGCTTCTATTTACCATTATTCAGGTCATTGTAGAAGCAAAAATGCAAAGGAATATGCAAGAATCTGTTTATTTGTGAGTCAGCCTACAAGTCTTGTCGCTAAGATCTATTCAGCACCCTGCTGTATACATGTTGAATGTCTTTCTTTATATACAATACTCTGCATTTAATACAGCCGGATTCAACGGTTACATAGACAACATGTAGATCGCACAGTGAAGTGAAATGAAATGAAATGACGTGAAATTAAATTACAATGGTTCTGCTATAGAGTTGCTAATCATCATTTGTTTAACGGCTGTCGGATATAAAAGAATTCTGATAATCCAGATAAAGTATTGACGTGTGGATGTTCTCATTTTTTACACAACCTGCAGGAAAGCAAACTGGAAAAAAATAAAAAAAAATTAAAAAAAAAATGTAAAATGAAGGTTTTAAAAAATATAAAACAAAAACAAACAAATAAATGAACAAAAAAAGCTGATAAAAAAATAAACAAAAAAAACAGCCAAATTGAAGTTGAATCAATCACAACAAGAACAACTGCACCTGCAACTGCAACTGAAGAGATATTGGTCTTGTGGGTAATCAAGATAAACATCAGCAATTCCAATACACTCTGCTTTTATTAGGCAATGGTGATGCCACAACTATACTACTCATGGTGTAACAATAAGTGGTTATTGGTCTGAAAATTCACCGCGCGCTCAGACATGCGCACCCACAATTCCGCACGGGAGGTTTCTTCGCACTGACTCAATTTCAGATCAATTCGGCCTCAGTCGCTCGCTCTCTCACTCTCACTGGTAATTCTGTCACTCTGTCACTATTTCTGTCTTTCCACGAGTTTTTTTAACGCACACACAAAACAACTCAACTAAATACTCATCATTACGTTACATTTCTTTCTTTCTTTCTTTCTCTTTCTTGCTTTCTTGTTTCTTCATTCTTCTTTCTTTGCTTGTCATTTGTTACTTCTTTGATTGTTTGTTTTAAAGCTACAAGTCACTATTAACTTTTATTATTTAACCACGTCTCATCTCATTCTTTGCATAACACATCGCATCAACAGGAACCACCACCTCCTCCTCCAGTATACATGACTACACAAACAATGACCTCCGTATCCGAAGAAGAAGTTTTAGCATCATATCCTCAAATCAGTGCTCCAACTGACCTAACAGGCTACACATCAAACTTAACTGAAGAGCAAGCCAAATTAGTAATTGAATTAAGAAAACAATTGGTGGATTTGGGTTATAAGGAAAGATTGGATGATGCTTCGTTATTACGTTTCTTAAGGGCAAGAAAGTTTGATTTGAAACTAGCTAAGGAAATGTTTGTTAATTGTGAGAACTGGAGAAAGGAGTTTGGTACAAATACAATTTTAAAAGATTTCAAATACGAAGAAAAACCAATCGTTGCTAGAATGTACCCTACTTATTATCATAAAACTGATAAAGATGGACGTCCTGTTTATATCGAAGAGTTGGGAAAAGTTGATTTAACAAAAATGTTGAAGATTACCACTCAAGAAAGAATGTTGAAGAATTTAGTTTGGGAATATGAAGCAATGGTTCACTATCGTTTGCCTGCTTGTTCAAGAAAAGCAGGTTATTTAGTTGAGACTTCCTGTACGATTTTGGATTTGAAAGGTATATCTATTACCTCTGCGTACAATGTTATTGGCTATGTTAGAGAAGCTTCCAAAATTGGTCAGGATTATTATCCAGAAAGAATGGGGAAATTTTACTTGATTAATGCACCATTTGGATTTTCAACTGCATTTAAGTTATTCAAACCATTTTTAGATCCAGTTACAGTTTCAAAAATTCATATTTTGGGTTACAGTTATCAAAAAGAATTATTGAAACAAATCCCACCACAGAATTTGCCAATTAAATTTGGTGGTAAGTCCGAGGCTTCAGACGATGAATTATTGTTAAAAGATGTCGGTCCTTGGAGAGACCCACAGTATATTGGTCCAGAAGGCGAAGCACCAAGAGCTTTCGATATGTAGAAGAGTTACACGATTTATTCCAACGTTTGATTTAAATTTATAAATATAATACCCATAGGGGATTGATACACATCAATATATATATATTAAATTGTGGTTGTCTATTCTGTAGTTTCTGTGGTCTTATACTGTTGTTGTAATAACTAGTGGAAATGCTCTCCTTCCTTATCTCGCGAAGGTAACAAGGGGATGCAGCAAAAACAAAAGTTTTTTTTGCGGCAAGAATAAATCAAAAACTCTTGATTTCAATAAATTGCCAGGTATTTGATCAATGTAGCTTCTTTTCAAATGAAAGCAATGACACAGGATCAACCGGGAGCCGCAACCTTAAATCAGCCATCTACGGCTGCTTCTTCCTCTTTATCGTCAACCAGGTCTCCTCGAGACACATCCCTTTCGTCGACCAGCTACCAAGATTACAAACAATATCCGCTACATAAACCCATCATGTCCAAGAAATTCAGCTATATAGATAATCCCTTCTACTACTTTGATACGAACCTACAGAAAAGCAAACTAGATGAGCCAGCACAAGAGGACGTAGGAGAACACGATAAAGAAGAAGAAGAAGAAGAAGTAAAAGAGAAAAAGCGATCTAAGGTTTTCAACAAGAATGGGTGTAGACACATAATTGCCACACTTGTGATCCTCATCATCTTTGCACTTGCCATCATATTTGCAATCATGGCGTCGTTCATCATAAACAATCCGTTAAGAGACGGCACTAAAGTTGAAAAACTAACTGACTACAAATACTCGCAGTTGAAAGCAATTCGAACAAACTTGATTGATCCAGATACGCCATTGCCGCATAAGAAAGATAACTGGACTTTGGTGTTTCTGGACGAGTTCAACCTTGATGGTCGCACGTTCCATGAGCTTGATGATCAGTTTTTCACTGCTGTTGATTTGTATTATACTGCTACGAATGACTTGGAGTACTATAGACCCGAGATGATCACCACTAGGAACGGGTCGTTGGAAATCACCTTTGACAAGTTCAATTTTTCCGGGTTAGAGTACGTTTCTGGAATGTTACAGAGCTGGAACAAGTTGTGCTTTAATAAGCAGGCCAGGATTGAAGTCATGGCCAAGTTGCCGAGTGATGTTAAGTATGGACTCTGGCCCGCAGTGTGGTCGCTAGGAAACTTGGCAAGACCGGGTTATTTAGCTACCACTGATGGGGTCTGGCCGTATACGTATAACGAATGTGATTTGGGAATCACTAAAAACCAGTCGACTTTAAATGAAAAAATGTCGTATCTTCCTGGTCAACGATTAAGTCGGTGTACTTGTTTTGGCGAGGACCATCCCAGCTTGGGCGTCGGTCGAGGTGCACCTGAGATTGATATAATTGAAGGATTGTTCCAGTACGGAAAGTATTGGGGCGTTCAGACACTACAAGTTGCGCCTTTTGATGAATGGTGGAGACCCGATTATGACTATGTTGAAATTGAAAATAAGAATTTGACTATAGTTAGAGAGGATATCGGTACTGTGTATCAGGAATCAATATCGTTAGGAACATTAATTGAAATGGCAGAATTTCATAAATTTACTGTCGAATATAAGAGCTTAGGCAACGAAGATAGTTATATCAAATTTGCAATTGACGATGTTCCCACGTTTACGCTAAATGGATCAGCCTTGCATCCAAACGAACACATTGGGTGGAGACAAATCACAAAGGAGCCGATGTCTCTTATTTTTAACATGGGCTTGTCTCGATCTTGGAATTCAGATTTACAATTAGATAAATTGAATCTCCCTGCCAAATTCTACATTGATTATATTAGAATTTATCAACCTGGGGATAAGACTGAAATGACTTGTGATCCCGATGATTATCCTACAGAGAACTACATAAATTCACATTGGATAGCGTATGATAATTCCGAATTAACAACTTGGGAATCGGCTGGCTTTCCATTTCCGAAGAATTCCTTGGTTAATCAATGTAAATCACCGAACGCCCCACCATAAGCTCTTTTTTTGTGTTCAGAAAATTTTTCCTCTTTTGCTTTAATACCATCTATACATTTATATACGTTTTTACTATAAATTCCATATTGATAAATAATAGTGCATATATTGATTTAATGTTGTTTAATCTACAACTATTATTGCTACTATTGATATGCGGTGAATCGCTAGCAAAGACTCATACTTTTAATTGGGATGTGAGTTATGTGTCAGCCAATCCGGACGGATTGCATGAACGACGCATGATTGGAATAAATAATGAGTGGCCATTACCGACCATAAGAGTTAAGAAACATGATAGGGTGATAATTAACCTAAACAACCAACTACCCGACAGAAATGTATCTTTACATTTCCATGGATTGTTTCAGAATGGATCAATTGGCCAAGATGGCCCGGAGCTTGTCACCCAGTGTCCTATTGCTCCTGGTGTGAATTTTACGTATGACTTCAACGTGGGCGAACAACTGGGAACATACTGGTATCATTCCCACAGTGGATCCCAGTATGGAGATGGATTAAGAGGAATCTTCATCATAGAAAATGATGATGCGTGGTATGAGTTTGATGAAGAAGTGACGTTATCTGTTGGAGATCATTATCATTTGGAAAGTCCCGAGATTATTAAAAAGTTTATGACTAGGTTCAATCCGACGGGTGCAGAACCCATTCCTCAAAACAGTTTATTCAATGAAACTAAAAATGTGACTTGGAACGTCAAACCTGATACCACATACTTGTTGAGAATTGTAAATATGGGTTTATTCGTATCTCATTATTTGTATCTTGAAGATCACACATTTACTATTGTCGAAGTTGACGGTGTGAATGTCGAACCATATGAGGTTGACTCGTTGTATGTGTCAGTAGCCCAAAGATATGTTGTTGTACTTAAGACCAAAAAGGATACCAAGCAAAATTATAGGTTTGTTAATGTATTAGATCAAGAAATGTTGGATTTGGTTCCTAAAGATTTACAGATTGTATCTACAAACTGGGTTGTATATGATCAAAATGAAGAATTGCCTGAGCATTTACCATATCATAAGTTTAAAAAGGCTATAGAGTCATTAAAGGGATTTGATGATATGGATTTAAAACCTCTAGATTATAATAAGAATCAGATCAACTTGTTACCTGAACCAGATGTAACGATTCAAGTCAATTTTACTATGGAAGTGCTAGGAGATGGAGTTACTTATGCTTTATTTAATGGAAAATCATACACGCCACCAAAAGTTCCAACATTATACACTGTGTTGTCCAGTGGTGAACTTGCCAATAATCAGGACATTTATGGGTCAAATACAAATTCATTCTTGTTACAGCGTGACGAAATTGTTGATATCATATTAAATAATCAAGATTCTGGTAAGCACCCATTCCATCTACATGGACATACGTTCCAGGTAATATCGAGAGATAATAATGATGATGAAGATAATCCGTTAACTTTTGATCCTAATAATGATACAATGAC
The DNA here is from genome assembly GCA_030572795.1 of Nematodospora anomalae. Taxonomy (NCBI): domain Eukaryota; kingdom Fungi; phylum Ascomycota; class Pichiomycetes; order Serinales; family Debaryomycetaceae; genus Nematodospora; species Nematodospora anomalae. Next base: position 108,902 of record JAJMBC010000013.1, on the reverse strand, counting down.
CAATTATCCCGAATTTCCTATGATTAGAGATACGGTACAAGTTGATCCGTATGGTTTCATTGTGCTTCGTTTTAAAGCAAATAACCCAGGTGTTTGGTTTTTCCATTGTCATTTAGATTGGCATTTAGAACAAGGTTTAGCATTATTATTGATTGAAGCACCACAGGATTTACAATTACTACAACCTAATATAAGTAAGAACCACATAGATGCCTGTAAATCCGTGGGTATGGCATACAAAGGAAATGCGGCTGCAAATATGGATTTCTTAGATCTAGCAGGACAGAATTTACAATCACCTCCATTGCCGGAAGGGTTTACGAGAATCGGTTACATTGCAATGTTCCTCTGCACGGCTATTGCCCTTTACGGCTTATGGTGTATTTACCAATATGGTATTGAAGATGTCAATAAAGATAATTCAGCAGTTGTTATCGAACGATTGTATAAAATTCTTGACAAATACGGGGAATAGTTTCGAGAGATAAATTAAGTGTGTAATACGAAGTTTATAGCGGTGCCGTGGTGTTGGAGTGTGAGTAATTTTTGGGAATGCATACAAATAGGCTTGCTTGGTTTTCATAAAGTGTTTTTTTTTGTTCCACTGTTGTGCGGGTATCTTAACAGTTCGCTAAATTTATACAATTCTGAAAACGTTCCGGTTCCGCACGATGCCAAAAATCAATTCTAGGTTATCAATTATATAAATATCGATAGATTTTTCCCCAAGATTGGTTACGCCCCCCACAACAAGAAGAAATATGACAAAATACGTAATTGTGGGGTATGTGAACCATTTTGAGTTCTACGTCGTGAACTGATCGACTAACAAGTTTGGTGCTGGTATCATTGGGTTATATACCGCATTTAGTTTAATTGAAAGGGGAGTCTCTCCCCAGGAAATCACCATCATTGCAGAGTACTTACCAGGAGATGAGTCCATAAACTATACGTCTCCATATGCAGGCGGTAACTTTTCGTGTATCACGGGTGACGATCCAGCCACCTTGGAGTTCGACAAGTACACTTATTTGAATCTCGGGCGTATCCAGAGGGCCATTGGTGGGAAGACGTTTGGCTTGGATAGATACATGAGTACTGAGTATTGGGATGCCAAGCCATCGCAAGCAAAGATCGACTCATTGGCTAGTTACTTGCAAGAATATCAAGTTGTGTCTGATTCCGACTTGCCAGCAGGTGTCGAGTTTGGAATCAGATTTAGGGCCTGGAATTTTAATTGTCCCAAATTTTTAATGAATTTGAAGCTTTATTTGGAGAAGGAGGGTGTGAAGTTTCAAAGAAGGAAGCTTACTCATATTGTCCAGGCTTATGTTACAAATGGCACGAAGATTGTGTTTAATTGCACGGGTATTGGAGCAAGATCAATTCGTGGTATTGAAGACAAAAATGTATACCCAGCTAGAGGTCAAGTCGTGGTGATTAAAGCTCCTCATATTATGGAGAACGTATTAAGATGGGGTCAAGGAGAACCTACGTATATTATCAAACGTCCCTATTCTCATGACCAATGTATCTTGGGTGGTTTTTATCAAAAAGACGATTGGACTCCGGACACTTTGAAATCACAAAGCGATGATATTTTGAACAGAACAACTAAATTGTTTCCAAAGATTTTGAATGATAATCCACACGGTAATAAGATTAGTGATTTGGAAGTTGTTAGAGTTGCTGCTGGATTGAGACCCGGTAGACATGGTGGTGCTAGGGTTGAAAAGGAGTTTTTCGATGAAGGCAAAATATTGATCCATAATTATGGTGCTAGTGGATATGGTTATCAAGCTGGATTTGGTATGGCTCATAAAGCTGCTCAATTAGCTATTGATAAATCCAAACTTTAAATAAATAAATTGATTTCCGTAAATATATACTTGCGTACTTCTGGTCAATAAAATATTGTAGTTCTTAAAATTTGATCTATGTCTTGGAAAAGGATAGTAAGGAAAGCGAAAAAAATATCACCAACTTTTTTTTTGCCTCAGTCTTATCGGTACTGAAAAGACGTAACCTCTAGTCATTTTTTTAACATACATCTTAATTCAAATCATTATGTCACAGTTATTTGAATGGGCATTTGGTAAGAAATTAACACCACAAGAGCGACTTCGAAAAAATCAAAGAGCTCTTGAAAAGACACAACGAGAGTTGACTCGAGAGGTTACAAAGTTACAGCAACAAGAAAAGAAATTGATTAGTGATATCAAAAAGTCAGCAAAAGCGGGACAAATATCGAGTGCTAAAATACAGGCTAAAGATTTGATCAGAACAAAATCATATATCTCCAAGTTCAATTCAATGAAAGCTCAATTGCAAGCTATATCTTTAAGGGTTCAGAGCGTAAGATCGAACCAACAAATGGCACTATCAATGAGAGATGCTACAAGAGTATTATCAGGTATGAATAGATCAATGAATTTACCGCAATTATCAAGAATAGCTCAAGAATTTGCTAAGGAAAATGACTTAATGGATCAAAAACAAGAGTTCATGGATGATGCAATCGATGATGCAATGGCTATGGACGAAGATGAACTCGGGGAGGAAGAGCAAATCGATGAAATATTGGGCAAAGTGTTGGACGAAATTGGAGTTGATTTGAATACCAACTTGAAGGATACGCCTCAAGGGATAAATGTAGGTGGAGAAGCTGTTACAAACGGTAGAGTTGCAGAAGCCGTTGGAGCTAATGGTGGTGGTATAACTGCAGACGAAGACGATTTACAGGCTCGTTTAGATAGTTTAAAGAAATAAATTAATTAATTAATATATTAGTTATTCTATCTAAGTGTTTAATTAATTTATGTAACCTTTTTCTAAAAGATAATCTAAAATTTGTTCAGCTGCTTCTTCAACTGAGAGACCAGAATGATTACTTACGTGAACTTCCGGATTTTCTGGGGCTTCATAAGGTGCACTAATACCGGTAAATTCTTTAATAATACCTTCTCTTGCCTTTTTGTACAACCCTTTTGGATCCCTTTCTTCTGCTACTTCTATAGGAACATCAATATAAACTTCAACAAAGGGCAAATCATCCTTCTCGTGTAGCTCCCTGGCTAATTGTCTATCGGCTTTATAAGGACTAATAAATGACGTTAAAGTAACACAACAAGAGTCACTAAACAATTTAGCGACTTCACTGATTCGGCGAATATTTTCGTTTCTATCGCCTTCACTGAATCCTAAATCTTTATTCAAACCAAACCTGATATTGTCACCATCCAATCTATACGAATTCAAACCTCTAGCTAAAATAGACTGTTCTAATGCACATGCAATTGTTGATTTTCCACTGGCCGATAAACCAGTTAACCATACTGTAACACCTTGTTGTTTTCTAAATTCGGCACGCTCTTCGTGAGTTAAATTCGGATGCCAGGTTATATTAGTAGCCATTATTTAATAAGTTTAGGAGAAAGCAGTAGTAGAGTAAGTTGTACCATTGAAAAGTTCAACCACGAAACAGGTCTCAAGATCTTCAATTTGCAATTAATCATTGCACGTGAGTAAATCTCATTGTGTTTGGAACGACCCTAAATCTGAATCAAAGTCGCTGCAACTGTTTTCTTATCATGCTCTTGAGGACAACACTAGGAAGGTCTGATTAGTTTGAAGGCTTGACGCTGATACCTGAGTTTGCAAACAAATCTGATGTGATTTTCTTGGGATTGCACACATGCGTTGCAAAAGGTGAAAAAAAAAGTAAAAACTATAGGAAGAATAAAACACAACCTTTCAAGATATTTGTCAGTTTAATTCTCTATATAAGAAAGCAACCTGTCACTTTAAGGCAAGCTACCTAGTAATAAGCATGTGGTGGATTGGTTACATTCTTGAAGCTTAGTGTTATTGCCTTGGTTGAAGCATACTCGTTTTTTTCATGAGAAAGCTTGTCAAGGAAAAGAAGTACATGAGAAAAAAATTTTATTCACTAAGATATGAATACCTTCAACACTGACTATTAAACAAGCAATCAATCACCTCTTTTCTCAGATAGGTCTCAGCATTCATAATGTATTACGAACTATTTGCCATAGCACGTATAGCGGATCCATTGCAAATAACAAAAGAAGCTACAAAAATTGCTTCAACAGTTGGAAAATTGATTTTAAACAATAGAGGTGTCATAAGAGATATTACCGGCCTTGGAGCAAAACCATTACCCAAAATTATTTCCAAAGAACAAGAAAGACACTTTCAAGGCTACCAATTTATAATGGGGTTTGACTGCTCTACGAATGTCCAAGCTCAGCTTTTAAGAACTTTAAGAAGAGACCCAAGAATAATAAGATGTAGTATTAAAAAGCACGATTTATCACACGATTTGAATCCAGGTACTTCTATTGAACAAGCTTTGAATGCTGTTGAAAAGTAGAATAACCGCCGGAGAAATAGGAGACAGGGAATGAAATTCATTTACAGGACAAACGTTATTGATTTTTATTTGTCGTTGCATGTACATATAAATATATATATTTAATAATCATTTGGGAAGAATCACAGTAGATGTTTGTAAGGCGTCTCCGTGGTCTAATTGTAGCCAATATTTTCATGTAGTTTACTGGTTGATTGATGACAGAGGGTTTTGACGAGACGATTGTGGGCTGCATTTGCTGCTGGGCAGTGCCGTATAAATGCATTATCTAACCGTATTGCAACACTACTAGCAGAACACGCATTATAGTGGAACTTTACAACAGACCAGATCAGAGCTCATTTAGCTTTCTGGAGCCTACACTCTAATACAGCGACACGGTCACATTTATAGACCATTATTGCACGTGAGCCGCATAGCTGTTCCAACTTGGTCTGTTCTGTAATTCTGCAGAACTAAAGCAGAACAAGGTAAACAAAACAAAAACAAAAAGTAAAAAAAAAAAAATCAAAACAAATAACAAAATACAACAGGAAAGAAAACTATTCTAACCAATAAGAATTGTATAGTTATCGCATAATTTATCATCAACTTTATTCAACTGTTAGTGGTATTCAATCATTTCCAACCATTATTAAATAGTATTAGCCAACGGAAAGGTGTTTGTGACAAAGGACTTTTGCCTCCCACGAGATTAACTGTATACATTCTTTTTTTTACTCCCATTGACTGCTTTGCAATTGCCAAAGCCAGAGCCAACTAACCACACCTCGAAAGCTACCCCCCCTCCCCATCAAGCACCCTACAAATTTACCCACAAAGTTCAAATTTCTAGACTATGAATGATAGTGTAGAGGGACCACAGAATAATGAAGTAACGGTTCTAACTCAGGATATATTATACAATTCTACAAATTATTCCCAAAGTCCAAAAAGGAATAGACCTTTGTCGAATAATAATTCTCCAACAAGTAATAAGTCTCCAAAGAGATCACTTAATTTGAGTCCCTTACGAAGAAGGCAACAGCAACAACAGTCTGCCGGTTTGTCATCTATAAATAATAACCAAGCATCTGCCATAACTTCCTCGTCGAATTCGCAGATTCATGATGATTTCAAAACTTTAGAAAGAAGTTTTGCTGATTCTTTGTTGAAATGCAATACTTTGGCCAGCGAAAACCAAAGATTGCAGCATGAATTGAGCTTGAAACTGTCGCTATTGGAGTCGCAGAAGGAGAAACTTGAGTTTTATGAACAGAGTATAAAAGAAGCTGAGTTTGAGAATATCAAAATTCAAGAGTTTTCAACAAAACAAATATCAATGTATGAAGATATAATTGACAATTTACAAAATAAAGTATTGGAATTGGGTCAAGCCATAGAGTCAAGACAGCACCATCAAAAATGTGATCAACTTAGTGATAATTCCGACAAAGAATTGATGCTGAAATACCAAAGAGTGATACGAGATTATAAAGTCCTTGAGTCTCAATTTGAAGTGGAAAAGAAATCCAAATTAGTTCTAATGGATCAAATTGAGTTTCTTGCTCGTAAAAATGAGGATCTTGTAAAACAAATTGGAAGTCCCACATCAGAAGACTTAAATAGCAGTCATAACTATATAGACGAAATAACCCAGTTCACTAACCATACAATGAACCAATTGACAGACGACGAGGAAGGTAAAGGTAGTGATAAATCGTTTGAGAAAACAAATATTTACGGAGATATAGGTACTGCCGATCATTCTTCACCTATCAAAGATACTTCTAATGAATCCGTTAAAATGCACCCAAACTTTCAATTCCCAGCATCAGCGGCGCCCCCAACTTTTCCACCTTCTCCTGATCCGGCATCAAAAGATAAAAGGCAATCCTTACCTACAAAGCTAAAAGCAATGCTGCATGCCGAAAATTCAGAATTCATATTATCCCCGTTTAAACTAACTCCGGGAAATTCTTCATTTGCGGAGGGAGATGATGCAGTATTTAATAATACTAATAATACATCGATTGTCAAACGATATTCCACGACAAAACCAAATCATTCCCGGTATAATAGTCACGATATAATACTGATCAAAGTCGAATTTGAGAAAGAACCCACAGCAAGAAGTACATCTGTACCCGAAAAGTCACATAGACCACCGCTGACCTTCAATATAATAGAGGAAAGTATGGATGAAGACGTTGCTAAATCTCACCACCGTAATGGAACACTATTTGCATTGACTGGATATGATGAATTAGACTTGAGTAAGAATTTTTCTTGTGAAGACACAGCATCATCATCAAAACGCTCAAGCACCTTAATATCAGACGAAAAAACAAGACAAGAAATTACGAAATTGAAGTTTGAATTACAATCTTTGAAATTACATAATGAAAAATTGTTGTCGTACATCGGATTTGAATTACAAAAACAAAAGAAAAATATTAAACGATTGAGTCAAAAACAATCAACAAGATCGTTAAGAGGAGGGACCAAAAAAATTGAATACTCGGATGCAAAACTAATTGAAAAATCAAGAGATGTGTTAATTAATAAAAAACGAGTGTTGAGATCAGTTTCAATAAATACAATTTTCAATCATAATAATGAAACGTTTGCCAAGGATTCAATACACATTAATAAGATTGGATTGTTAGGACAAAGAAATCTCGCAAGTGAGCCTACGTATTGTGTGTACGATGGAGATGTAGGAGACGAAGAAGAACGATTAGCTGATGACAAAATGGTTAAAAAATTTTCATCTCAAGTGTTCAACAACAAGTCAGCATTGTATTCATTAAGTGAAGATGAGTTGGATAGCGATTTTGAAAATACTTGGGAATGCAACGAAGATGCAGAATGCGAAGAAACTTCGACATCATCGGGCACATACTCATCAGAAGAAGAAGCAGGGGTATTTAATCAAATCAAACATATAGTCATGGGTAAGAAAGACACTAAATCGAAATCCAAAAGAAAGAAACCTCAACGCGAAGATTTAGTGGATGACGGATTAAAATTCAAATTTTTGACAATTGCCTTGGGTATAATGATTATTGGCTTTAAGTTGACACCTCAAAAAGATAATGTTTCGGTTTCCCCATAAAGTGTATTGTACGTTTGTATATTATATTATATTATCTTCTACCATTTTATTTTAATGAGTTATATTATCTTATACTATTTTATATTTTAATCTGGATCTTGTATTATATTAATCTAAATCTTAATTTTGAATTGTATTAATCTTTATTAATCGCAACCTTATAGTATAATCTTTATTAATCGTCAACTTATAGCATAATCTTCATCTTATACGTTGTCTTGTTCTTATCTTATCGTTCAGTACCTGAAGTGGAACGATTGTTCAATTTTTTTATACGGCCGCAAACGTAATCGCGCTCGTGATGGACGTGGCGAGAGAGGTGTTCCTCCGCCTCTTTCCCTACGGTAGTGTGGATCTGCAGGTGTCAGCTGGAACTAGTTAGCGTCGTTAGGGTTTTTTAGGCGCGCAGATATTACACTTTACACTTCACACTTTGCATATTATACTTTACACTTTACAGATTATACTTTACACTTTACATATTATACGTGTTCTATTGTGTAGTGTTTCAGTCGGTATTATAATTCTTTGTCTTTGTGGCACCTCATTTTGTGATGATGCAAAATTTAGTCAAGAAAATCACACCACTTTCGCTACCACCACCAAACCATCTATGAATTCGTTCAGTTATCTGTCACAAGATTACCCTCACAGTGATTATTATATCTCATGGTCAGATGAAAATATAATTATTTCATTTATATAGCTCATCAAAGCATCCTGTATCATAAATAATTCTCTTTACAAGCGAGTCACTCCCTCTCCAGCAAGGTATATATTACTGATTCTACGGTTGCAATACTTTTACCGTCTATTTTCTTTGTTTTTGTCTCCACGTACAAGGCAGAACGGCATTCAAGCACAGACACAACCCTCAAGCACAGGCACAACCCTCAATATGGCACTTCGAAATTACTTATATGCTAAACATAATCACGATACCACGATAGACACGAGGATAAACAAGCAGACTGAGGCTATGGTGGAGGCACAATCTCAGGGCAGCATTCGCAAACTGAATAATATCGAGAAGATCATTGAAAATATTCACGATATTCAAATCTCAAACGAAAAGTGCACAAATCTGTGTGAGTCTTGCAATTGCAAAGAAAAGAACGTTGTTAACAAGGATGTGAGTCCAGCCATACAAGTTGAAGTCGCTGATACCGAAATCGACTTTACTAATTCGAATTAATATGCATGCTTTGTATAATCGAGAAAGCCACAGGGATATAATGGGGGTAGAATGAGAACGAGTAAATAGTTTTATTTTATTTCATGGTATTTAATTAATATACATAATATTGTCAATAGAAAGTGTTTAAATATCATTTATCATTCCATCTCTTACCATTCCTTGGTCCCAACATCGCGATTGAATTTCGCGTATTCCTGTTCAAATTCGCATCAGTTAACGAATTTGAAGTAGAGGTGTTCAACATATTAGCACTAGGGTTCAACCGAAAATATTCATCAAAATTATTCATTTGCAGTTGATTCTGTAGATGCTGTTGTTGATGTTGATGCTGTTGTTGTTGTTGTTGCAAGTGAGCTCCTTGACGCAATTGAATCTGCACTAGTGAATCAATCGACGAAAGTGGATGTGTCTGGATTCTGTTGGAAGTTGATGCAGATAAAGGCACAGGCAACGTTGGTGGTAGTTGTTGCTGCTGATGTTGCTTTTGATCATGTATTTGTTCTTGCGGTTGACTATGAGTACGTTGTTGATGAGCATGCATTTGTTCTTTTGTTTGATGGTGATCTTGTGGATTATGTTCTTGCCGAGCCATTTGTTGCACCATCATGGAACCAATACCTTGAGCTTTCTGTTGTGATATTGTTGTCAATAACGTCGGGGTTATTGGTGAGGCTAAAGTAGTTAATGGTGATGATAATCTGTAGCTCTTTTGAGCATTATGAATATCTGGCTGTTGCTGTTGCTGTTGCTGCTGCTGTTGATGTTGTTGTTGTTGATGTTGTTGATGCTGCTGATGTTGTTGTTGTTTTTGCTCTTGTTGTTGTTGCTGCTGTTGCTGCTGTTGCTGCTGCTGCTGCTGCTGCTGTTGTTGTTGTTGTTCTTGTTGTTGTTGTTGCTCTTGTTGTTGCTGTTCTTGTTGCAACTGCTGTTGTTGCATTGATCTTGTATTTATTATTCTTTCATTAAAAAAAGAGTCCTTGAATTCTTGAAATATCTTTACTGTCTGTGGGTACTCATACTGATGAACATGAAAGAATCTATCAGCAAACATGTATATAAACCTTTCAATATCAATAGCGTTAATTGGATGATTGATATCACTAATTGATGTGGTAATTTGTTTCTGGTTAGTAGTTGCAGAAGGTAATCTCTCAGTCACTAAAGTTTGATTCATATTTGACTCACTAGTTGTCCTTTCTGTAGCCACCGCTGAGTTGACATTTGCTGACATATGTGTCTCGGATGAAGGCATTCGAACATGTTGCAGTTCTGGTTGTGGTTGTTGCTGTTTTTGTTGGTGTGCCTGGAACCCTGGTCTGTGCTGGGGCTGTTGTTGTCGCAGTTGTTGTCGCAGCATATGCTGTGACTTATCTCTCTGCTGTTGTTTATAATCATTCATCGGTTGTTCGTATCCAAAACTACTTGTGCTACGTATCGTATTATCTGTTGTATATTGTGGTTGGGCATTACGTTCCTGTAACTCATGTGAAGAGGGAGACTTTCTCTGAACTGCTTGCACATTATGATTTTGGCTCTGATATTGCTTCAGTTCTCTATTCTGTTTATCGATTCCAAAATTCAATCCAAGTGATGAACTGTTGTTAGTGAAGCTCAACCCCTGTTGTGGTCTAAATTGATTTCTGGGCACTTCATCTAGATTTTGTATTGATTGTCGTGAAGGCGAAATTGATGTTGGTAATACCTGTGGCTGAGGCTGAGGCGGTACAAGTAAATCGTAGGTTGTATTCGTTTCATCAATTGATGCACCTTTCTTTCGTCTTACTTCAATGGTGCCTGCAGGTTCATTGTCATTATGTTCATGACCTATAGCAGCAAATTTTGGATCGTAATTTTCCTCATTTGCAGGCGAAGGTTCTTCGGAGGTGTTCAATGCAACAAAATTTCTTACTTCGTTTGATTGAGGAGAACTTTGACTTTTGATATTATTCTCCAATCTCCTTTTGTTTATACCGTGTCTTTTCTTGAATTGACTTAACCATCCATGACTAAAACTATGTAGACGTTTGGGATCATCGACGCCGTATTGATGTGCATAAATTGACCAATGTTCTCTCAAGATAGGCTCCGTTATAGGTTCATTTTTTTCTAATCTTCTTTGAACTAATTTATCCATGGCCTTATTTATTTTCTCATACTTGAATTTGACTTTCCTTCTACTATTCTTTGCAAATTTGAAATCAGCTTGACTAAATCGTTTACGTAAGTCTTCTTCATTCTTGAGCCATTCACTAAAAGAAGAAGTTGATATCGATATTTCATTTTTAAATCTATCTACCGTTTCCAGCTGTGGTCTATCAGATTGATGATAATAATCTAGCACCTGAAGTTTCTGAGCCAAAGTAGCTCTAGGAAGTTTCGAGGACATCATCAAAGCCCCAGGGTTTTCCAACTGAATGCACGGCGTTGAAAAATCAGGAAATGGGTCTGAGCTGTCGTAAACAATTGATTGTTTCGACGCCCTGGTTGTAGATGCACTCAAAAACAAAGATTATACTCTTACGCAATGAAATCTCTGAATTCTTGAATGGCAATATAATCAATAACAAACTTGCGGAGTATTAAACCGTTATTCTCAAAAAATTGAATATGAATTATACTTTGATTAAATAATAGCTGGGAGTATATGTATGTAACATATGCAATTGAAATTCTCTCTTAACAGAATATGAAGTTAAAAAAAAAGGTTTCCTGATTGCACAAGTTTTTTCTGTTCACCATAAAAGATACATCAAGTAGAGAAGAAGGGCCCAGAGAGTGTGTTATCAATGTGGTGATTTATATATGTATAAGATAGGATTCATGATATATAATTCCTCGTTTTGCTACATTTAAATTCTTTAATGAGAACCAGCACCTCTGCTTACTCTTTCCAAAACTGATTCATAAGCAACTTCTGAAAAATCGGTACCTTGAATGTCTGCAGCAACACCATTCAAGGCTCTTCTTAAAGAATCCTTAGATGAGGCATAGACCATCTTAGCTCTGACAGGAGCGGTGTCCGGAGACCAAGTGTAAAAGACAATCTTAGATCTTTTGCCTTCACCACCACCAATTTCGTATTCAAAATCGTAAATGGCATATTTGCATTCATTTTCAGGCAAGCTTTCTAAAAAGGCGTCATAATCACCATCAGTCGAAGTCTTGTCAACGACAATTTCAGTTTTGGCATCGTTTAATGTGTAAATGATAAACTTATACTTCTTTCCTAATTTCAAATCATTGAAGGCAGCTAATGATTCATCTGCAACGGTGACACTAAGAGTAGATAGTTAGTATATGGTTTATAAATACCAGGTGCGACTGTAATTGAGCATACCCTGATCTAGACTGTTGTAATCACGTTAGTATGAATTTCTCAAAATGATCCTTAACTTCACAATTATTTTCTCGACATCAATTGACGTAATACCAATTGAGAGTATAATCATCAAATCTTTTTCTTTTTGTCTTTCCCTTTGAGAACGATCTTCTCACATACCATAATGTTCTGTAAATATTGTTGTTGGCTTTAGATAATTTATATGATAGAAAAAAAGGAGGTTTTCGATTTTTCTGTTTTTCTGTCTTGTACTTTTGGTTGTTGTTTTTTTGCTTTTCGTTGTTCGTTTACTATTATTGTGTTTAAGCAAATACAAACTACCAACAATCAATCAACAGAGAATTTGAAGTTGCTGATTCAATACTAATATTATTATCCATACGCACACGACACCCACATTTCGAGTACATGATGCATTTTGATTGATTCAATGATTGATTTACTGCAAAAGAGTGTAGTAGTGTTCAGAGTCAACAGAGCTTTTTCTAAACCACTAAACAAAGCAGAATTGGAGACCACTTATTTGCGTTGTGAAGGTGTCAAATTTGGTGTCTTAGTCTGTATTTCTTGTGGTATTTCTTGCAATTGTTTTTAAATTCAAAGGTGTTGCAATAGCGTTCTTAAGGGTTGCTACAACACAATCGCTTTCCAACTATCAAGGCTATGTTACATATTATTTGTATATTGTACTGGTGCTGGCTGGCTCAATTGTTATATATACAGTATAGTTATGGGAATATCTGTACAGTTTAACTCTCGATGATTGCTGCAAAATACTATCTCCGAGTGGAAATGGCCTTTTGGCTTTGAACCAAATAATACCCTAGCTTCATTCAGTTTTTAGATAAAGGGCAGCATTTTTAAAAACGAAAGCTTCAAATTGAGCTATTAAGCCCTAGTATGCGTCAAAAAAGTTAACTTGTTTCGGTTCGGAGCTTTTCATCGACTATGTCAACTTGGTGAACATGGATAAAAGCATATTGAGCTACTGTTTCTAACCGCAATTGTTCATTTTTACGCTGAGAATTGTCTTTTTAAAAGCCACAATTGAATATGATTATATGTGCAAATTTTTATTCTAATCTTCTATTGAATGTAGGAATAATGGACGTTGTATTTTTAACTGTTCCTGCGAAATCCTACAAAAAGTATACGAACCTAAAAGACCCTTCCCTTAAATGCCTTTTAACGTTTCTCTTCTTCTATTTTTACTGGAATATTATTCTATACTTTTTAGAATAGAGTTTATTTGTTGTTTAAGTTTATTATTCTTAGAATATTTCTGCAAGATGTCTATAGAATTTCAACAGTCAATAACCACACGAAGGGCCCCCTCCGTGTCATCCAAACTTTTTGGCATAGTAAATTCAATAGCGTTTTTGATTAAGAAATATAAACTTGAGCATGTTTGCGACCTATAAAACTTGGTCTATAATGCTTGAGGTATGAAGGACTTTGTTGAAAGCTTGGGCTACTATTATATACCTTTTAGAATGAAGTTTTATTTATTGTTTAATTTTAATATTTTTACTATTAGCCATTAGGTAATCGAACCATACAATATTCGGAGGTACTGAGATGATCTCTAAATAGTTCTATTATCCCTCTTTGCATGTTAAGAAACAACGAAATGTTTACCCGGGTGATAAACCGGATCGCCAATCGGACGGCTGATTCACTGATTAATGGTTTTTTCTTTCTTGTTTCGCTATACTCACAAACGATACAATCTTCACCATTGGCAGAGATGGCAGTACTGATTTCAAGGAAAGAGACAGCGGATGATATGGACGTGGCGGAGTGGTTGACGGAGGGCTTGGGAAGCGGTATATTGGGCATCAATCACTAGAGGGGTAGAGGATGTTGATCAAACCCACGCGACAGGGAGTTTAGTAAGGGAAATAATCAATTGCACCCAGATGCTTTGTTATTATACTTTGAGAGTGGTGATCAGTCTGAACTCGCTGTATTCCAGGAGGATACAGCTGGCAATAATTCCACGTCCAAAGCACTAAGCTGCAACAATGAAAAACGGGCAGGTGACTGTTTTTTCCGAAACCATCGGGTACGATCCAACAGATAATCAATTGCAGTTACAAACTTTATTATCAAACTTTGAGAGTGGTGACCACTCATAAAGAAAAGAGAGACGGTAGGATTAATAGAAGTAGGAGAGCGAAGTGTACTAATGATATAGAACCTAGTAGTAACAGTACATATGTTGCATAAGGAGACACATAGTATGTCGCACACGACACGTGGAATAAAGAGCTAGACACGTGCAGTAATATGTGCATGATTGAAAATTCTCCCTATACGCAGTAGTTAAGTGGTTCAGTGACTACTGCTCACTTAGGCTGTCTATGTAACACATATTACTGTATTACCAGAGTATAGCAAGATATACCCAGTTATACTATAGGCAGGCGGCGGCCATGTACTATTAGTAAAGATAACATAGGCAGTATGTAGGTTGCTCACTAGTGCTAACAATAGCAGTGTGCGACACTATATATTAGACTTCATGTAGTAGGGCGTCGTTATTGATTCTAGCTAAGCTCATCGGGCTAATACAATGATACGTGATAGCAACGAGAGGCAGGTGTTGAGGTAATATTGCCTTAGCGGTGTATAGGTGACGACATGCTGATGATATTGAGACTAGTCTCGGACCTCATCATCAACTGTATCGTCACCGATCACTCTTGGTACAGATAGTTGATGTAGTGGATACCGTAGGCAGCATATAGAAGCCCACTGTTGAAATTTATAACGAAGACGACATAGAGAACTGTTTAATGCAAACAGCATAATTGAGTAATGTTAAATGTTTCATTGACATAATAATTAAGCTAACTAAGAAGTGGATCGCTATGGACAGTTGACCTAGCACAAGGTTAAAAGCTGGAAAGCCATAAAACCCTATGTCTACTTCAACTATCCAACTAATCTGATATACTAAAATAGGACATTTACACGATATGGATCCTAGTGGTATGAATTTTCTTGATGCGTTGAAGGATCTCAGGGCTTACAAGTAAACGGTCTAAATTAATATCACCGTTAGGAAGTGAACCAATAGCCTGTCCGAATTAGGATGTGTACCGTTAGTAATTGCATCCATCGAGTAGAAGTATTCGTTGGGTAACGAACCTGTTAGGTAGTTGGAAGCTTCGGTGATATCGAACCATATTCTATGAGAAATATCGAACCATCGATATGATACCTGAATATACCGAGCTGGTGATTAAAATAATATAAATAGTCCTCAATTTATCTTGTTTTATCTCTTTCTATAGGAAATGTATTAGAATATGATAGGCACGGTGAGCACTATATTGCTAGTTGTTTTCGCACCATTTTACACATCACTGACGATAATAGAATCAAATGTGGTAAGACTTTCACTAGGCAAGAAAAACTCAGACATTTATATTAGAAAAATGGAAAAAGCATACGAAAGCGTCAGAAACCAGTTACTAGTGATACTCTTGAGGGTGATAACCGTAGAAGTTCTCAAGAAAAGTGACTGTTGGGATATTGCAATTATCACAAGACTAGTGTAGACGGGCCCTCGACCATTGCTTTGGGCTAAAAGGAAACCTCTATACTCAATGTACTCAATGTGATAGTCGCGGAGATTGAGACGATTTGCGTGTAGTGTCAGTTCATGTCCCTCGGTATGTCACCATCATGCTAGGCAAGTCAGGGAAGGTGACAATACAGTGAGCAATGATTTCACGTTAATCAATTACCTAGGTGAGTGATCTGAAAGAAGCCATAGCACTCAACGAAGAACTCATAACACGAGGGTGTATACAAGTTGGGGCTACAAATTACACTGACTTGATATATATAGAATCAGCATACGACCCAGATAAAGACAGTACATCACATGAACTAACCAAGCGTAGCTTGGATTCCTTTATCAATTCTTGTAACACGGACGGGACCATGAGCAATTGGTATCCTTGCGAAATGAGCCATCAACAAAATGATGGCTGCGAAAACTCTGTTGCTATTGTTGTGTTTAGTGAGGTACACTTGAGGAGCACAGAAAATTTTTGCAGCAATTATTTGCGAAGTTTAGACAACATAAATTTTACTCTAAACCCTGAACATGTGTTTTTGCTGTTACGAGTACAATTTTTCTAGCTCCTAAAGTTAGTAAGGATGGTATTCTGATTCCGGGGGATTATCTACTGTGTACCCAAGGTTTATTACTTCTGACTCACCGAAGGAGATGAGGAAGCTACGTGGGTTTTTGAATTATTTCGGGCACTTTATCATGATCTATGATTTCCCTTCCAAACCCCTTTATAAGTTTGCAACCTCGAAAAGGCTAAAAATGGCAGAAGCGAATCGGAAATATTTCGAAAAGATTAAGCAATGTTCTTAAACACAACCATACTAAAAACCATCGATTACACGTTACCCACATCAGCTTCCAGATCAAAAGATCGAAATGGAAGCATCATATACTGCGATTGCTGGGGACTTAGTGCAATTAAACCTTGAAGGTGTTGCCATGGGTCCGATTGTCATGATTTCCCAAACTTTAAATGTTGCCCGAACAGCATTACAGTGCTCGTCAACGAATGTTGTGAAGTTTGCCATTGTTTACAGTCTTGATAAATGGTGACATTTCCATGTCGGCTATGAGCTAATATTTCTTTCCGATCATCAGAAGTATTGCTAGCTTTATGTTCCAAGCCAGAAAATAATCGCGTTCTTCGCTGGATAGAAAAGATCTCAAATTTTATGTTGTCACCTGAGAGAATAGAATGTCATTGCTTACGCCTTATCTTGGTTGGTTGGCAAAATTAATATTGATAATTTGGAGGTGAATCTAGAAAACGCTGATATTAATTTAGGCCGCTTATTTACAAACCCGAAGCTCCTTCAACTACTCAAGAATTTGTACCATAAGGATCCATATCTTACATCTAATGAAGGCCTGTTGCTTTATAAATCTTTCGCAACTTACAAACTGGTGGTTGGAGTTACTGCAACGAAGGATATCATTAATCTTATTTACCACTTTCGAATCTTGGTGTTACTAAGACTTACTTTTCAATCCAGTCCTATGTTTACATTTATAAGTTACTTCCATTAGTATCGGACATCAAAAATAGCTGTAACCATTGTCAACGGTAAAAACCAGTCAATGCCTTTATGGGTGGGGTTGATGATCCATTCAAAGATAGTTTTACTCATATCCATATCAGTTTTATCACCATTTAGCCATTACTTCAGAAAAGTATAATGTCATTATGGTTGTGGTTGATGCTCTTACGAAGTATTGTATCTGCATTCCCGGTAAGAAGATCGTACGCGTCATTACCATAGCCAAGCTGCTCATAGCTGAAGTTTTAGTATCTTTGGCTTGCCACATCACATTATATCAGATAAAGACATCCGTTTCATGAATTCGATGTTCCTATACATATATGAGTATTACCAAATGGACATATGCACCGCGTCAACCAACAACCCTTCAACGTATGGAGAAGTGGAGCCTTTAAACAAGTCTGTGTTTAATACATTGCGGATATTCTGTCCGTTGGAAGGCGCACATTGGCCTGCTTATTTGTAAATAATACAATTTACACTTGATACACATTGGTCTAAATCTTTTGCATGATTCCGTTTCAGGTCTTGTTTGGCAGGTCATCTAGGGATCATGTGGGTTGAAGCGAATTAAGATTGATTCATACTAATTGTGATGCTGCTGCTTTAGTTCGAAGAGCTCAATTGACCCTTTTCAGAAACCAGCATTATATGACAATACACTAACAAAGGGATGAAAGGTAAGAAATACAGTCTCGAGATTTGGTGAATTAAGAAATATAAACCTGGACATGGTTTCAGCTTATTATACTTGAGTTATGAAGAGGACCTTGTTGGAGAAAAAAACTACCACTGAAAAATTCGACTTCATTAGCTGATCTACACTTTTTGTCTGTCGCATTATGGGAATTACTATGCAGATAAATATGAGCCCATGCCCCACACGTGATAGCATACCTGCTCTTAGTCGGGGTAATTCTCCATGTTTCACCCTTGACCCCTATTTGATTATAGCTTCACTAAGGACTCGAGGAATTGTCCCTCTATCTAATAGAGAGAGTTTAACCATGCATACAAATCATAAGATACGATAACCCGTGAATATTAATATTCATTTAATATAAATATCCCCTAATTTATTTAATATAAACATCCCCTAATTTATTTAATATAAATATCCCCTAATTTATCTTGTTTTTATGTCTATGTATAGTTTAATCAACAAGTTTTACTAGAATTATAAACTATCTGGTAGCGTCGGTCCGAAATTATTCACCACTGGACCTATATCAACTATACTATAAATAACTGCAAAATTAATGGGAAACGATTTAAAAGTTTGGCACTTGTTGTGTCAACTAATATTGTTGTTTTTTTTGTGGTTCGGCAAGTCACAATCCTTGCCTATAACAAATACTGGAAAGACAATGATAGAAAGGTCTGAGATGACTTTCTTGAGCCTGTTGTATGTTTACCAGAAACCAATTGAGTTAAATTGTGACGACACCAAATATGATAATGTGGATTGGGAATGGCTCGGCTTCAGTGTTATAAGGGAGGAGGATGTGTACGACTTAGATAATCTTCATAGTTTTGATAAGGAGCAGCAATGTGCGTTGTGGTTGTACTTACTCACGACAGCGGATGTCAGGCTTGTATATTTCTTAGACAAAGTCAATGTCAGCGCATGGATAGAATCGAATGAGGAGTTGAATCGGGCTACCGAAGCGGTTAATGTCGGAGGACTGGATGATTTTATAGCTACTGCAACTGACAGTGGTGTTATGACGCCTGGCGAAGGTGAGGTTGACGTGACTGCACTAACCTATGCTATTAATCAGAGCAATGTTAGAAGAAGTGTCTGGCGCAAGGTCATGATCAAAGTCAATGGGGTAAGTGGTATAGGAATTCTTCACACGCCATCAGACGTGTTGGTTTAGGGACACTTATAGCTGCTATTGAGGGATTATGCAGTGCTGCTTATGACTCAGGTAAGAGGCTGTTATGAGTAGGAACATCAGATGGTAACGTGTGTGCGTCATGGGCAGGTGGTACCAATCTAATTGATATCAATAGCTTACAACGTATGCTAATATTTCTCTATGAACAAGGCGATCTATGGAGTTTAGGAGATTGTAGCTTCCTAATAGTAGGCGGTATCAATTGGATGGATATGGAATTCGATAAGAAGAAGAAAAGGAACTGCCCACCAGTGGCAACGACTAATTTAGGGTGGAACTTTTGTACGAGCAATAGACCAAATGGTTGTAACTGAGTGCATGAGTCAGTTGATACCTAATAATAATTTATAGCACTTTCAGTGTAAACAAATGGCAGTGTGAAGTCATTGGACTATATGTGGCATATTACGAGATAAGGCAACGATGCGCGTATGTCTTACATCAATAATATAAACAGATCAATTATAGTGTAAATAAGACAACATTAAATACTAGAAAAAAAAATAGAAAAAAAACCGTTCCCACATACTTGAAGAGAACGTTACATGAAAACGCAAAGACGTTGTTTGGTGACAGAATAGAGAAATTGGAGGACATCCTGGTGGACAAGAATGATGACGATTTCATTGAAGGGTTAATGATCTAATAAGGGGAAGATGTTGCATTATGGGAATTACTATCCAGAGAAATATGTTCCCATGCCCCACACGTGATAGCATGCCTGCTGTTAGTCGGGGTAATACTCCATGTATCACCCTTGACCCCTATTTGATTATAGCATCACAAGGTAGGGACTCGAGGAACTGCCCCTCTATCTAATAGGAGTGCTTAACCATGTAGACAAATCATACGATACGATAACCCGTGAATATTAATATTTATTTAATATAAATATGCCGTGATTTATCTTGTGTTATCTCTATGTAAATTAATCAACAAGTTTTACTAGAATTAGAAACTATTGTCATTCTATAGCGAATTTGGCATATTCGGGCTGCGCGTCTAGGGGAAATCTTCAGTTTAAAGTTTTGAGTTCGAGTCCTTGCGAAATCTAACAGATACGATGGCCGAGTGGTTAAGGCGAAGGATGCAGGTTTTCGTACAAGTTATCGTGCGATAAATGTAGCTTCCTTTGGGCATTGCCCGCGCAGGTTCGAACCCTGCTCGTGTCGTTTCCTTTTTGCAGCTTCGTCTTTTATTTGAGTCGCCTTTTAGGTACGTTGTTGTTGAAACTGGGCGATGTAAATCATTTTGATCAGAAAACAGCAAGGTCGTTGATATTAGACAAGATAATATGATAATAGTTGCAATACATGGAAGCTTCTGTCTGACATGACCACTATTTTTACATCTCCACGTGACCAACTATCTAGAACAAGACCTCTCATATCTCACATTTGCTTCCCAATTCGGGGGACACCAGTCGGTTGATAAGCTCAGCATTAGTTGACTTCTATCACTTTTCTCAAACCAAATTGGTATTACATCGTACAAGATTCCAGGGAACTCTCATCGCAGCCGCGGTGAAAACAATCACGTTCTCTACTTCAGATTAGCCAAATTAATTCGACAATACATTCTCTCCGCGGAAAATGATATAGTACATGTAGAATTCATGCTCACTGAAGGTCCTAATTACTAGTCATCCTTCTTAGTCTCTTGAAGGATCACTTGTTTCTTTCGTTCTATAATCTATACTAATGACTTCAGATGGTTTAGCTGATTAATTGCTGGCAAGTTCGAACTAAGAGGTAACGAGGAATGACAGCTGCCTGTTGTATGCTTTTACTTGTTTTCTTTGACGTCGCTTAAGAATTGGGTGAGGTTGCAGAATTGAAAGGATACACATATTCTAATACCAAATAAAACAGTAAATACCTTTTCAATATTAAAACACTTTACATAACAAATCTTACTTGCAAGTCAAATAAATGCGTTTGTAGGATCCAAATATTTGAAGCAAGTTTCAATTGAAAGAGAATTACTTCTATTCAGCATTTGCTATTGTGAACTCTGACTTGGTCTCATCCTCTAAGAGCTCACAAAAAAAAAAAGAAATCAGTCTAAATCAATACGAATGCCTAGCCAACTATAATACCTACAGAGAGATACGCCATGAACGATTTATATGATATACTTGGTGTGGATTCCGGAGCCAGCAGCGTGGAGATAAAAAAAGCTTATAGAAAATTGGCTTTGAAGTATCATCCGGATAAAGTGTCCGAAGAAGAACGCGAGATTTCAGAAACCAAATTCAAGGAAGTATCATTTGCATATGAGATATTGATAGACGACGATAAAAGAGAAGAATACGATAAATATGGAACAACTGGTAATTCATTTGAACGAGAGTTTAATTTTGCAAGTAATCCATTTGAGCAATTTTACGGCGGCAGTGATCATGATTATGGTGGAAATGACTTTAATGACTTTTTCAGTAATATGAATGGGGGATCACAGGGAGCACGAAGAGTAAATAGAACAGAAGACGCTCATATCGAAGTTGAGGTTACCTTGGAAGATTTATATAAGGGAAAAGTTATAAAAACTACATCGACAAGAAACATCATATGTGTTCAATGTAAAGGAAGTGGAGTAAAATCGCCATCCGCGATGTCTAAAGAATGTGGTGTATGTCATGGTGAAGGTTATGTGAGAAAAATTAAAAGAGTAGCACCAGGATTGGTTGCTCAGGAATACGTCGACTGCAGCACCTGTCAAGGCACAGGAAAGTTGTATCGTACCAAAGATAGATGTAAAGCTTGTAAAGGTTCCCGACTAGGTGAAGAGACTAAGATATTAGAATTTGAGATACCCAAAGGATCCCCAAATCATGGAGTAATTATCAAAAAAGAAGAATCTGATGAATATCCTGGGAAGATTACTGGTGATGTAATTTTGGAATATGACTGTAAACCTCATACAGCATTTGAAAGAAAGGGCAGTGATTTGTACACCAGGTTTAAAATCCCGTTGGTTGATGCGTTATCTGGATTTTCCAAACTTGTCGCTGTGCATATGGATGGTAGAGGAATAAAAATAACTACAACAACGGGAAAAGTGATTAGACCAGGCGATTACTTGAAGATATCAGGAGAGGGCATGCCTAAACTTGTTCACAAAAAGTCCTGGTTTAACATGCCATCAGAAAAAGGTGATTTATATGTCGAAATGGATATTGAGTTCCCACCAGATAATTGGTATGTTGAAAAGAATGATTTGATGAAGATTAAGAATTTACTTCCTACAGATCTTTCGCATAAAGCGAAGGACAACCTTTCCGTTCCAAATGCCAGTGTTGAGTTATTCACAGATTTCGCGATTGTTATGTCTTCTCAATTACCATCATATGAAGAGGAACCAGAGGAAAAAGAAAACGAGTCGTATGATCAAGGCCCACAGTGCAATCAACAATAAAACATGTATTGTATATATTTATAGATCTGTATATAGCAATCCTAATCTAATAAGTTATGTAAATCCTCATTATTCAATCCGAGCTCTACATTGTGGTCAAGCTCAATTGGTAATTCACCAGCGTTCTCTTCATCCTCCTCATCATCAAAATCCATATCAAGAGAAATATCATTTGTAGCAAGCAGTTTTTCACTTCCTCTTAAATCAGGGTATTCATAAGTATTATTTGGAGTGGAAAAAAAATTTAAATCTGAGTCACTTAGTGATTCAATGTCGTGTTGTTTAAACTTGGTAATTTCTGGGAGAGTTTCAATATCATCTTGCCAATGAGAAGCAACCAAATGATCAATCTTGTTCTTCCTAATTTGACGCTTGATTGGATCAACATTAAGTTTATTAATATCTTCGCCTACAATATTGCTAGCATGAAGTTCTGTTACTCTCTCCGAAAATGTGTTCACTATATCATCAGTGGGCAATTTTGGTTCGACATCGACTTTAATTAATGAATCAGATAAGTGGTCATGTTCTAACACTTTTGGTCTCTTCGCTTTGGATGACGAGAGATCTTCATTTACAGATTGGATATATATTCTTTTGCTGTGAATTTGCTCTTGTGCATTTGGTTCTGATTGGTGTATTTGTTGTTTTGCAATAGGAGCCGATGTAAGACCTAAACTTGATTTTGATTTGTATAATACCGGCGGTTTGAAGTTTGTCTTCTGTAAAGGTATTTTAGTACCCAAAGTCGATTTGGATCTATTTAATGAGGCTATATTTGTATTATGATTCTTTCCACCAAGAGGTATTCTCTTAGAATTGAGCGGTTGCCTATTTCTTGTATCTTTACTTGAGATAGTGTTGTTTTCATTGTTTTCTTTTCTTCTTATATTGGCTGTTCCTATGCTGTTTTCCTTATCAGTTTTGGTTATTCGATTAGACATAAGTGAAGTAAAGCAAAATGACGTAAAAGTGTCGGATGTTATATGGAATTGCAGTGGAAAGCAGAATAAGGCTGTATTGAATGAGAGAGTGAAAGGTGAAGTTGAGTTTGTTTTGTTTATATTTTGTTAGTTAGAGTTCAAAAAAATATCTGGTGCGCGCAGCGTACAAAATGAAAGACTCTACACTGCCTGGCTGCCCTTCCTGCAAAAGGGTTAAGGCACTCATCATTCAATTATCATACACCTTGGCGAACTAAGTTCTTTTTAACCATGGAATCACAGTTTATAGCTGTGACTTCAACATCTACAATTAAAGTTTCATTTTGGATATATTTGGTGGATTGGGTTTTGGCGTTGATATTGGGTCTTGCATTTGTATTTTATTTCCATCGATTATTAGGTTTCATATTTTCAGAATTATTCAAATTAGTATTATGGAAAGGGTTTAAAATAAGAGTCCATATAGAGTCGATGAAAGTGTCGCCTTTGGGAGGTCGACTATTTGTGAAAAATCTTACCCTAATCACTTCAGATATGACAGTATCTGTTCTCAATGTGACATTGACGTGGAGGTATTGGCTTTTTAAGTTAACTAAACTATCAAATTATTTTTACGAAGCTGATTGCGAGACTGGTGGGGTGAGTCAGAAACAGAATGAAAAGCTGCCCTCTAGAATTTTGATGGTGATTGACGGTTTGGAAGTTTTTTTGCACAATAGAACATTTGCGTACGACAACATAATGGATATATTAGAAAAAGGCAATGATGATCAAAATCTTAATGAAAAAATTGATCCAGACGAATCAAGCTCGTGTTCGGAAGAATCAAAGAATGGTAATTTGAGATTCAGAGCAAGCACCGCTCAGAAGCACTCTTCAACATCATCAGATGAAGATATGACGAAAGACTCGAAAGAACCAGGAAGTCGATCTGTGTTCTTCCTTTTACAAGTGCTACCCATTCAATTCAAAATTAAAAAAGGTGCGTTTGTAATTGGGAATGTCACAACTCCATCAATTTTGGTTGCATCATACAAGGTTGCCACCGGAACAATCGATATTGCAAAATCACCAAACATGATGGACAATTATAGACTTTTAAATGATTTTGCATTTGATAATTTTCAACTTTGGATGAGACCAAATATATCCTATGATAGATCTAGGTATGGTTTAGAAGCACATGAACAAAAACCCTATCATCGTCATCAGAATGAATTAAACGTCATGAAAAAGTACAAGCTTTGGTACAAATTCCAAAAAGCATTAAAAGCTGCTCAAAAGTCATTTTACAAGATGACGAAGAAAAAGAAACGTGTTATATTTGAGGAAGGAGACAACAATGTTTTTGACTGGAAAGGATTAAGAAGATATATTGGTGATAACGATGATACAGAAATGTTGGCAATTTTAAATAATGATGAGCAATATGCAAAATATAGTTTGATTCTAGATTCAGTGACAACCAGAATTATTTATTTTTATGATTCACCTGGTATACAGCCGGTGGAACTTGTACCGAAGGCAAGAATCGCACCAGAGTATGGTGTAGAAATGGAGATCTCAATGGGTACAATTCATTATGGTCCCTGGGCAGATAGACAAAGAGTGCCATTGCAAAATATGTTTTTCCCTCCAATAGCAAAAGATTCCGCACCAACAGTTGGATTTTTGACTCCTGGATTAAAAAGAGAGTATGAAGGATTTAGAGTAACAGTCATAGTGAAGGATGAAGTTATTGTACGAGTCCCAACCAGAGAACCAAGTAAGGACAAAGAGCTTTTGAAATCTCATGCCAATAATAATGGGCAACATAAAGCTTCAAGACCATTTGGATGGCTCGAATTCAAAGCTGGAGAGGGCTCCAATATAAATCTATTTGTTTCTTATGTCACTAAAGCTGAAGAAGGGTGGCCCAATAGGTTCAAAGTAATACTCAACGAACCTGAGATTAGATCGTCAGTAAACCATGACGTTTTATTTCTTGCCGATTCTCATGAAATCAACGCAAAAATTAGTCTCCCCTTGCAATGGAATGGTGAATGTTCTTGGGATTTTGAACAAGTTAGTTTGAGTCCTAGAATTTTTTTCTTGAGAGAACATACTTTATTATTTTCTGATTTATTTACAGATTTTGCTTCAGGCGACCCTCAGCCTTATGAATATTTTCGTCCCTTTATTTATAATATTAATTGGAAACTTATTGATTATAAATTTCACCTCAACGTTAACGATTTCAACATTATTAATAACCCGTTGGATTTTAACAATAATAAATACTTGTCTTTTCAAGGTCAGGAAATTAACTGTGAAATAAATATTCCGTTAAATGGGGTCTTTTCCAAAACGTCAACAGTTGTTTTTGACTTAAAAACTCCTCATTTTGATCTAGTACTTGATACCCCGCCATGGCATACAGTAAATGCATTTTTGAAAGAGTCAAATATTGTCGGTAGAAGCTCTCATTTTGAGGTTAAAGGCGCTTATACGCTTTACAGTTCAGTCGAAGTAAACACATCGGACTGTATTGAAATACAATGTATAGGCGATGAAGTGAGTTTGAAGTTTTATGGATTTGTCATTAGATACTTGTTCACAATCAGAGAGAACTATTTTGGAGATTCTGTACATTTTAAGACATTCGAAGAATATACTAGCGGAAATTCTTCTTCATCTGATAATGAAAGTGCATTCACTAATTCAACACCTAAGGAGAAAAATTATTGGAAATTGATAAAAACAGAAAACGATGTTGACGTCTTATTCAGTTTTAAAGTGAGGAGTGGTCTTATATTGTTACCATATCATATATATAGTTGCAAGTCTCATATTGGGCTCAATTTTGACATGCTAGATATTGATATCAGGTTTTGTAATTATTATATGGATATGCAAGCAGATTTTAGCCCTATATCGGGAGTGTTTGTGGAGAATTACAGCAATGGCAATGATGATCCCTTATTAAGTGTCAGCGAATATGAAAAACTTTATTTAAGCTCCGAAGCCGATATGTATGTGGATGGCTTTAGTATCCACACACATAGGATGTTTGGTGTACCACCGAAAGAATTAACTTTTTACTGTAAATGGGATTTCTGTTGTGGAGATTGGATGATTGACAGTAATCCGTTATTTTTGAAAGCAATCGAAGCTGGAATTTCTAATTTTGGTGTGGGTTTTCTGGACCAGGAGAATGCATTGGACGTTGCTTTCCCATCATCTTACGATGTAGCCAATTTTACTTTTAGATGTCCAAAATTTTCCTTCAAGTTGAGACCAGATACTTCTTCGTATGTTGAAATCGGTTTGGAAGATTTTTTACTATCACTTAATGATATAGGAAACAGACGATATTCCAAAAAGTTGGTGGTATCTATTCCAGAAGTTTACATGAAAGTTGTTCAGATATCAGACATTGAAAGTGAAAGAATCTTAGCATTTTTAAATACTTCATTAGTCTTTACAAACATCTGTCAAAAAGTAGATATGTTAGGAAGAAGAGAAACACAACAATATTGTGTCAGAGATAATGATGCTCCATTCCATCGAGCTCCATTTATATTATTAGAAGAGTATAAAGACGACTTTTATAATCGCTCCAAGGGCTGCTTGGTGACTTCGCTTACTTTACCAGAAGTGAGTTTGCCGCTTAACGAAACAACTATAAACATCTCACAAAAAACAAAGCTCGATCTTGATGCAGATTGGGATGAAGTATCAAGTAACTCTGACTTTTCATACACAGGTAGAATGCTACCTACCAATGATTACGATGAAGAGCGTTTTAGTCCTGCTTATGACGTTGATCCTGACACTGAATACGATAACCTAATTTTTGAAGTAGGTGACGTTAATCTGTACTTTTGTCCAAGAGCAATAATAGTCTTTAGTGAGTTTTTGCGGTGTACAGAAGATCTCTCGTTGGATACCATCATGGACGAACTTGACGTTAAAACCGTGAAAATGTTAAATAATCTTTTAAAGTCGACAAAATCAGTGAAGAATATTAGATTAGTAAATTCTGAATTTTCTGTAAAATTTGGCGACTTTGATATTTCAGACCCCAAAGAGCTCGTACAATGTGCCAAAAAAGAGCCCACTATAAATTTTCAAATCTCAGATTTATCAGTGGCCCTCTCCAAAAAGGTAGATAAGTCTACAAGCCAGGGAAACTTAATGGTAGATGAAGAACTCACACTTGCACTTCACATCAGAGATATACTGGCCTGTGTTAGACAACCTCTTCAACCTTATTCTGCTTTACAACTCAACATTCAGGAATTGGAATACTGGGTGGAAAAGAAAGATGAGGGTGCTGTTGGTTCTGGAAGTGTTGATGGATTCAACTTCGATGTTGATGATAGTCAAACCAACTGGTTGGTGGAATATGGACGGCGCACATTCGAAAATTATAAGAGAGCCTCTAAATGCTTTGAGAGCTTGTCAAATAAAATGAATTGGCATGCTCACTTGGTCTATGCTTTAACTTTAGCCGCATCAGAATATTACATTGACTATGATCCGGATGTGTTAACTAGACCAGCATACATACTTCGAGCAAAGAAAGAACATATAAGATTTTTTGATAATTGGAAAGTCATGGCAAGACTTAGGCATATTTTGCACAGCCTTCCACCATCATGGTACAATGAGGTAAATAGTTCTTTTCAAACCAAACAACATGAAATTCCAAATGATGCCTTTGAGCAGGTTACCGAAGTGTTCTCAAAATGGAGAACCTGGGAAGCAAATCAACAGCAAAGGCTACAGATGTTTAAAAGAATATTTTCAAAGAAAATAAAAGCTATACCCGTTGTGCAATCAGATTTTCAAATACTTGTGACAGACATAATGTTAAAGATTGGCTCTGAAAAGAAAGCTGATTTTATTAATGTACAGAAGTTATCAACAACACTAAATTTCTTAGTGAGAGATAATGAAACGTTCATTACAAAGGATATGAATGTACTAATCAATTTGTGTGATTATAAAAGTGAAATATCTACCACTTTGCTTGATATATTCAAGCTGTTGAGCGTCGACGAAACGCTGACGCATACCAAAGAGGCTGATGTCGAATCTGTTGTATCTAATCTTAATATAACTGCAAAAATTGATTCCTTCGCAAAACAAATATCACTCCTAACAACGACACTTGAAATCAAAATGAATAGGGCAATAGTCATATCAGACTTAAAAGGTCTGCTAACGGGTATGTTTCATACCTTTACATGCGAGAATTTAATATTAAACCTATGGGGATTATCACTGCCCGTTCTTTTTAAACGTGTGGAGAATTTGGAGCTAGTTGTTTCCAAAGCAAAACGAATTGAAAATGACTCCTTGAAATTGGATCTTGAAGTACAAAAATTGGACTTGCAATTCTTAGATAAGTTGGGAAAATTCCCGTTACTTTTAGAGAATTTTATGGATACTGATGTACCCTACTTGGAAAGCTTCTTCAAATCTCATAAAGCAAAGACTTCTGCATCTGATGGGAAGCTGAGATTGGATGGTATGGGCCCAATTGCCGCGAATGTGAAACTAAATCTATTATCTTGGAATATAGAAACATTAAATCCGCTTTTCATGACTGGATCGTTATTAGGGACTCAGGTGTCTATACTCAAATTGGATAATAGTATTTCATTGGAAACTACATTGAGCAAAGCTAGATGCAATGTTAATCTCAACCGTCTTGCAATCCTAGAATTGCAGGGTTCGGAGTTGAAAACTTTTCTCGAAACTGAAATAGTGGACGACTTGGTCATGATATCTTTGCAATCTTCTGTGGGTTATTCGAAAGCATTTGCACCTAACTTGATTAAAGCGATTGTAATTCTCAAGAAGAATCTCTCTACAATACAGGAAAAGATTTATTTAATTAGAAAGTTATTCAATGGGAACAGGAAGCAGGAAATTAGAGACAACAAACTGGACAAAGATTTTGCTTTTAAAGTAAAGTGTACCAATGACTATGTCGATATTTCGACCTTTATCAACACAAACAAATTAACGTTGGGTGTCGAGTCATCGTCTTTGGGAGTTTACAATGTTGCCTCAGTCCGAAGTGAAAATGAGAAATATTTAAACAAACGAGTCACTGCATATGGAGATTTTTCTGTTCCTGCTGCGCGTATTGCTATAATAGAACGAAATATCCCAATTGGATTGTCGAATATTATTGATATGAACTTCGTGATTAGATTATTGAATGATTCTGAGAATGCTGATCCACGTCAAACGTTGCAATTTGAATCTCAGTATTGCCGAATTTGTTTGTCTGAACCAGCAATATATAGAATCGTGAAAATGGGCGATGATGTTGCGAAGACAATTTACAGCTTTTATCCATCTAGGCAAGAAGAAAAAGAACAGATTACGGAGCATGATCTTGCTTCAAGTATTGAACAGTTGGTATATTCCAGGATATCTGCATTTCAATTTCTTTCATACAATTCTTGTATGGGATGGTTGTTTAATGATTCTTCAAAAGATTATCCGGGAATTATAATGGGAGCAGAAAGATTTTTTGCAGCAACTGAAGAGAGTTTGGGTAAATTTACGTTAATGGAAGCTTATTTATCAGTGGCTAATGGATCGCGATCATCAAACTTTTACAGTACAATGTCTGAAAAGAGCAGTTTGAATAGAGCTTTTTTGCCAAATTTGCAACTTATGTACACTATTGAAAAGCTGCAAAAAAATGAAAGGCACATGAGAATTTCTATGCATGGTGATGAAATTGACATCAAATTTTTGTCCACATCTGTTCCTCGTATTATTGAGAAAACAGCAAAGCTGGCGTCAAATATTCAATTATTCTTGGAGAAGAAATCTAAAATAAATTATTATTATATTGATAAAGAAGTTGCCAGCAAATCTCCCAAGAATTCTGGTTTACACAATGCTTTTGGATCTGTCGAATTTATTTCCACATTTGCGGGTTCAAATGTGTTGATTTATCGTCTAGAAGATGAGGAATCTGATCATCCTCCTTCCCTTTTCTTACACGCTCCAGCAATCAAAATTGCTTTCAAATATACCAAAATTGAAGGTTCAAAACGACAAGTGATGGGTGAGCTTTTGACCACTTCTTCAGATAATACATTGTACCCTAAGTGTGTTCCAGTGTTAATCGATTTAATTACAAGTATGAAAGGATTGATGCGTAAGAAGAAAACTACTAATAAAACTATAGAAATAGTGCTTGGCGAAGATCAAAATAAAAATACTGATTTCTTTAAAAACGTCTTAGAGGATATGGATATTCATATTGGTGTCAGAATTGAAAAACAAGTACTCACACTTAGTTGTGAACCAACTGCCAAAGTTGCAGCTATTGTTGGAATTGAAGGTATATTTATTCAAGTGAATACAAATGACTCCACGATTCCTGCAGTTACTATATCTTTACTATTTGACTCAGTTTCTGCTTCGTTACAACACATATATTCGAGAGATATTAGTGCATCTATTGGTGTTAAGAGTGTTTTGTTGATGAGTGTGTTTGAATTTGCAGAAGTTGCGCAAATGTTTTCCACGGGCTGTATCACTGATGCAACAGGTTATGTTAATATAAAGCAATATCAAGATGTTGATTTGTTCAAAGATATTTGGTTTCCAGAAGAGCATTTTGAATTATATTCTAGATTTGAAGAGGAGGAAGAAGGAGAAGAATCCATTGAAGACACTTTTGCTAATTTGGAATTGGCAAGCAACAAAAATATTTCATACAGATTTAAAGAAGTTTCCACAACTTATGCATTCCCATGGGTTGTAACATTTGTTATTAGAAATGTAAGTCTTCAGGTCGATTTTGGACAATCAATAGGAAATTTCAAATTAATTGTTGATGAATTTTGGGCCGTTTCTAAAAAGTCTTTTGATTGGTCTCAAGATTTGAAAATGGGAATCAATGAAGTTGCATTATCATCAGAAGGCAGGTTTGGCGGTCAGTTGTCTATTTTTGATATAAATTTGCATACCGCTATCAGTTGGAAACTAGCTTCTGGTATTACTTTAGATGTTCCGCTAATTTTGGTTTCAGGAGGCATTGCAAAATTACAACTACGGACCTCTTTTGATTATCATGTTATTGCAATTGCTAATATTGAGGATTTTTCAATCGACATATATAACAAGAAAAGTGAAATAGCCATAGCTAAGGACCATTTATTTGTTACTACCAGATTCAAAACGGCCGAAATATATATGACATCATTAACCGCATCAAACTTTTTGGATATTCACAATACAATTTCAAGAATGGTGGAAGAAAATAAACGATCCTACAAGGAAACGCTAAGAGATTCTTCAAGAGGGAAAATTATAAGTAGAAAACCAAGCAAGTCTTATTCTGATAACGCAATTTTAGAAACGATCAAAAAGTTAGAGACAAAAATCCACGTCTCTGCTGGTGAGGTATTAATCCACGTTTACCCTTCTTCAGTTGATAACTCAAAAGTATTGGTAGTGAAACTTGACGAGTCGAGGGCTAAATTTCAACAAAATGAGTACAGTAATGGCATATCCAATGAATTGGATATTAAATTTAATGACTTAAAGGTCTCGTTATCTACTGTTCAGCCCATTCTGGAAGAATTTGTACTTCAATGTTCTGTTTCTGAATTTGTTGAACATGCTCATAAGGCAAGAGGGGGTACCATATTTGTATTTCCATCATTCAAAATTTCGATGAGGACTTTCCAAAAGTATCAGGACAATGTCATTGATTATTTGTTTCAATCTACTTTTGATGGTACTGTTGACATACGTTGGAACTTGGGCTCGGTTAACTTCATAAGAGAAATGTATTCTATACATTCTAAGGCATTGGCGTCAAGAATGGTATATAGAAGAAAAATGCAGCCATTTGAAGAAGGGTCAAGTACAATCTTGAAACAACAACTAAACGCTGAAGATCCTACACAAGACATCGACGAAGCTATTAAAGAAACCATGGAAAAAGTCGAGAGTTCTTCCAAGTACAAGTATTCTCCATTGGCTCCTCCAATTATTGAGGCTCCTCAACTAAAAGAATTAGGTAATGCCACTCCACCATTGGAATGGTTTGGATTGCACAGAGATAAATTTCCAAATTTTACTCATCAATTTGCTATTGTTAGTTTACAGAGATTAGTCCATGAAATTGAATTACAATATTCCAAGATGTTGGGTAAAGCTTAAAAGATTAGTAATGTTATAGTTTACGCTGAAAATTATTTATTTATTATCCTATTTACATGTAAAAAGAATAGCTTTTATTCAATGTGTCAAATACCACCTGCCTTTAGCTTTTCTTCTAGAAAGAATTTTTTGTCCCCCTTTTGTTCTAAGTCTAGCTAAAAAACCAAATTTTCTTTTTCTTTTCAAAGTTGATGGTTGGTAAGTATTACCTCTTGTTTTAAATCTCCTTTGCATTAATCCTATTACCGAATTGAAAGGTGACTGTACATTAAGTATGTTTGGAGTAAGCATGGAATTTGTGGTAAGGGCAGTAGGTATAGTTGATGATTGTATGATTCTGCTGGATGTATGTATAAGTCCTCCGGTAGTTCCTCTTAATAGGTTTGAAAACATAGTTTATGTAAAGCTTTATCGTTCAGTATTGTTTCGTTGTATTTCTGGAATGGATTGTTGGTGAAAAATAAGTGTGTAAAAAAAAAATTGTATGAGGCCTAGTTATGGTCGTGTATAATTTATAATATCAAATTCACACTCATCTCTACAGTCTTTAATTTTTCTATTGTTCTGACCATCACATTGCAAGACGTGAAATCTGTCTTTTTAGCATCCAAAAACAAAAGATGTCAAGCTACAAAACAAGGAGAGTGATACCATCATCAATCAACTGTCCAACAGTAATAAGAATAGAAAAGGTTTCCGACATAGAGGGATCAAAAGCTGAAAGAATTTTAACTGAATTCATAGATGCTAGTGAAGTGAATAGTTCAGGACAATCGGAAATATCAAACAATACAGGACTTTCAACAAAAAGTGAGACAAGCGCAATTTTATCCCAATTAAAAAGAATTCAGAGAAATTTGAGAGGCTTACCTCCTATAATATCTGAGTTACCATCCAGATCAACATCACAGAGCACTTCGGAACCTCCAGCCAAGAAGATAAAATTGGATGAAGTAGATAGTAATGGAGAAAGTAAAGAAACAGATGGAATTGATACAAACGAGCAAATTACTGCAGTGGAAGGTGACCTGGAAGGAAATGACGATGATGGAAGCGAAGAAGCTGAAAAGGATGTGACTTCCGGAGATATCATGGAAGAAGGAGAAGAAGCAGATGACATAAAGCATAGGCTCGACAATAAAGAAAAGAAGCACAACAAGGACAAGTCAGGTAAAGACAAAAATGGAAAAAAGCATAAAAAGAGAAAGCATAAAGATTAGAAGAATAGCATCTTAGAGGCCATATTAGGGGGTAGTGCAAAACGCCCCAATTATATATATCATTAGTTCTTTTTTGTTTATATTTTATTTTATCTTCTCTCAATCTACTGTAGATCAAGTCTTTACAGCCATTAGTCATATACAAGTTCGCATGATTCATATATAATATTAAGTCTAGTTAT
This sequence comes from Nematodospora anomalae, assembly GCA_030572795.1. Lineage (NCBI taxonomy): Eukaryota > Fungi > Ascomycota > Pichiomycetes > Serinales > Debaryomycetaceae > Nematodospora > Nematodospora anomalae. The sequence continues at coordinate 74,891 of JAJMBC010000013.1, read as the reverse complement.
GAAGAGAAAAAGGGCAATATTACCAGACAGTGAGGATGATGAAGGAACATTTATAAACAACAGTGATTATGAAAGAGTTTCAGAAAGTGGACTAAAAAGCGAGGCTACTAGTGCATGTACAATTATAAAAGCAGAAGTAGATAATGATGTTAAAAGCAATATTGTAGAAGAAGACAGTATTCTACGAAGAAAAGAGGAATCGTCCATAAATGACTCCATTTATACAAACGAGAAATGCATAACCAAGGTTGAGATAGACGAATCAAATTGCTCATACTCAAATGCTGAAACTCAGTCTTTAAGTCAAATTCGATCAATTGTTAACATTAAAGAGGAAAGCATTGTAATGGATCAAGAATTAATGCAAGAGACAGATCCCGCATCCTCTACACCATTACGAAATTCACATATAGGCGTATTCCTGCTGCCGACGAAGAATACAATATCTGCCCTGGTACCAATCTCATCTGAACCTCGATTGGTCATAGACAAATTAGTGCTTAAAAACTTCAAGTCTTATGCGGGAATACAAGAGATTGGTCCATTTCATTCGTCATTTTCAGCAGTTGTAGGACCAAATGGTAGTGGTAAGTCAAACGTTATAGATTCCATGTTATTCGTGTTTGGTTTTAGAGCTGCCAAAATGAGACAGGGAAAGCTTTCAGAATTGATACATAATTCAGGGGGTCAAAAACCTGAATTTTGCCAAGTGGATATTCATTTTCAAATGGTTTTGGATGATCCAATCATAGCGCAAAAAGCAGAAGTTGTGCCTGATTCAAAATTAGTGATTTCAAGAAAGGCATTTCGCAATAACCAATCAGTGTATTATATCAATCATAAAGGAAGTAGCTATACCGAAGTTACTAATTTATTAAAGGACAAAGGTATAGACCTAGATCATAAAAGATTTCTTATCTTACAAGGTGAAGTTGAATCCATAGCTCAAATGAAAGCAAAAGCAGAAAAAGAAAATGATGACGGATTATTAGAATATCTTGAGGACATAATTGGAACCACAAAGTACAAAAAATTGATAGAAGATAGCATGTTGAGAATTGATGAGTTGAACGATATTTGTTTGGAGAAGGCTAACAGATTCGATTTGGTTGAAAAAGATAAAGATCAATTAGACGACAAGAAAACTGAAGCGTTGAGGTTTTTGGAATTAGAAAAGAAATTGACTAATGCTAAAAGTATTCAATATCAGGTGAATATCCATACTTACCAGGCAAAGATGAGTCTGCGGCAACAAGAAGTGGAAGAGCTCAATAAGCAATTAGAAGAAGGTAGAGAGTCAAATAAAAATCTTTTGGAAAGTATTGAGATGGAGCTAAAAAAGCAGGAGGAAATAGAGAAAACCATTAAAGCTATCTCGAAGGAAATTGATGTTTTGAATAAGCAACGTAAAGAAGCCAACAAAAAGAATGTTTTCTTCGAGGAAAAGTTGAAAAATATTAGCAACAAGCTAAAGAAAGCCCAAAAAGCGTTAGAAGTACTGAGCCACACCGTAAGTAGCTCCACTCAGAAGCTTGCCAATTACACGGAGGCGTCTGAACGTTATAAGTCAGATATTGCAAGATTAAACAGTCAATTGGAACAAGAGGAAACTAAGCTTGATGAAATAAGAGAGAGTTTGACTGACAAAACTTCCGAATTCCGAAAGGAAGTGGAAGCTTTGCAGAAGAAGCTAGAACCATGGAATGCCAAATTAAAAGAAAAAGAGAATGCAATTGAATTAACTGAATCTAATATAGATTTGCTTCGCACTCAAATGAATAGCACGACTAAGCTACTTGAGGAAAACAAAGAAAGATTATTACAGATTAAAAGAGAAGGAAAGGAGAAAGAAGCTGAATATAGGGAAAATGAAGCCAAAATTGAGAAAATTTGCGAGCAAATTGCTCTTGGTGAAGAACAATGCGCTGCTGAGAAGAATACATTGGATAAAATGAAATCTCAATTGATTAATTTTAGGCAAAAGACTCAAGATTCAATTGCAATTGTACAAAAAAGCCAGAATAAGAATAAAGTTCTAACTGCATTGCTTCGACTAGGGAAATCTGGTAGAGTGGACGGGTTTTATGGTAGGCTAGGTGACCTTGGAACCATTGATGAAAAATATGATGTTGCTATTTCTACAGCGGCTCCGGGATTAGATTCGATGGTGGTGGAAACTGTGGAAACAGCACAAGCATGTATTGATTACTTGAGAAAAAACAATTTGGGTTATGCAAATTTTATATGTTTGAACAAATTAAGAAGTTTTAATCTAGCCCCCATACAAACTCCTGGAGATCCTTCTAGAGTTAAAAGATTGTTTGACTTGATACAACCTACAAGTCCTAAATTTGCACCAGCCTTTTACAGTAAAATGTACAATACATTGGTTGCTCCAGATTTAAATGAAGCTAAGCGTGTTGCATATGGTGCCAAGAGATGGAAAGTTGTTACCTTAGATGGGAAAGTTGTAGATACTTCAGGCACAATGTCTGGTGGAGGGAATTACATGTCCAAAGGTGCCATGAGATTGAGCAATTCTGCAAAAGGTGATGATATACTTATTACGGAAAAGCATTTGGAAGAAATGAAGACTAAATTACAAGCAATGGAAACAAGATTTGAACAAGCTACTGCAGAGTATAATGAAAACTTAACAATGTTGAAAACTGTAAAAGATATGAAACCCGAAACAGAATTTATAATTTCTAAATTAAAACTAGATATTGAATCACTTGCCACTGAAAAAAGAGAAGTTGCACAAATATGTAAAAATTTAATTTCGGAGCAACAAAAGATGGAAGAAAATAATCCATTTGAAGAACAAATCTTGAAGAAGGAAAACGAGCTGAAACGTTTACAAGAGGAGAAATCAAGACTCAGGTCTGAAATGGCAAAATACGAACATCAAATATCAGAAATAGAGCAAAAGATTATGGGTGCTGGTGGTGTTGAATTGAAGGTTCAGAAATCCAAAGTAGATTCTATCAAGCAGCAAATTTCAATTGTTAATGAAAAAACATCAGGCGAAAGAATGGCTATAAAAAAATTGGAAAACGAAATTAAACATCATAAGAAGAACGTAGAAAAGCTCACTAAAGAACAAGAAGAAGCAGAAGCCGAATTGAATAATATCCGTTCTTCACAACGTGAAATAATTAGTAAACTAGAAGAATTAGATGAAGAAATCACCAAGCTTGAACAAAAGAAATGTGATAAAGACGTAGAGTTGGAAGCGTTGAAGGGAGATTTGGATGAACAACAAAGTGAAATTAATAAGTTCAAGCTGATTGAGATTGAAATTGTCAATAAGTTGGAAAAATGCAATGGAATTCTTAAAAAATTACAACATATTGTAGAGGAAAATGAACAAAGTCTTGATTCCATCATTGTAAGAGATGCAAAGCCATATATCTATTGGCTTGAACAGGATGAACAACTGAAATATAACGGATCGGTTATTGAGAAGCTTTCGCCGAAGGAAATAGGTGATGTTGATTTAGACGCGGTCAATTCTGAAATTGAGGAATTAGAAAATTATATGAACAGTGTTAAAGTGGACATTGAAGTACTAAAAGAATATGGGGCGAAGATTGTTGAATATAAAGAAAGAAAGAATGATTTGAATTCTGCAGTTGAAGAGCGTGACGAGAAGAAGGATTATTGTGAGGATCTAAAGAGAAAAAGGTTGGATGAATTTATGGTTGGATTCAATACAATATCCATGACTTTAAAGGATATGTATAGAATGATTACGATGGGCGGAAATGCTGAGTTGGAGTTAGTTGATAGTTTGGATCCTTTTTCGGAAGGTATTTTATTTAGTGTGATGCCCCCGAAGAAATCATGGAAGAATATATCCAATTTATCAGGTGGGGAGAAAACTTTGAGTTCTTTAGCTTTGGTTTTTGCCTTGCATACGTATAAACCCACACCATTGTATGTAATGGATGAAATTGATGCAGCTTTGGATTTTAGGAATGTTTCAATCGTTGCAAATTATATTAAAGAGAGAACCAAAAATGCTCAGTTTGTGGTCATATCCTTAAGAAATAATATGTTTGAATTAGCACAACAATTGGTTGGTATCTACAAAGTTAATAATATGACTAGAAGTATATCATTGGCTAATTTAGATATTCAGGAATTTAGAAAATGAGGTAATGATTATACATATTTTGTATATTATCAAATACTGTACTATATTTGTAATTTATCTAACTCAATCCTCCATGTAGGTTCGATAGCAGTTGCAAAATCTTTTTCACCTTTTCTTTTCAATATAAAATACCTATCCAAGAAATCTATCATATCTATCATACACCCCAATTCATTTAATTCTTTCAAATAGCGTCTCGGTATAATATTCTCTAGCAATTGTGAGACATGATGTTGAGATAACTTGAAAGGTAACCCGTAACAAGTAGTCAAATGCATAAACATTTCCACCGCACCCCATGGTGTCTTATCTAAACCCGTAAACAATGCAGGGTTCGCTAGAATCCCACGAGCAGACATTACCCCATCGACGCCGGTGTATTCAGAAATCCTATTACAGTCATCGAGTGTAAAGCAATCGCCGTTTGCAATGACGGGAATAGACTGGATATTGTCCCTGATGGTCTTGATGGCGTCGAGATTGACGGGGACAGAAGACCTCGTTGTCTTGGTGCGGCCATGTACGGTGATCATGTCTGTTCCAGCAGCCACCACTTTCTTTGCAAACTCCACCGTAGTATTGATGTCACTGTGTATACGTATTTTCGTGTCGATGCATACCTCGTCTCCGTATTTAACCTTGGCAGCACGTATCATGGCAGCCACGAGATCAGGCTCGCTCATCAACGCCGCGCCGATGCCCTCCCGCACCTGCTCCTTGATGGGACACCCACAGTTGATCCCCACAGCGTCGACGTGCGCGCGTACCATGTCAATGAACTTGACGAAGTCCTCGACGTTGTTGACACCCACCTGTACAATTACGCTGCGGTCGGTGTCGTTGGTGGTGAAGTCAGAGTAACGCGCCGTTTCGTTACGCACAAACTCGCGCGCGAGGATCATGGGCGTGTACACGATGTCGACGTGGTAGTACCGACATAGTTCCCGGAAGGGGAGTTTTGAGTACCGCACCATGGGGCCGGCGATGTATGCGGGACGGCCTTGTTGTTGACATTGCTTGATTATGTTTGTGGGTTTATACTTTGGGTCCCTTCTGGATTTTATTGATGATGGCATAGCGTTGTTTGGTTGCAAGATGAAGACGATAAAAAGTTTTTAAGTTCCCTTTTGGCAAATATTTTTTTTTTTTTCAGATTCTTTTTCCCATGTACATTTGATAGTGAAAAGAAACCAAAATGTGTCTAGTAATGTCATTATCGTTATCTCGTGGCAGTAACACCACCAGGCGTGAAACAAAACAGAACCCATCTATGTGGTATAAACACTACAAGTAAAAAATAAACATCAGAATTGAAGTGGAAATTATTTACATAAAAATTAAAATATAATACAATATATATAGAAAAAAGGATTATAATACACTGAAGTTGCTAGTTTTATAAACTTATTCTTCTTCTGAACTTTCAGAAGATGCTTCATCTTCAGAAGATTCCTCTTGCTGAGTTACACCCATGAAACCATTATTACTAGATTGTTGTTGTTGTCCATTATTACCTTCATCAAATAATGCCAATTGAGATCTTAAATGAGCCAATTCATCTAAATTACCACCCATAATCGGTTTTTTTTTCTTTCCACCTATTGACTTTTGTGAAGCTTTATCACCAAAAAGGAAATCGTACAATTTTAGTACTGTGCTATCACCCAATTGATCCATATCCAATTCAACTTCATCCTCATTACTAATTTGAACATCATCTTGAATTATTTTAATTAAGGCATTTAGCTTCTTATCTGATAAATTAGGAACCATTTCAGAAACCTGTTTCTTCATTTCATAAGTTACAACAGGTTGTGGTGGTGTTAATTTTGGAGGTTGTTGCTGTACCGGTGGATTTGCATATTCTTTAGATTTGGCTGATCTTGATTTGGAACCACGTTTGCCCGTCTTCTTTTTCTTTTTCTTAGCAGCTAGTTGTTCTTTTAATTTCTTTAAATGCTCTTTCTTCAATTCATCCAATTCCTTCTTCATTCGAATTAATTGATTTTCCACTAATTGAATTGCGGGAACATCTGAAAGCATGGATTCATTTATCTCAACTTCTTCTTCATTATCGCTGGAATATTCGCCATCACTGGCATCTGAATTTTGCGGAGTAGGTTCAGGCACTGGTTTATTGGCCCATTTTTTATCAAATACAGCTTCTAATCTATGACCCATCATATTTACTTCAGTGCCTTCTGGATTGAAAAGATAACAATTTTTGAAAACCAACCTTACGTCTTTCTCAAATTCATCAGCATTTTCATATTGATTATTAGCTAGTTTGGACTGAATTGTACCTAAATCCATAGGCTCTTTGACAATTTGAAAATAATTGGGGATGTTTAATGCTACAATATCCACAGGGGCTAAAAATGGAAAATTATAATTATAATGTTTCTTTGATGTTAATTCCTTGATAGTTTGGCTACAGAATCTCAATTCTGCAGCAAATTTCTTCTTTCTTGGTCTTACATCATATGGCAATTCCTTGGATTTAGGTGGATGTATTGTTCTTTTGGGTCTTGCCACAGCTACAGAATCTTTTTGTTGTTGTTGCTGTTGCTGCTGCCGCTGATTAGCTCCTGTGGCTACTCTTCTTTTACTTGCAGGTGCTGAGGGTGCGGTAGTCGCGGCAGTCGCAGTATTGGCACTGGCACCAGCAGGTAATTCTTTTGGCGGGAAATTCAATATGTGTTTTTCAAAATGCGCTTGAATATTCATGGCCATTTTGGATATACCAGCAGAGTCACCATTGAATTTCTTACAGTTGGCAACCATGAGATTGAAATCATCAATGAATTGGGAAGCGTCTTCATAAGCTTTAGCATTAATTTTACGTTCTATTGTTGCGAGATCCATAGGCCTTGGAATATAATTATAATAAAATGGTATATTCAATTTGACAATATCAACAGGGTGCAAAAATGGTGTAGCATCTCTAAGTCTTTTGATTGCTTTAATTGTATTGAGGGCAAACTTTGCTTGATGCGGTGGCATAGGATTTTCAGGTAAATTATTAATATCCGGTTCTGGCGGTGGTTTAGGAGCTGGTTCTTTGAATGCAGGTGGCGGTGGTGCTGCAGTTGTACCAGTTGTTGCGTCGGTTTCCGAGGGCTTTGATTGTTCGTGTGTTTCTTCGGTAGTTGAATTGGGGGGTGGCAGATTGGTTTGTTGTTCAACAGGTGATTCCGGATGCTCTGTTGTAGAGGGATGCTCAGAATTTGGACGATGTGTTACAGATGATTCTTCTTGTTGCTCAGAAGATGGTTGTTGAAACGATTCATCCTTCGAGTTGTCTTCAATGTTACTTATTGTTTCGGCTGTTTCAGTTGGTTCTTCAGTTTGGTTGCCTGTTTTTAGTCTTTTACTTTCCGGTTGTTCATTATCAAGCACCACATCATCATCATCATTATCGTTATCATTATCATTAATCTCCTCCAACTTTCTCTTTTCTGGGGTTGGTGTGGGATTTGGTGGTGAAAGTGGTTCCTGAGTTACTTCCTGTTTCTGTTGTTGTAGATTAGTGGATGTATCGTAATTGTTGTTGTTGTTGCTGTTGTTGTTATTGATTTCGTCATTACTATCATTCATCTTATTGATAAAAGATTCTGTTGATGGTGTTTGTACTGGAGTATTAGTATCAGGAAGTACCTCAGACATGCTTCGCAGATGTATAAATGTGATTGATTAATAATGGGAAATTGATTTAAAAAAGGGGAGAAATAAATACTGCCCTATTAATGAAAATCTTGCAGCACCAGTTGTTGATATATTGTGTGTGTATATGTGTATGTATGAATTGGTAAGTGAGTGAGTGAGTGAGTTAGTGACTGATAAGAGACACAGAGTCAGGAATAAATAGACAGACAGACAGACAGAAATAAGACAGACAGACAGAAAGATAGAGAGTGTATATAAAACCAACTCTCAAAACACAGGAATGAAAAAAAAAACCTAATATAATTTAAGGATTTCTAAAGAAACAGAAATTTTCAAAATGGCAAAAACAGAGGAAAAAAAGTGCAAATTGTAAAATATTTATACTTTTTCCGCCCCTCAAAATGAAAAAAACACGCATACATACATACATACATCTACGCTCTGTCCACAGGTACACGACCTATTAAATCCTATTATTAATAACGCATGCACTCATACATACACCACATATGTAGATTAAAATTCTTCAACCAGCCCACTTCCCATTCTTTTTCTCATCTCCTACGACAGCTATCATTTATCTTGTAATAATCCTTTCAAATGCAATCAAGCAGTATTATCAGATTTAATCCACTTATCTCTCATTCATTATATTTGCTTGGTTGATTGATTGATTGATTGAATGGGGCTGATAAATAGTCATTCATTAATTTCAAGACATATCAAAAAGAAAGAACATCAACATCTAAAGACAGGTTTTTTTTTCATTTTTGTATTTTTATTTTTATATTTTTATTTTTATATTTTTATTCTTATATCTTTGTTTGTTTTTTCTCTTCTGTTCACTTCTCTTGTGTTCTCTCGTGTTTCCTCTAATCGTAGTAAAATGGGTACATTACACTCGGTCTAAACCAACCACAGAAGATACACTACCACCGGTTTCAAAACGGTCCCTAGTCCGTCATCTTTTTCATTGGTTAGATGACTAGTTGTCTTTGTAGTTGAGTGCAATCCAATACGCCCGTTACAATTGTCGTTAGAGGCTGCGACTGAAACTTGAACGTACGCGTAAAAGCCAGGTACTACTATCCATGTTGAATTGTATTGAATATGACTCAATGCAAAGAAAACGGTAGACTTGCTCAAAGAACAAAAGTCTAAGTAGATTCCAGGTGTGGTACTGGTGATGCAGACTATCTATCCTAGTTTGGTGGCAATACTAAACTATCTCTAACACCAGTTATTGAGCTGTATTTTTGCCAACACATACCGCGTCGTCTGTATGCCGGACGACAAGGTAAACATTTCACTATGCATACTGTTGCAAAACTGGCAAAACTGGCAAAACTATATGCCCTACTCACCCTTGAAGCTAAAGAAACGATCGTTATCAGCCATCAACCATTCCATTTTATTGAAAAATTACTTCGCAGAATAGCATATTTTGGACTTAAAATAATGGAAAGAGAGAAACTCAAAGAGAATGGCCATAATATGGCTGATTTCGCTCAAATTGCGGTATATTATGGCCATATGTTTAGACTTTTGTAATAGCTAAGGTACAGATTAAAGAATCTAAAGGATTGAATAATATATATTCTTTCGCAATATGGATATGGAGAGCCATACAAAAGAAATGATAACCGGGAAAAACATGGGATATACAGAGTCTTTTGATTCTTCAACAAGATGAAGAACCCCATAAGATTTTTAGAATTTGTTTCCCGGAGGAAAATGGCAGATCAAGGTCGAATCGGTTTAAAGAACATATAGGAACTCAGCATGCCTATGATTTATTAGTTGCTAAAGAAGAAGGATTTAATACTGAATTAATATAAGGGTATGAATATGGTTTTCCTAGAATGATGGCAAAAATGGGATTAAATGGAGGTGGATATGGAAAGCTTGTTCGACAACCAATAGATAAAGGGGTTGTGTCTGTTACAAAACGATATCGGTGCCTCTATATGTGAAGCATTTAAGACCATAGCGAAAACAAGATTATTGTTGGTGATTATTTAATTTATAACCTAAATTTCATAATTTCGATTGCGAAAAATATGATAAAATGGTTGTGGAAACTGATCGGGAACCAACATATGGTGCTCAGAACAGCATTATGCATTTTAAGTGGATCAAAATACAGATTATGTAGTTTATGTAAACATCTTCCATCCATAAAAACTATAAACAGTGACACAGATTGTGTCCTTGTTAGAGAGTATTCAATTGATTCAGTAAAACTTCTGAATGCTTGTGGAGCTAAGTTAGTTCAATTCGATAATACTTTAGAAGCAAAAATAAATAAAATGATAATGGCGGTCCAAAAATGTACGCTTATTATTATGATGATACAATTGTATTGTACGGGTGTACCAAGAAATGTGTTATCTCTAAGAGTTTTGAATATTCACCAGAAGATAAAAAAAGCAAAATTACTTACGAATTTAAAGCCTTGAGATGAAAATTGATTGACATATTGTTAATACAGATAATGTAGAAAGCGAAATTACCCAAACAAAAATAGAATATTCATACCTAAAGGATTTTTATGAAAATGCTATCAATAATGTTCATACTTATAGGATTCAATATCTAATTCAAATTCGTTTTCTAACTCATCAAAATTTAACTCTATAGGATCAAGAGAATGAGGAGGAATAAATTCATTCTTCTCATAATCTAATCCTTTAAAGCATTTATTAACCATTTCATAAACTGTCTTTAAATTAAAAAATGTTACTACATTGCAGGATTTCAAACATGCTTCAACTAGACTATATTCAACGTAGTTCTCACAGCATTTATGAAGAGTCTCTATTGATAAAATTTCACCACACATGATGTTTGAATACAAAAACTGAAATTCATAGGTAGGATATATCTTGCGATACTTTTCAACAGATGTCATATCATATTTTGCATTTATAAACCTAAGAAATATGCCGTCACGCCCTGAAACAAAACTCACAGAAGTAGAAGGACAGCAAGCCACAAATTTGGAAACGCATTGCGAAATTTTATTACCAGACAAATAGCATTTTATAGCTTCTTCAATATTATCATATATTTCCTCATCTGATACAACGTAATTGTCACTATTAAACTCTTCTGCACTAGTATCCCTCAAAAATAAAATATTAGACTCTAAGCTTTCAATACGCGACGATTCAGTTAAATTCTTAATAGCAAAATCCTCAGAAGGAGGTAAATATACACAAAAAATGGTTTCCTTATCTATCTTATCTTCATGAATAGGTTCAAATATATTCTCATCAAACAAATAGCGAGAAGCAATAAAAGGTCTTTTAAATAATTCCAATCTTGGTTGAATCTTTAAATACTTAACGTCATTTTTTAACAAATTTTCAACATTATAATATTTGACTAACGAATTACAATAAAAATCATATTTAGGAACATCTAATTTAGAAAAAATATCGTTATAACCATGTAAAGCACAAACATATGAAACTATTCCGTGCAAAATTTTATGATGAACTAATTTCTCTAAACTAAGTTTAGGAATTAATGTATAGTACCTGTAATCTAAACGATCCAATTATAATCTATCATTATATACACCTTCTTTTAAAAACCTAGATGTAATACATACCCTATATTCATCATCATCAAAATCATAATTATCAAGACAATAAGATGCAAATTCAAAGTTTCTTCTGCATCCAATACAAATACAATAATACAATGTAGGATAATAATCTTTAAAAAATTTAGAACTGAAAATTTTTAAATAATCTTTTAAATTCCCATAAAAAGCAGCAGTGTGAAGTTTATAAGCAGGAGCTTCAAGTTGATCTATCGACATTATTCTATATAATTATAATGATCAAATATCAGAAGGTTTCAAAAAGGCAAAACCACAGGAAATAAGAAATGGAGATTGCAGAATATTTATACTCTTACCGGATGTTTCCTCAAGTCGTATCAAAAGGGGAAAAGCACATTTAGCCTAAACTAATCACAGAAAGATTGTATTTTTGCTGCATCCCGCGTTGTCTCTATTCGGGACGTAAGATTGACATTTCAATACGCATACTGTTGCAAAACTGTGCGTTCTTACTTACCAATAAGCTAAAGAAATAATCGTTATCAACCATCAGCCATCAACTATCAGTTATCAATTTCGTTCTCTTATCAACATTGATTTCTATTAATTACATCATTAAATAACATACAACTATATATATAAATATATATAACCTAGAATTTCCATTCTATTTATGATTGTGCATCCGCTCGTCTTACAAGTGAACAGATAATAAGTCATTAGCTGAAAATCCCTTGTTACAACTTGGACATCTCCTCAATCTTGCTGCCAATCTTTCTTGTGTACAATTGGAACAAAACACATGTCCGCATACAGTTATAACAGTATCTTTCCAGTTCTTGGAACACACCGAACATTTAGCAATCGATCTTAAAGCTTCCAATTGCTGTTCATCTTCCTGTAGCAAGGAATTTGTATTATTTGATTTATATTTTTGCAATGTATTTTCCGTGTTTTTCAATAGTTTTTCCACTTTATTCAACTCCAATTGTTGTTTATTTAATTTATCCTTTAATTCACTACATTCACTGGTGGCTTGTTCTAATTTTTCTTTATTTCGACTTATTTCCTGTTCCAAAGTTTCATTTGTTATAGTCAAAGTCCGTATAGTATCTTGTAAATTGGCATTTTCTTGTAATGAATTTTCCTTAATTATTTTATAATCAGTTAATGAATTGGTTAAAACTTCAATCTTATTCAAATAATTTTTTTCCAATTCGTTAAGATTCTTTATTAAATCTTGTGATTTATTAACCTGGATTTTAAGTACTTTATTTTCATTTGTTAACGAATCTTTTAATCTCATTGTAGCAAAATATTTTTGATCAGCTTTATTCTTCTCTATAGTTAATTTCTTGGTTAAATTTTCTTGATCTATTGAAGTGGTCAATTTCTTTAATGTAACTTCTCTTGTTTGTTTGAATGCACTTTCTATTTCTTTAATTTCATTATTCAATATTTCAATTGTTTTAATCAATTCTTCCGGCGATAAATCCATTGTCGTGTTTTTCGCAACAGAATCTAATTTTTCCTCCGTCAACTGTTGAATTCTATTAGATAGAACTTCATTCAACTCAACTAATGATGCGTTTGTCTTTTGATCTTCCAATTGACTAGTCAATATAGCATTCTTGGACAATAATTCATCACGTATGGTTCTAATTCTAACCAAATCTTGTTCACTCTTGTGCAATTGCTGTTTCAAATTTTCATTCTCTTCGAGTATTTCTTTCTCAATTATGGATTTGATTTCAATTTGTTGCTTTTCCAATTCATTCAATCTAGCGACATTACTAGAATTTAATTTTGTTACTTTACTGATTTGCTCTTGTAAAGACCGATTGTTCTTTACAATTTTCTTGTAATGAATATTATCAAGTAGATCCGATTCTTCTAGATTATGTAATTTATCTTCCAATGCTAACGATTTTGAAACTAAAGATTGATTGGTTTCAGTTAATGAAGCTAATTGTTGCGAAAGTATATGATTTTCTGATTTCAATTGTTCAACCTGATTCATTAGTTTATCCAATTCCTCAGTATCAACAGTAGCTGTAGTAGTAGCAGCGCCAGAATCTTCCTTCCGGTATCCATTGGATTCGTTTTTTTCTTCCTTCTTGACTTCAGGCTCTTCTTTTACTTCTTCTTTTCTGCTTTCATCAACTCTTCTCAAAGTCTTAGAACGCGCTCTTTCCCTTTCATTACACAAATCAAGAATTTGTGAGTGCAATTCGTCAATTTTTTCAGATAATGTCGTTTTTTCCTTAGACAAAATTTGATTTTGACTCTTTGCTAAACTCAATTCCCGAGATAGGTTTTCAATTTTCTTCTCCACATCAAATGAAACTTTACTAGACAATTTTTTCGACAATTTTTTCTTCAAATCTTCAAGCTTGTCATCTACGTCTCCTTCAAATGCAACCAACAAGTTCTCGTTATCTCCTATTTCATCTAGCAATTCGGTTATTTGCGCATACCATGCACTCAACACCGTGACTATATGCTTCAGTAAGTCGGAATCTCGTTGTAACCTTTTGACCTCTCCTCTTAATTTCAATACCTGTTGCTTGTATTGAATCATTTGTCGCCATATTGCTTCTTTTTGGAAATACACCACATCTTCTTGAGTTAAGGGACCCGACTCGCTCAACTCTTGCAATGGCTTCGACTTTTTGAACGGTGGCTGAGGCGAAGTAGATGATTCAACCAGTCTCTTTCTATCAGTGTCTACCTCCATGATTGTTTATATACGTATGTTTTCTTTGACAACAGCAGTAATGAATTTGACAATAATTTTTTAACTACAAAATTTAACCTCAAAAGCCCTATCAACAAAATATAGCAGATATGAATTAACTTAAGAAACCAAACAGTTTATGTGATTAAAGCTCTCAAGTGATGAACCTTTGATGGAATAGTTCAAAGAAGGAGATTTGTTTAATAATTAGTCTCTATTTTTTTTTATCAAGTTTTTATTCTCTTACAAAAAAAAATTCTACTCACGGTGAATTTGGTAAGACGCACACGACAGGATAACCCACCAGCCATGTAGAATCACCAGGAGAACCCATTTGCAGACAGTCAGTAAAGTTGAGCTTGTTAGTTATAATCCTTTTTAATTCTCTGATTTAAATAAATCATTGACAAGTTATTTGCTGATCTGCAATATCCTTGATAAGGGATTTTATAGTGTGTTTCATGCTTGCCGCTTGAGCTGGGGTGCACCTCCAATAACTTCATGCTAATGCAATCAACTTGGCCCTCCCCATAATTTCTTAACCCAAATGACTGCTAATTTAAGATTTCAATGTTTTTAAGTCCGAAAACTCGCCACTTTATAGGATGTATTTCATAGATACTTAAGCGTTAGAGCAAGTAAGCCATTTCAGCACATCCATCGTCTTCTAAGAATAAAAAGCACAACTTGAGGGTAAAACTCTGTTTAATCCATACTTATCCATGAATCAAGTCTCATAAACAACAGTGTAGCAATATGTTGTGCTACCTAATGGAAAGAAAATGTAGTTACGTTTCTCCGTTTCTGATCATCCATTCATTCGCAACTTCCATCTTTTTTTCCGTATGTTCTCGTATATATATCTTAAGCAAACACCAACTTAAATCCAAGGTCCAAGCCATGAAGCCACACCAATTCCTCACATACACGCTTCTATTCACTTCGACACTTGCGGTAAAAGACTATCTTTTTAAATCGTGCGAGCAGTCTGGATTTTGTCATCGAAACCGACATTACGCAAGGGAAATATCTAATGGAACAACCGAGTGTCCGTACTTTATTCAAGCCGAATCCGTGACTTTCAACAACGGGATAGTGAGTGGAATAGTGTTGAAGGAGCTCAGTCAGATAGACGAGTACGTGGAGTTTGGGTTTGAAGTGAGTGTTGTGGAGGATAATTTCAGGTTCCGGTTGGATGAAAGGAGGAAGCCAGTTGGTGGTAATGATGTAGTTAATTACCGCAGGTATAACGAGACTGAGAATTGGGCGTTTAGGAAACACGTGAAAGTGAATAAAGATGTGGAATTTAAGCATAAGCAGGGCAAGAGAATTGACATTGGATACGGAGGACATAAAGTGGAGATTCAATTGAAGCCGATTAAATTTACGTTCTGGTATAATGATGAAATACAATTGATCGTCAATGATAAACAGTTTTTAAACATCGAGCATCAGAGAAGCAAGGACAAAAATGATCAAAACTTATTGAACCATGAAACATCATTTGATATGTTTTCTGATTCATTCCCCGATTCAAAGTCTGATTCATTGCCATTAGGTCCAGAATCTATTGGATTAGATTTCACTGTGAAAAATTTTGACAAGTTGTATGGGATCCCAGAACATGCAGATTCATTGCTACTCAAAGACACTTCATCAAGCGAGCCATATCGATTATTCAATGTTGATATTTTCGAATACGAAACCCACTCAAGATTACCAATGTATGGATCGATCCCGCTATTATTAGCATCTAAACCAGATGTATCCCTAGGTATATTCTGGATAAACAGTGCAGATACTTATATTGACATTCATAAGGGAAGAGATTCAAGTGTTCATTGGATATCAGAGAATGGGGTATTGGATTTCATAGTTATAATTGAAAAACATCCTGTGGATGTAAATCAACAATATGGGAAAATCACTGGATTCACCCAGCTTCCTGCATTGTTTTCTCTAGGCTATCATCAATGCCGATGGAATTATAATGATGAAAAAGACGTTTTGGATATACATGCCAAATTTGATGAGCATGAGATTCCATATGATTCAATTTGGTTAGATATTGAATATACAGATGATAAAAAGTATTTTACTTGGCACAAAGAAAATTTTGGAAATCCACAAAGGATGTTGAAGACATTAGATAGAACAGGGAGAAATCTAGTTGTGATCATTGATCCTCATATCAAAACTGGTTATGATGTAAGCGACGCCATTATAAAGCAAGATATAGCGATGAAAGGATCTGACAATCAACCATATCATGGTCATTGTTGGCCAGGTGAATCAGTATGGATAGATACATTGAATCCCAAGTCGCAAAAGTTCTGGGACCAAAAGCATATGGAATTTATGACACCGGCAGCCAAAAACTTGCATTTATGGAACGACATGAATGAACCTTCGGTATTCAATGGTCCTGAAACAAGTGCTCCAAGAGATAATTTGCACTATGGACAATGGGAGCATAGATCAGTACACAATGTATATGGATTATCATTCCATGAAGCTACTTATAAATCATTATTGAATAGATCACCTAATCAACGGCCATTTATTTTAACTCGATCTTATTTTGCAGGAAGTCAACGTACAGCTGCCATGTGGACAGGTGATAATATGTCCAAATGGGAATATTTGAAAATATCAATACCAATGGTGTTGACCTCAAATGTTGTAGGTATGCCATTTTCTGGTGCTGATGTTGGTGGTTTTTTCGGAGATCCATCAAAAGAATTATTGACTCGATGGTATCAAGCTGGTATTTGGTATCCTTTCTTCCGAGCTCATGCTCATATAGATTCAAGGAGAAGAGAGCCTTGGGTTATTGGTGATCCATATACTTCAATTATAAGAGATGCAATTAGGTTAAGATATGCATTATTGCCTGTTTTTTACACTAGTTTTTATGAGGCTTCCCGATACGGTACGCCAGTTATAAAGCCTTTATTTTATGAAAATCCCCATGATGTTGAAAATTATTCAATTGATGACCAGTTTTTCGTGGGAAACTCTGGAATTTTGGTTAAACCAATCACTGACGAAGGTGCAAGCAGTGTCGATATATATCTTCCTGATGGAGAAATATATTATGATTTCACTAATGGTAAGATAGGTAAAGCAACCAACGGGAAGAAGATGCACGCTGGTCTTGAAAATATTCCAATGCTATTGAAAGGTGGTTCGATCATTCCGATAAAAAGCAGGTTTAGAAGATCAACAAGATTAATGAAATACGATCCATATACCTTGATTGTTGCTTTAAGTAAAGGAGGTAAAGCCAATGGTCGACTTTATGTTGATGATGGAGAGACTTTTAATACTGATCATCTTGACATTGAGTTCACCGCAGATAGAAAAGGAATCAGGGCTATATTTAACGGAAATTACGAGCCAATCAAGATCGAGCAGATTGTAATTGCTGGTATAGAGGATAAAATTGAATCTATCAGTTCTGGATCATTCATTCAAGATAAAAACAAACTTATCATAAAACACCCTGTGGATTCAGAAATCATATTCAAGCATAAAAATGCAGAGCATGATGAGTTATGATTGTGTAGATTGCGTAGATTGCGTAGAAACGTAATCTTTAAGTACATAATGACGTAATCTTGTAGAAACCTTAATAAGATCAAACCAAACCAATTCGGTTCCACACGTGCATTTAATAGCTTGTTGCGGTATCAAGGAGGAATACCGTTGAGCCATACAGGTTAAATGGAAAACATGATTACCACTACAATATCCTATAAGAGGAAAATTATCTCGTGATAAATACTTTGAAAGTTCTTGACGAGTAGTAAATGATAAAAGACCCTCCGGAAAATAGTTTATTGATTCTCGACATATTGTGCATACAATCAGGTTATTTAGTATTAGATTCTTTGCATCTTCAATGTCAATATTTTGCTTTACGTTAAACGAAGCAAAATCCTCTATTAACTCAGGTATGATACTTTCAATCTTGTACTTATTTAGCATCCAAATTTCATAAATCTTCTCATCAAAAATAGTGATTTTCAAATCCATTTTACTGAATCCCGACGAGTTTACTAATAATTTGAAATTTGCCAACTTTTGATGAATGGAGCTTTGTCGAGAATTCGTCGTGACTTTATTTTCAATACGTCTAGTCTGATACGGATGTTGTACAGAATGCTCAAATTGCAAAGCAGCAACACGAGACGGGAACCCGTGCACTAGCACCACTAATTTCCAAGGTCTTGAGCCACTGCGTTTGGTTCTATAAGCACCACCTGCCTTTAAATCCCCATTATGCTGACGTAATCGTCGTTTAGGATCAGGAGTCGAGCCTATATAGGTACTTTTTGGTTTAGGAATTGACTGTAACAAGTAGACGCAATAAAACGCGGGTGTGACATGTAGGAAAGGAATGGTGGACATGGGTGGCACTTGAAGCGAAAATTTCACGGATAAGACAAATTTGAAACAAAACGTGCTTACAGCTGCAGCTATAGTTACCATAAACTAGCAAAAATGGGGATCTCCAAACAATTAATTGAGTATATAAGAGAAGAAGACTAGAAGCAAGAAAAGAACAATTAAACATTGTACAAACCACATAATACAATGGTTTGAAGTGTTAACGAAATAAAAAGTAAGAAAAAAGAATCCTGCAAAATGGCGGGCACATAAACGGAGCGATGTCGTGAGTAAAACTCTGGAACCGCTTAGATGGCTCTAGGCCATAGCACTTGTTTTGATGAAATCTGCATCGTAATGTCTAAGCCGAATAAATGAGAAGAGAATTCTTGTTGTAACAGTCAAGTAGCTTCTATTGTTTTAGCTATTGTCTATTGCTAAATAGCGCATCAGTACCAACCCAAATAACCTAATAAGCCAAACAGCTATGTCTCAGCTGATTAGATTTAAACATTATACATTATTCTTACAAGAATTAAGTTTCCATATTATGTGAACAAGAACAACTGCAATTGTGACTGGCCCCGGTTGAAGTGGAGGTTCGGGTGGAATTTGCTAAATAAGACTTTTACACGATCAACCGACGGGAAGCAGATCACAAACATATTCCGAAGGGTATATCCGCAACACCTAGTTGCATAGGTGTTCTTAGTTGGTTGATTGATTTGATTGACTTAGCTTGAAGTTGGCATGGTACTTGAAGTTATACTGATTGGGTGTGCATATAATATAAAACATCTATACACCAATACTTAAACAAATGAATAGTAGAATTAGATTGTATGAAAGAAAAAGAGAGAAGAGTTAAACAATAAGCAATATATATATACCACATAATCCATATCTACGTTTATCATCATCGTTACCATCATCCCAATCCATCCATTGAGATACAGATACGATATTGCTTATACTAATTACTTATACTTCATCGTCTTACTTCTTAACCTTGGTGAAAATCACTGCGCCATTACAGCTTTGACCTTAACTTTATCTTAAAACTTTATTTTTAACATATCACCATCTGCCCTGAGCTATACAGTACATACATATATTATTCATCATTGGGTTCTTTTTGTTTCTGTTTTCAATAGTTCATATTTGATATTTGATTTCACATTCATTGTTTATTACACTTCCATCAATCTTTGTCGTCACTGTTAGCATTAATCCCTGTTAATCATCACTAATCATCACTAGCAGCACTTTCGCTTTCCAAAGTTCATTTTTCGTGATTTAAATGTATTATTATTATCATTATTATTATTATTTTTATTATTATTGTTACTATTTTTATTCTTACAATGTCATCTTTGCAACAACCAATACCTCCGAATTCGATACTTGCAACCACTGCAAGTTCTAATCAAAGTGGCTCCAATGATTTTGTTAAAAAGTTGTTTCTCATGTTACAGGAAGATAGTTATAAAGAAATAGTTAGATGGACCAAAAGTGGTGATAGTTTTGTCGTGATAAATACAAATGAATTTACCAAGGATATATTACCTCGACATTTCAAACATTCTAATTTTGCCAGCTTTGTGCGACAATTGAATAAATACGGATTTCATAAAGTTAAAATACCAAATGAGGCGAAGCTGACCTACCCTTATGGTGAGGATGCTTGGGAATTTAAACATCCCGATTTCAGAATAAATGATAGAGAAAGCTTAGAGAATATAAAGAGAAAAGGTCCAAGTACAAAGAAATCAACAAATGCTTTGGCAACTGCAGGATCATCTTCCAAACAGGCGATAGAAGCAGGATCGAATGGATCAACTGCTACATGTAATCATAATTTCAACCACTTGACAACATCTCAGAATCAATTGAAAGATCAAGTTGCCCAATTAAAGGAGGAAAATCAATCATTGCAACAAGAGATTAATATGTTGCAACGAAAATATAAGACTCTTGTTGAGAATATTGTATCTATAAACACATTTAATGAAAGATATCACCATTCAACGAGTCTATTGGTAAGCTCTTTATTACAAGCAGGTATAAAATTGCCACCATTGGATTTTCCACCCCCGAATAATTTGGGAATAATACAAAATACTGCATCATCTGGACTACCTAATAATTTATCCTCAATGTCTGCTACTTCATTACCTAGTATATCACAGCACCTTCAGCAATCCCCAAGAATACCACGACATCTTCAATCACCTTTGCCACCACCACCACCTACGCAACAACAACAACACCAACATCAGCAGCAGCCGCCGCCGCCTCCACAACCACAACCAGTGGAGAATAGGGCTCTATCAATGCCCGGTATGCCTTCAGCAGCACCAATTGCTAGTCCTGTTGGTGTTCTCTCGTTGAATGGACTGCAGTCAATACTGCAACAACAACCAATGTCATCAGCACCACTTCCCAATAATAACTCAAGCACTGCTGCCACGACCACAGCTACCAAGCCAATATCGCCCATGGCGAGCTCATCTGCATCTCCAAGTGCTTCAGTTCAGCCACAAATATCCACAACATCAATACCAAATCCAAGTGCTTCAGTTCAGCCACAAATATCCACAACATCAATACCAAATCCAAAATTCCATGTATTATTAGTCGAAGATGATAATGTGTGCATTCAATTATGTCGAAAGTTTTTGGTCAAGTATGGGTGTCAGGTTACTGTGGTTACTGATGGATTGAATGCCATATCCACTGTTGAGCATACAAAATATGATTTAGTATTAATGGACATTGTTATGCCGAATCTAGATGGGGCTACAGCTACAAGCATTATTCGTTCTTTTGATACAAAGACTCCCATTATTGCAATGACGGGGAACATCGAGGATAATGATTTAGTTACATATTTACAGAATGGCATGTCTGATATTTTGGCAAAACCGTTTACTAAAGATGATTTATATTCAATGTTGTCTAAACATTTATTAAAAGAAGCAAAAATGGAGGAAGAATCAATCATGAAAAAACAAAGATTAGAATAAGTATAATTCAAGAAATTGCTTCCGCATAAATTCATTGTTTTTATTGTATGAAGACCTGAAAAATCAAGTCAATTTATGCAATGCTAAATCAGAAAATGAGTTTCCCCAAGGATCGTTTTTGGCAAAATTGTAGAAATATCTGGATATCTCTATATTCTTAAAATATACTGACTCAAAATCGTATTCAATCGCGGGCTCTTTGAATTTCTTTCTACTTTTAACCGTGGTGAACCCATCATTGCTCTTGTTCTCGTCCAGGATATGTACCATCACTGACATTTTTGGGTACTTTTCAAACAATTTCTGTTTGCTTAATCTATCAGTATGGGCGATAATATCATTACCGAGAAAAAAAATGGGCCTTTCGGTCGATAAAAGCTGTTCCATCAATTCCAAGGGGGCATGTGGTAGGAAAAATAACGTATTTGAAGAATCACCTATAAAGCTCTCTTCAATGGTGAAATTATGTAATAGCTTGCGGTCGTTTTCAGTGAAGATTGGATCGTATACGGAGGTTGTCTGTATATCTAGATAATCGACTAGTTCATAGAGTAGGGCTAGTTGATACCGAGCGTTTCTGCTTTCTGAAGGTGAGCCCAATGCAAGACATCGAATGGTTGCGACATCAAGGGCCCCCAAGGACCGTTTCACCTCTTTATATAACTCTGAATCTCGTATTGCTTGTCGAAAACGGGAAATCTCTGACTCTAACTTATCCATGAATCGTTGCAGTAAGTATCAGAAGGCTGAAAAGAAAAAAAAGTGTTCTGCATATAGTCTAGGTGTACTGTTATTTTGGTTGTTTGTATTATATCTCAAAATAAAAATTTTACCCCATCGCATGTGGGACCGCCCTGGTTTTTACAATCATATTCTCTTTATCTCCATGTAAAGAGGCGTGCGTCCCAGCAACAACCACATTTATCTATCCACATTGACGTCGTTAAACATGCGCAAGTGCAAGATCTTTGTCGGGTCATCGCACCCAGAGTTAGGTCAATTAGTTTGTGAAAGATTAGGTGTTGAACCGGCACCTTGTTCTTTAAAGAAATTTAGTAATGGAGAAACATCAGTACAAATTGGAGTCTCGGTCAGAGACGAAGATGTCTACATTATCCAAAGTGGCAGTCCTCATATCAACGACCATATAATGGAGTTGTTGATCTTGATCAGTGCGTGTCGTGGTGGAAGTGCTAATAAAATCACCGCTGTTATTCCCCAATTTCCATATAGTAAACAATCAAAAATGAAGAAACATAGAGGTGCAATCACCGCACGGATGTTGGCAAATTTGTTAATTATGGCTGGTGCCGACCACGTTGTTTCTATGGACTTGCATGCTTCCCAAATGCAAGGCTTCTTCACCAAGCCGGTTGATAATTTATTCGGTGCTCCCACTTTAGCAAGGTGGATTCGACATAACATCCCAGATTGGGGAAATGCCGTGGTTGTATCAAAAAATCCCGGGGGCACAAAGAGAGTGACTGCATTAGCAGATTCGTTGAAGATAAATTTCGCCATGATTCATACCGATAGAAGAAGAACTCAAGATGAATACGCGAAGAAGAAAGAATTGAAACGGGCGGAAATCGTCGATGGCGAAGACGACGATGGTGTTGAGGACAATATTGTGTCTGAGTTGCAAACAGCAAGGATAGTTCAGGGCCATGTGGTGGACGATGATTATCAAGCTAGCAATGGGCAAAATGCTGCTCATTTAACTGAACCGGCGATCTTAGATAGTGATGCGTTGGGTGGAACGTATGATGCAACAAATACAGATGATGAAGATGAACCAGATTCGTTATCTGAAGAAAAATTGATCACTTTGGTCGGTGACGTTAAGGATAAAGTTGCAGTTATTTTAGATGATATGATTGATAAGCCAAATTCGTTCATTGCAGCCGCTGAACATTTGAGATTGAATTGTGGTGCCAAGGCAGTGTACGTCGTTGGTACCCATGGGGTGTTCAATGATCACTGTTTAGAGTCGTTGACAGATTCAAAATGTATTGACAAGATTGTCGTCACCAATACTTTTCCAATTCCCAAAGAGAAAACTGAGACACATAGAGATAAATTGGTGGTTATTGATGTGTCAGCAATATTTGCGGAATGTATTAGAAGAGATCATTTTGGTGAATCTATTTCAGTGTTATTTGATTCTTTAGCTGCTATAGAGTAGAAAAGGAGACGAAGAACCGAAAAAAGGCAAAAAGTACCAACAATACATGAGTTTTTATTATTGATATTCTCTCTGTCGCGATGACATCCAACGATGCAATCAATTTCTGGGTTGCAGGACATGATTCTTATGCAATGGATCGTGGACTAACGGAGCGTTGGTATATTGAAATTCCATGTAGAGTAAAACACATTTAGTATTCCTTTGGATGATTGAGATTTTTGTTTGATCATGCATCGAAATATATCAGGATATATTTGTATCTTAAATAATCCACTACAATGCAGTGTGATAACCTTGCGAATGCTTCAATGCCTGCACTTTAATGCGCTGCATATATTTTGCAATAAGATTTGCAGCTATCAGGGTTTTATCTGGTACATATATTTTGTCACAGGTAATATAGGTACCATTTTCAATACGCTTAATTCGTACAATATCTATCCGATTAAATGCATGAAGCGTACGTCATTTATCGATTTTATAATTACGTAATAAAACTCATCATTCACATTGATGTGAAATATGCTTATTGATTCAGCTTTTATTGTAATATTCTGAATTTTTCGAGCAGATCTGTTCAGAAACTAAACTAATTTGACGATATTTGTCAGCTATAACACAAAACAATCTCTACGCAAAATGACTGTAAAAAAAGCTTTTCAAAACCAAGAGCAAATGAAAAGTATTTCAAGTGGAAATTGAGGTAGATGCTAATACCTCCGTTAGTATTTTATCAAAGGAGAAAGCAAGAGGAGCGAGATACCATCCTATTACTTCATTTTTTAAAGCAAAACAGCGATAACCCTGCATTCGAATTCCGAATATGCCAGATGCAATGGTTATGAAATTAAGTGAGAAGTAGTTTCGAGTATGGAGCTGTGTAAGACATAACCTTAACAATATAGATCCCTCTTGCAGAACACTAGCTAATCGCATGAGGCTAGGAATACATGAATCTAATCATTCAACAAAACTTTAAATCAAGATAGCGTATATATAGCATCTTGGAAAGGTAGAGAGCCCCACCTGTGTGATGGGTGCAACTGTAGTAGTGTATTATAGAGTAACAATAGCTCAAGCATATTTTTCAATGACATCCCATTGTGGTCTGAAGGTAATTCTAACCAAACCAGGTACTCGCAAGTTTGAAAAGTACGTACCTGGTGCTTTCAAATTATGCGTTGCTAGATTCGCAAACTGATAAACCAGAAAGTTCAAACAGAGAAGCAAGAATGTTACTTTTGTACCTTTTGTTCTTGTTTCTTTCCTGAGACTTCAGTTCCTGCTCGTCACCAAACATCTCCTCTGGTAACGCCCGCGTTCAGGTATAACAATGCAATGCCAAATGGAGCGGTTACAGACTCGTCTAAGATACTTGTGCATTTGGACGGTTTTATATTATTTATTTGTTTGTTTTTAGGGCCGATGAATCGGAAAAAAGAGAGCGGGAAAAGTACGGATACATATTACATGTAACGTGAACGACAAACGAGAGAATAAAAGTCAGCCAGTCAGCTAATAAAGTGATGCATTCTTCAAGAGTCGTGCGTATCTACATATATTCAAGACATGACAAGAATAAAGCCAGCTCGTTCTCTTCTATCTGCATGCATAATTGCCTTACCACCCCCTTTTGACAAGTCCTTTCTTTTTAAACAAGTACCTCTGATTAATGCAATTGGAAAGTAATGGCATGGATGCTTGAGTTTTACTATGATTAAGATAAGAGATGTATTCAATGATTAGAGATTGGTAGGTGTTATTATATCGGGTATGCATTGTTTGTCCTTGTCTGTCCTTGTTTGTTGTTTTCAAAGACGTTTTGGGAAGTTGCGGGAATTAAAGTTTTTTTTTTTTCATTCTTTTTTTTCATTTTTTTTTTTCATTTTTTTGTTTTCTTCAATTATTTTTAAAAATGCTTAAGCAATAAATGAAAGAAATTATGAACATAGTACACGACAACTTTCCATTACTTTTATCTCACGGGGGTTTATTTGGCTATTTAGTTAGTGTTATTTAATTCTCTCATTTCATGCAACCAACGAAAATACTATTTATTTATTTATATTGCTTTTTCTTTCCTTCCTTTCTTTCCTTCCTTTCTTTCTTTCTTTCTTTCGTTCTTTTGTTCGTCATACCCATTCATTTGATCAACACCGTATTATTATCATGAAGTTCTCGATCATCGCTGCTGCATTCACTATCTCAACTGCCTTAGCTCACAAAGGTCCAAAAGATCATGAACCAAGAAAAACTGTAACTACGTACGTTACCCAAACTACCCACAAGTATGGTAGATTTAATAAGACTAAACAACCAACTACCACTACCATCTATATCAACCCAACCGAAGCTGCCGAAGACGGAGAAAACTATGTTTTAGCTAACAGAGACCTCAAAAACAGTACTACCAACGGTAATGCTACTAAAAACGAAACCACCACTCATAATAACAATGGTATTACTGCCGGTGTCTCTTATGGTTTGGCTGGTATTGTTGCTGTTGGTTGTGCTTTAGTCATCTAAGTTGTTTAAAAAAATAAAATAAAAAAGCAAGAGACCGACAGTTTTGTCTTAATCTTACCGTGTTTAATTTTATTTCGTATATCATTTGAATTCTTTATTTGTTTTTGTTAATAGAATTTTAATTTTCATATTTCATTTTTCTTTTACTATTGCTGGGATGTAGTTTGATGTTCAGCCTCTACTCCATTGATCTACAATTAAAGGGTGTCGCTAGAAAACGTCGGTATCTTTCAGGATTCCAAAAATCTCGGTTATATAAAGTATATAATATAAGTACGTGAAGAGTTTTATTTTAGAATGTTTCGCCAATGGCTGCTTAAATACTTTTCGTCCCGACATGAGATCGGCAAAAATGTCATATTGAATGAGCTAGTTGTCAAAAGTACTAACTTTGGAGCTTTCAACGTGTTGGTAAAACTGTTCTTGTGGTTCTTCGTTAAGATTCCAATAGCCACGAGCGATTGATATTCCTGGTAAAACTTCGTTCTTTACGTTACTTATTGAGCAACGTGCGTGGTGCGTGTGTGTTAGGGGGAGGGGGAAGGTGGTTGTGATGGAAGAGAGAGAGAGAGAGAGAGAGAGGGAAGGGATTGTAACACCTTTGTATCTTCGAGTGTTCCGCTAGCTTGTTTCACGGCTGAGCTTACTCATCGAGAGTTACTTTCCTATCACCAAACTTGTTTGGAGAATCGATTAGACTGCTCCATTTTATATCTGAACAAACATCAGGAATGGCAATTCCTGGTCCTCGATCGCCCAGCGGTTGTTTAAGAGTGCACTAAATCCCAAAACAATAATTTTATGAATGTCTATATGAATATATCACCTTAAAGTTTCACGAATCGAAAGCAACCAATAAATAATATACCTATTAAACGCTTAGTAATAGAGCATTATCTGTCTACTTCCCAGGTGGCAAAGCCAATACGTTATTGACTTGTTTTGGGAACTCTCTAACAATAATATCACATTTAACTTCCTTGCATAAATCCTTCTTGTTATAGTAAGGAACTTTGTGCAATAAATCCAACCCACTTGACCTTTCTAGCGCATCAACTGGCACTTGAAAACTTGCCAAAGGAGTTTCATTCTTTATCATGTCATTGGGCAACACAAACGCTGCACAGCTTATTTTTTCGTCCCCGTGTTTTTCACCAACTATCAATTTGAAAAAATGGGTTGGAACAGCAACGTTGGGTGGAGAACCAATAACTTCGTACGTGACTCTGTACTTTCCATCAGGGCCAAGTTTCGGTAAGTACAACGGTCCAGTCATGATACGTACGTCATCATACTTGGTAGTCAAACTCCTGACGAACTCTTCAAAATGAGACCAGTAGTCACGATTGAACCCTTCACCTACTTGTGGAGAAATATTGGATAAATAAAACGTTTGATCCATTGCCACTTGATTGAATTTGGCATCTGCTGCCGGTGCCTGATGACCACGGTCGAATCCACTACGGAAGAAATCACGTAATTTGTTTCTAAATTTAATGGGAATATCCTCATCTTCCTTAAACACGGCATTCTTACGATCGCCCGAATCCGACCTACGCACTAATGATTCCTTGGTTATATGTTCAACCACCCAATACGGATTCCTGGTTTGTCTGTCATAACAACTCGTGAATTCCAATCTGTTAGCCAAATCGTGGATTGGGCCAGGAAATCCAAATTTGAAAAAGCCTTGGGGATTAATTACGGCAGGATCGAATACTGCTGAGGATCGTTTGGAGCTGTCCACGGGAACGGGAAGGTTCGTACCCTGAACTGTTGGTGGTGTAGCTGGAGCTGAGGACTTGCCCCAGAAATAAGATGCTATGCCGATCGTACCTATACCGATAGACGTGTTTACCAAGTATTTAGACATTAGGAATCTGTGGAGATTAGGTGATTTGATGTCTTTAGCAGTAAAGGTTTTGAATTTACTGGTCCATTTTCTTTTTTTTTTTTTTCACCGTTGTTTCTGATTTGGTGGTAACGCGTTGTTGTTCAACAGTACGTTTGAGACTTGTAACCATCGAAGCTCATTTCTTTCTGGGGTTACGAAACGCTCGTGATCTGGTTGCAATGAAAAACAAAACATGAAAGATATACAGCCTTTCTTCTGATTTATAGTTTGCAATTTGGCAAGGATTACCAAGTACACAATGTAGGCTCAAAGGTGTGGTCAAAGGTCTGCTTCAATTGACTGTAAGTTCCTATCATTGCCTCTTTTACTTCTGTACAAACCATTCTAGTTGATTAACTATTGATTGACAAACTCATCATTCATTTGACGGCCCTTGAACCTATAGAATAGTCTGTTTGTTATTTTATATTAATCTAAAGTTATCTATTGTTATTAGTTCCTATTCTCATTGTTAGAGTTGAAAATCCTATTGTTTATGGGCCAGGCACTTATCCAGATGTGGCTTTTCTTATAAAGCTACTTCCTTTGTTCAACTACAATTGGTACCTACCAACACATCACTTCTATAATCTTAATCATATCAGTAGTTTAATAACAAAAATGACTTTAAGAAAGAAAAAACGGTTTAACAAAAAACACTGATACCGTTAACGAACGTCAATCTATATAGATTAAATTTGTCCAGACAGCTGCTCTACGCTTCCATTAGTATTCAACAGTTACCGAAAGTCAGTGGTTGCGACGCTGATAATGCTACGGCATCAATTTGTATTAATGACCCAAAACATGTGACATAGTCTATCAAACTTTATTGCAAAACAACTATAATATAGTTGCAAAATCTGCTTAGCATAGGTTCTACAATTATCAATCAGCCACGACTTCAAGCTTCAATTATTTTGCGTAACTAAAACAGTATTCTCAACGTTTACTTTTGCTTAACTTGAGCAAGGCGTCGCTCTAAAGAGATCATCCGGCCCAGTTTCATTAAGTAGAAATTGTAACAAATCGTTTTCAGATAAGCCATACTTTTTATTTAAGGATAAAAACAAAACAAGATGGGATTATTTGAGAATGGAATTAAATAGATATTGTGCTTCCGACCTCACTATTGGTTCACTTAACAGATAGCTTTAGTTGATGCAGGGTCCTAAGGTTTATGGGTAATCGATGCAGGTATATCTTTTCAACATAGCTCAAAACAGTAAGAGTTCAAGAACTGATAACTCCTGTTACTTCAAGTTCGGCTCAAAAACTGACTACAGCTTTTAGCATTCAATATGCTGACGATACTTTATTTTCTGGTACCATTGTTGAAGGCACCAGTAGTTTAGGCTGAATGGCGATGGGGACTTGAAATTAAAAGCCCACAATTTGGTAGTGTTATATCAACGTCGTTAGAATTTGATATGCGTGATAGGTATTGGCTATTCTTGAAACGAAGATTCTGATGAACCGTATGATGACTTACCAGTCACTTTGGTTAAAAAAGGCTTTGTTGGTAACAATGCTTATTCATTATGTATACCCTCGCGAGCTGCTGATTATTTTGCCTTTATTCTAGTGGCATTGACCATGATTAATATAGTGGTACGCTGACCACCTTGCCAGTTACTTCATCAACCGCCTTATCAATTTGTTTTGATTCTGTTACCATTAACACCCAAATCGCTAGTTCCTCAACCAATCCGATTCTGTACCACTTTAATTAATTTACCTTCAAAGTTGACTAGTGCTATTGGTAAAGCTTTGGTGGTAGTAATTCAACGAAGCCGGCGTTTATATCTTTGACTGTGATGCCAATGGGACAGCTCTTTCTACTTTTATTCAGCATGCTAAAATTAGTTTTCCCGTTTGACCCTTATCAATATGCAATCAAGGTGGTTCAAAAGCTGCACAATATGGATAGATATTATTTGTAACAATTCCGATTCACTTCTTGAGAAGTACTAACGTTACCTACGATTGAGAAGAAACCATTTCAATTGCTCAAGGCAAATGCACTTCTTCGTCGTCAATTCCTAGCATGTAGATTAAGAGTGTCTTTTAAAATTGTTTATATGAGTATACTTGAAATAGAAGTATTATTTTATTGAAAAAATTACAATTAGATTAAAATTGGCCAGTACATTATTGCGGCAAGTCCATTCTATGAAAATTTGCGACCATTCTCAATGATAGGCAATTGGTAGCTTCAAAATAATAAACATTGGTAGCGAGCATATTTTAAATAAGAAATACAAAACACTCCTGTAGTGACTAATAAATGGGCGTTGACATACACCTTGTCTTGACAATAAAAATAAAAAGTGACATCTATTTACATTTATCAATAGAAGTTCGCCATGATTTATGTAATCAAGACAGCTCTCAACTCTTCATGCTATGAAAGGTACAATAAGAAAAGTAGAGCGTAAGTCAATGAGACTCAGCCAAAAGAAATATTAGCATTTCTACACTTTAACTAACCTAGTAAATGAAAGAAGAAAACCTTGATAAAACCAACAATTATTAAATTGTTGGGACTGTACTGCATATTACCAACCCGTTTATTTAAAAGTGTTGGAAGTTTCGGAGTTTTTCTTTTTACAGATTTAATTTTGCAGTTTGTAAGTCTTCACGTTTTTGTTAATTATGTTCTTAAGTTAATCGTTTACCACATTTCTAATCGTATATACAATATATATAAATATATATATATGTATACTTTACCATGGGAATTGTGTCTGTACTTGCAAAGGTCTTCACCTCGGTACATACTTTTATTTGTTTGTTGATTGTGTGTAAATTTTGTTTAGATGCTTGGTTAAGATGTCTTTTCTGCTTTCAGTTGATACAACGTGCTCTGACAAGATTGTACAGTCAATATACTCGGCTACCGTATCATGTTGTAATAGCCAATAATCTAATCAATGACAGTTTCAGAAAATCTCTACATCAAGACTATTGTCTACATGTTATATAAAGATCCCATGCATGCAGTTATAGCATCAGCCAAAGACTCCCAACATAAAACCTAAATAATAGAACAAAAGCTCACCAACGCCAACAAAAAAAAATTTTTAGATCAACAAAATCCAAGGCTTTGTGTCTACAAACTATTGCAGGATGGTGTAATCAACATATATCAGAGTAAATTCTATATGATATATATATTTTCTCACTGTTCTCTTCTTGAAAGTATCAAATTCTTTTACTTTCTTTTTCTAATTAAACCTTTAGTACCAATCTAAGAACACCAACACAAAACTACCAAGTGTATTGATCAACCGTACCACCCAATTGATCGCAATATACACCCTACCACCATTTATATTATACTATATTATACTATACTATATTATATTATACATATAGATTATATTTATTTATTATGTCGACACATAGACCTTTTCAATTAACTCATGGTTCAATTGAACATATATTTTTAGTACCAAACGAATTATTTTATAATTATTCACAGTTAAAAGATGAATTTGTGAAAACGTTACCAGAACCTACGGAAGGCTTTGCTGATGATAATGAACCTTCAAGTCCCGTTGAATTATACGGTAAATTTTTGGGCTTTATAAATCAGTCAAGTGCCAAATCTCCAGAAATATTACAATTGACTTTGAATGATTTTGAATCAAGGTTTTTAGACAACAATGACAATATTCATTCATTTGCTGTAAAGTTACTAGAAGATGAAACTTACCCTACAACTACTTTAAAAGTTAAAGATTTAATTAAAAACTATTATCAAGCAGTTCAAAAAATAGATAAAGTTGAATCTAATTTATTATACCATTCCAAAAAAGATGCTAAATTGGCTGCTATATTTGGTGGTCAAGGTAACACAGATGATTATTTTGAAGAATTACGTGAATTATATAAATTATATCAAGGTTTAATAATTGATCTCATAATTCCAATTACAGAAAAATTGAGTCAATTAGTTAAACAAGATCCTGCTTTTGACAAGATCTTCACTCAAGGTTTAAATGTTTTAGGTTGGTTGAAAAATCCAGAAACGACTCCAGACCAAGATTATTTATTATCTGTGCCAGTAAGTTGTCCAGTAATCTGTATCATACAGTTATGTCACTATGCTATTACTTGCAAAGTCCTTGGTTTGAACCCTGGTGAATTTAGAGATTTAACATCTTGGTCAACCGGTCATTCCCAAGGTTTAGTTACTGCGGTTGCAATTTCATGTTCTGATTCTTGGAAATCATTTTTAGAGAACTCCTTAAAAGCTTGCTCCTTATTATTATTCATTGGTTCTAGATGTTTGAGTACTTATCCAAGAACAACTTTACCACCAACAATGTTACAAGATTCGTTAGAACATGGTGAAGGTAGACCATCACCAATGTTATCGGTTAGAGATTTGTCAATTGACCAGGTTGAAAAATTCATTGAACAGACTAATTCACATTTGCCGCAAGAAAAACATATTGCAATTAGTTTAATTAATGGTGCTAGAAACTTGGTTTTGTCAGGTCCACCAGAATCATTATATGGATTTAATTTGAATTTAAGAAATATAAAAGCGCCAATGGGTTTAGATCAATCGCGTGTTCCCTTTAGTGAACGAAAACTAAAATGTACCAATAGATTTTTGCCAATTTTTTCACCATTCCATTCTCATTTATTAGCTGACGCCACTAATATTATTTTAGATGATGTCAAGGATTTATCATTTGATGCTTTGAAAATTCCAGTCTATGATACTTTTGATGGTTCTAATTTGCAAGATAATAAGGATTTGGTTTCTAGATTAGTTACTTTAATCACAGAGTTACCAGTTCATTGGGAAGCTGCCACTAATCATAAAGTCACCCACATTTTGGACTTCGGTCCTGGTGGAGTTTCTGGTTTAGGTATCTTGACTCATAGAAATAAAGAAGGAACTGGAGCCAGAATTATTATTGCTGGTGCATTAGATTCAAATCCAATTGATGATGAATATGGTTTCAAACATGAAATTTTCCAAACTTCAAAAGATAAGTCAATTAAATGGGCTCCAAACTGGTTACAAGAATTCAAACCAACATTAGTTAAGACGTCTCAAGGTAAAACTTTTGTCAATACCAAGTTTTCTCAATTATTGGGTAGAGCTCCATTAATGATTCCAGGTATGACACCAACTACTGTTAACCCAGAAATTATTGCCGCCTCATTAAATGCTGGTTACCATATTGAAATTGCAGGAGGTGGGTATTTCACTGCTCCAATGATGACCAAAGCCATTGACGAAGTTGTGGCCAATATTAAACCAGGTTATGGGTTAGGTATTAATTTGATTTATGTTAATCCAAGAATGTTACAATGGGGTATTCCATTAATTAAAGAGTTAAGAGAAAAGGGTTATCCTATTCAATCATTAACTATAGGTGCTGGTGTTCCTTCATTAGAAGTTGCAAGTGAATATATTGAAGAATTAGGTTTAACTCATTTAGGCTTAAAACCAGGTTCTATCGAATCTATTAGTCAAGTTATTACCATTGCTAAAGCACATCCCGATTTCCCAATTGTATTACAATGGACTGGTGGTAGAGGTGGTGGTCATCATTCATTTGAAGATTTCCATCAACCAATTCTTCAAATGTATTCCAAGATCAGAAGATGCTCCAACATTATTTTAGTAGCTGGTTCTGGTTTTGGTTCTGATGAAGACACCTATCCATACTTGAATGGTTCTTGGTCCAAGAAGTTTAATTACCCACCAATGCCATTTGATGGTGTTTTATTTGGTTCAAGAGTTATGACTGCTAAAGAAGCTCACACCTCCTTAGAAGCTAAAAAATTAATTGCTCAATGCTCAGGTGTTCCCGATGAAAAATGGGAACAAACATATAAAAAGCCCACTGGTGGTATCATCACTGTTAGATCTGAAATGGGTGAACCAATTCACAAAATTGCCACTAGAGGTGTTATGCTTTGGAAAGAATT
The DNA here is from genome assembly GCA_030572795.1 of Nematodospora anomalae. Lineage (NCBI taxonomy): Eukaryota > Fungi > Ascomycota > Pichiomycetes > Serinales > Debaryomycetaceae > Nematodospora > Nematodospora anomalae. The sequence continues at coordinate 40,774 of JAJMBC010000013.1, read as the reverse complement.
AGATGATACCATTTTCACTTTACCAAAAAACAAGTTATCAGGAGCTTTGAATAAAAAGAAGGATTACATCATTGATAGATTGAACAAAGATTCCCAGAAACCATGGTTTGGTAAGAATGCTAATGGAGTTTGTGATTTGCAAGATATGACTTATCAAGAAGTAGCTAATAGATTAATTGAATTGATGTATGTTAAGAAATCAAGCAGATGGATTGATTTATCTTTAAGGAACTTTTTTGGTGACTTTTTGAGAAGAGTTGAAGAAAGATTTACTTGTAAATCAGAAACTGTTTCATTAATTCAAAATTATGCTCAATTACAAGAACAACCACAAAAATTTGCTGATGAATTTTTTGAAAAATTCACACAAGCTAAAGATCAATTAATTTCTGAAGAAGATTGCGATTATTTCTTGATGTGTGCTTCAAGACCAACTCAAAAGCCAGCTCCATTTGTTCCCGTATTAGACGAAAGATTTGAATTTTTCTTTAAAAAAGATTCTCTTTGGCAATCAGAAGATTTAGAAACCGTTGTCGATGAAGATGTCCAAAGAACTTGTATTTTGCATGGACCTGTTGCTTGTCAATTCACCAATAAGGTTGATGAACCAATCGGTGAAATTTTGGATTGTATTCACGAAGGTCATATCAAGAGATTAATTCAAGATGAATATAATGGCGATGTTTCCAAGATTCCAACTGTTGAATATTTTGGTGGTAAACCTGCCGTAAAAGTTGAAGTTGAAAACGTTAAAGTCACTGACGGTGCTAAGGAAATTGTTTATGAAATTGATTCTAAACTTCCATCTAAAGAAGCTTGGTTACAATTGTTAGCTGGTGATAAATTAAATTGGTTACAAGCATTCATTTCCACAGATAGAATTGTTCAAGGTTCAAATTATGTTGTCAACTCCGTTCATGACATTTTGACTCCAGTTGTCAATTCTCGTGTTACTATTGATAAATCAAGTCGAGCATTAACTGTTTATGAGGATGTTAAAGGTGATTTATTAGCAGTTGCGAAGATTGAATTAGTTAAACCAAACACCATTCAATTATCGTTGATTGAATATAGAACAGCTGATGGCAAACCAGTTGCATTACCATTCTTGTATACCTATAACCCAACAGATGGTTTTGCACCAATTTTAGAAATTATGGAATCCAGAAACAACAGAATTAAAGAATTTTACTGGAAGTTATGGTTTGGTCAAAAAGTGCCATATGATTTGAATATCAATGTTGAAGAACAAATTTTGGGTGAAGAAGTTTCAGTTACTGGTAAAGATATTGCTGAATTTACGCATGCCATCGGTAATAAATGTGAAGCATTTGTAAGCAGACCAGGTAAAGTTTCTTTAGCTCCAATGGACTTTGCTATTGTCATTGGATGGAAAGCTATTATTAAAGCTATCTTCCCAAAAACTGTTGATGGTGATTTATTGAAATTAGTTCACTTATCTAATGGTTATAAAATGATTCCAGGTGCTGCTCCATTAAAGAAAGATGATGTGGTTTCAACCAAAGCGGAAATCAAAGCTGTTTTGAATCAACCAAGTGGAAAATTAGTTGAAGTTGTTGGTACCATTTATCGTGAAGGTAAACCTGTTATGGAAGTGTCTTCTCAATTCTTGTATCGTGGTGAATATGTTGATTATGAAAACACTTTCCAAAAAGTTACTGAAACTCCAGTTCAAGTTGCTTTCAAATCAACTAAGGATTTGGCTATCTTAAGATCTAAAGAATGGTTCCATTTGGAAAAAGACGTAGAATTTGATGTATTGACTTTTAGATGTAACTCCACTTATAAATTCAAATCAGCTAATGTTTACTCATCAATTAAAACAACTGGTCAAGTTTATTTGGAATTACCAACTAAAGAAGTAATCCAAGTTGGTTCTGTTGATTATGAAGCTGGTGTTTCTTACGGTAATCCAGTTACTGATTATTTAACAAGAAATGGTAAAACAATTGAAGAAGCAGTTACATTTGAAAATGCCATTCCAATATCTTCAGGTGAAGAATTAACTTCTAAAGCTCCAGGTACAAATGAACCTTACGCTATCGTCTCTGGAGATTATAATCCAATTCATGTCTCAAGAGTTTTTGCTGCTTATGCCAAGTTACCAGGTACTATCACGCACGGTATGTATTCCTCAGCTTCCATAAGAGCTTTAGTTGAAGAATGGGCTGCTAATAATGTTGCATCAAGAGTTAGAGCCTTCAAGTGTGACTTTGTTGGTATGGTTTTACCTAATGATACATTACAAACAACTTTGGAACATGTGGGTATGATCAACGGTCGTAAGATTATTAAAGTTGAAACTAAGAATGTTGAAACTGATGCTCCCGTATTGATTGGTGAAGCTGAAATTGAACAGCCAATCACTACCTATGTCTTCACAGGTCAAGGTTCTCAAGAACAAGGTATGGGTATGGACTTGTATAACTCATCTGAAGTTGCTCGTGAAGTTTGGGATAAAGCCGATAGGCATTTTGTCAACAATTATGGTTTCTCTATTTTAGATATTGTTCAAAACAATCCTAATGAATTAACCATTCATTTTGGTGGTGCTAAAGGTAGAGCAATTAGAGACAATTACATTGGTATGATGTTCGAAACTATTGGGGACGACGGTGAATTAAAATCTGAGAAAATTTTCAAAGATATTGATGAAAAGACAACTTCATATACTTTTATTTCCTCAACCGGTTTATTATCAGCCACTCAATTTACTCAACCCGCATTAACATTAATGGAAAAGGCTGCTTATGAAGATATTAAATCCAAAGGTTTAATTCCATCTGATATTATGTTTGCTGGTCATTCGTTGGGTGAATATTCAGCCTTATCTTCATTAGCTAATGTCATGCCAATTGAGTCATTAGTTGATGTTGTTTTTTATAGAGGTATGACTATGCAGGTTGCGGTTCCAAGAGATGAATTGGGTAGATCTAATTACGGTATGTGTGCGGTAAACCCAAGTAGAGTTTCACCTACATTCAACGATGCAGCTTTAAGATTTGTTGTCGAAGAAGTTGCAAACAAGACCAAATGGCTATTAGAAATTGTCAATTACAACGTTGAGAATCAACAATATGTAACTGCTGGTGATTTAAGAGCTTTAGATACCTTAACCAATGTTTTAAATGTACTCAAAATCAACAAGATTGACATCGTTAAATTACAGGAATCCTTATCTTTAGAAAAAGTTAAGGAACATTTATATGAAATTATTGAAGAAGTATCAGCTAAATCTTTAGCTAAACCACAACCAATTGATTTAGAAAAAGGTTTTGCTGTTATTCCATTGAAGGGTATTTCTGTTCCATTCCATTCTTCATATTTAATGTCTGGTGTCAAACCATTCCAGAGATTCTTGTGTAAAAAGATTCCAAAATCTTCTGTCAAACCACAAGATTTGATTGGTAAATATATTCCTAACTTGACTGCAAAACCATTTGAATTAACTAAGGAATATTTCCAAGATGTTTATGATTTAACCAAATCTGAAAAAATCAAAAATATTTTGGATAATTGGGAAAAATATGAAACCGCTTAAAACCTCAGAAATATAATACAAAGTTAGGACATAGATAAGGTGGTACTATCTATAGACTATAAGATTTAGAAGCATAATGTACATGTACATACATAGTTTGTTTTTTCGTTTTAATTTAGGTTTTTTAATAATACAATATTATGTTTATTTATATTAATATAAAAAGAATAATCAATACCTACATAATTTATAAACCACTAACTAAAGGACTCGAAATATTAACCGGAGTGAATTTTTTTGGTAATGAAACTCTAGAGAATCTAGATTTTAATCTTTGAGTTACCAAATCCATATCTAAATGTCTAGTTAAGCTAAGTCTTGGAATACAACCTATGTAATGATCATCATCTAATTGAACATCTAAAGGATCTTGAGTATGACAACCTGGTGATAGTGATAATCTAATTGAATGCTTTTTACCGGTTGGACTGGTTGGATCATCAGCCTCATATAATTCAAATACAATTTGTGACAAGTAGTCTAATTCAGGCAATGCATTTCTAGCAATTTTCATGGGAAATTGGGATCCATAGATCACATTTAATAATGTATAGATATGTGACTCCTTGGTGAAATAATTGACGACTGAAGGAGATGATGCATTCTTTTTCATGTCTTGAATATCAGAAAGTATTTGTCTCGCCAACGGTAGCGAAGTTAATAAACCAATGTCTAGCTTTTCTTCATCCTTAATACCATACTCTTGGGGGCATATAAAGTCGAATAATACCTTTGAAAGTCTATACAATTCTCGTAATCTTGCAAATGTTGGATGATCAAATGGATTTTGTGGTGGTTTGCTGGTGTTTTCTTTACCAGTTGCACCACTTAATACCCAACCAAGAGATCCAGCAGAAGCCAGACTAGTTGCATTCAAATTTATTACTGAATTACTTTGTGAATTATTAGCTGACCCACTATCTGGAATCTTAAAGTTATTCATGGCTAATATATTGATTGGGTATTCACTCACCAATCCCGATGAATTAACTGTACTACCACATGTTTCTCTTAATCTTGCTAATAATTTTTCATCATTTGGATCAAATGCAAAAACTTTTTGAAGGAAATGGCGATTATGTAGAGCATCATATTTCATGGTATCATATAATTCTGAAATTTTGGAAGGATGTGTCTTCTCCACACTAATAAATTCTTGAAATAATTTATCCCACCTTTCTTTGAATAAAAATGGATCTTCACCGCAACACCAGTTAGTTTGAAATTCTTGAACATTTTTATTTTCAAAATTGTAATTCATGATTTGATGATGAAAATTCATCAATTCACAAACTCTCTTGATAACTTCAAAAGGTTGAGGCATTCTTGGTGGCCATGTGAATTGTGGTGGTGCCTCAGCTCCTTGCCTCAATAAAGGCTTTAATTTCTTTTTAACTTTATCCATTAAATCTTTAGCAGCATTGGAATCATCTAATAAATCTTTTCTAACAATAAGGAAATCATCAGGCAATGGATCTTCATCAAAACCCAAAAGAGATTTAGTAAAATATTGAGCACTAGTAATTACCCTTCTTTCAGATGATGTAAACACTTTAATGTCATTCAAAGCTTCCCTATTTAATAATTTCAAGTTTTGCCTCAATTGCTCACCCACATCAGTTGCTTGATGTTTAGCAGAATGTGTTGGTTCACCACCCCACTTCAATATGAGTTGTACTTTATCAACAACTTCAGGATTTTCACTGTTCAATGAAGGTTTGATTTGAATCTTTGTGCCAGGAAAATTCATTTTCTTTTCCAATGCAATACGTAATTGATTTAATTTCTTCAAGTCTTCGAGCTTTCTTGATTCAGCAACTTTGACTGTTTCCAAAACAACTTGTAAATCAGGTAATGCACGGATAATAACTTCTTCCCTATGACCTTTCAATAAAGATATGAATAGTGGTGATTTAAAAGAATACTTAAATTTTTGTTTTGGTGTACGATCGGCATGTCTAATAACACTAACCATACCTTTGAAAACCCATTTCTGTTCCTTTTCTTCGAATTGACTCTTTTGTAACATTTTTGGAACTCTAGTTTTCATTAAATCTCTTGATTTCTTAGCTTCAATAAATAATTTACGAAGAATGCTTGCACAAGAATCATAGTAATCATTATTATCTTTAACAAATGAAAACCCATTTACATCGATAACAAAAGATTTTCCATTAACTCGAAGTAAATCAAATCCACAGATAGTTTGTTTGAATATAGCACTAACATTTTTGGCCATTACTTTTTCTTCATCGCTTAAATCTGTTACATATCTAATTTCTTTACCATGAGTATTTCTTCTAACTATGCCATCAACTACTGGCGACTTTCTAGTTTCAGCATGACAAAAGTCCGGTCCAACAGTATAAGCCTTGACGTCTTCAAAATTATCGGTATCCATGAAATTTTCGTAAATAAAAGAACCGTCAGTTCTTGGTTCATTTAAATTTGGATCAAATTCGGATGATTTATTCCCAATTTTACGAAATAGCTTTCTACCACCACCACCATTTTCTTTGGGATAATAAATGTAAACATTATGATCTTCACCATCGACTGGCTTTTCAACAAATGGTTTCTTCATGATTCTATCACCGACCCTTAAAGTATCGTCATCAATCATTTCCCAATCTGGTTCTTGTTGATTGGTAAGCTCATTTAATTTTTCATCTGACATACCTATTTCTTTTAATCGATCAAGTAACTGCGGCTCCAAATGAGGTCCACCATCTCGACTAATTTCTACTCTCTCAGGAGTGGGAACACCAGCATGATTCAAGATAGCTAAAACAACTCTTCTATCCCATAAAGCCTTTTGAAAAACCAAATCATTGATAATAAACGGTTTTCTGTAATTGACATACGCTATTGCCTTATCAAGAGGGAATCCAGTTGAAAAAAAACTGATCAAGAAATCGCAAGTTGGCCAATTTTCAATGGATTCATCTAGGATAACTTTATCCCCAAATATAATTGTCTCAAATTCTCCATTTTCAATAAGACGATTCAAGATACGTCTACAAGGTTTCGACAAAACCTTTGCATCCATTGCGCAGACCCCAATCTTACCAATTTGGGGCAATTTGGGGCCCTCGTTTTCCTTATGTATTGAAATTGATTTCCTTGAAACATTTGAAGCATTTGACATTGTCTTGTTCAATTTCTGACCATCGGAAAAAGAATTCGAATGTGATTTGACACCAGTTAGATTTTCAGCAGTTAATGGTTGCACATCGTCAGCAACCAATGCTTCAATGCTTGTGTTGCCGGGTGACGATGAAATTGAGTTTAATCTTGATGCTGAATCTTCTGCGTTTGTTTTTGGGGTGAAACTTTCCAACATGGGGGCTATTGACGCTATTGCCTTTTCAGTAGCTGGCGTTGCAATTGTATTTGAGAGCTCTTTCGTGATACTGTTTGCTTCTTGGTTGTCTGGTAATGATAATGATAATGGGGACACCGGTTGTTCTGATTTGGTTTTTGGGGGGAATAAATGAGAACCAAATGGTGATATATCTTGGGGTTTTCTTGGCTCTACTTTCAGATTTTCTGTTTGCTTATCTTCTGCCCCCGGTACAGGTATAGATAATAATTTCTCCTTACTAGTCATAACACAAAGTTATCATACAACAAGAACTAAATTGATGGTGCAAGGTTGAATAAAGTAGCGTTACTATTATTATTAATGGTGGATGAAATTTTCCATCAACGTGCGAAGCGAAGAGATGAAAACAAAGAAAACAAGGAAAGTCAAAGAATATGAGGAGCACAAAGAATACAAAGAATACAAAGAAAACAAAGAAGAATTCATTTTATTCATCCAAAATGGTCTTAAAGCTCGCTGCACAGATTGTTTAATCACAGTTGCTGCATGACTTTGAAGATACACTCATTATTCTGCTTTTCGTCAGCCTTCTACAGTAAGTCTTGCTTTTATTAGAGATAACTTATTTATTTATTATTAGAAGATATAAAGACAACACATATGCCAGGATACTACTAATATAGTTAATAAAGAGGAACATTGAAATAAAAGATAATCAGATTATCAATAAGGAATAACCCAAGTATTTGTTTTAGTGTATTTTTATCATATCAGATATCTTATTCTTAATATTCTTCTTTAAAATTGGAAATTATGTTGTTGATTTGAATCCATACCAAATCCGAATGCATTACCATAACTTTCAGGAACGATATTTTCATCATCAATATGATCATCTTCATCTGAAAAGTATTTTTCAATTATATGATAAGATTTTTCATAGACTTTCTCATTGGCGTTATTTTGACACTCAAAGATTTTCTCCATTCCTCCTGCTTCTTCAATATATAATGCATTTTCATTAACATTTGAACCACGAGCTTCTTTATCCATTTCACCCATTTTTAAAATATTTTCTAATGAATCTAATGTAACCTCAATTATTTTGGAGTCAGCAACGGCCAATAGGTCACATAAAGGCTTAATACATCCTTGATTTACTAAATAACGAATTTGATCTGGTTTAGTTAAACCACCAGAGGAGGCATTTGAGATGGCCCAACAAGCTTCCTTTTTTGTTTTATAGTCACCATGGGTCAATAACCTAATAATCTGGGGAATTAAATTAGCATCAATTACCGCTTGAATTTGATCAGTTGTACCAGCAGTAATATTTGAAATGGTCCAACAAGCCTCTTTTCTAATGGTATCTTTTGGAGAATTTAATAATGGAGCTAATGCCGGTAACACACCAGCATTAATAACTATTTGAGTTTGTAAATCACTACCAGTAACAATATTACCAATTGCTCTCAATGCTGGTGTTTGAACTAGAGTAGATTCATGACCCAATAATTCAACAAGACGATGAGGAATTCTGGCATCAACGATAGCTTGAATTGCTTCAGAAAACCCATCCGATAAATAAGAAACAGCCCAACATGCATCGACCAAAGTTTCTGCATCAACAGAATAAATTAATTTAGCCAAAGTTGGAATTGCTTGTGATACAGTATTCCAATCGGGCGCAGGTGACTTTCCACGACATAAATTTGATAATGTCCAAGTTGCCGTTCTAATTAAAGACATTTTTGTACAATTAAATAATAGTAAAACCGGCTCCATTGCATTACAGCTCAATACATAATCTCTATTATCCGAAGAATCACCGGCGACATTACCAAGTGCCCAGATAGCTTGTTCTTTGACTTCAAGCGATTGAGAATACAATAATTGAACAAATAATGGAACGGCGTTAGCTTCAACAACAACTCTTGTTTGAATAGAACTACCGGAAGCAATGTTAGTTAGGGCCCAAGCTGCCTCTAATTGCAACATATCAGGATGATCATCCTTCATGAATTCAACCAAAGTAGGAATGACACCGGACTGGATCACCAAATCGATTGGAGGATTGTGTTCTCTAGATAATATTTGACGAAATTTAACGGTGGCAGCCAATTGAGAATCAAAATCGGGTGCTTGAATCATCTCAATCATCTTAGGCAAATCTTGCTTTAACCTATTATAGAACTGATTTTCATCATTCTTCACATTTATGTTGAAATCCTCTTCATCCTCAGAATCATTACCTTCATGTTGGAAATTTCTTCTTTTAGCCAATACTTCTTCTCTTTTTTGTTTTCTTAAATCAACTTGATGAGTTTCCCTTCTTCTTCTTAATTCATCACTTTGGAAACGTCCTTTGTTTTTAAAATTAGTACGACGATATTCTGGAATAAACCTGTTAGTAGCATCAGAGTCCATTGTTGATGTGTGATTGTGTATAAGAACCGGGGTGGAGGAGATGGTGGGTTAAGTTGTAAGGTGATTGATAAGAGAAAGAATACAAGAAAGTGAGGTATTGTCTATTTACAATTAAAATTTTTTTTATTTTTTTTATTTTTTTAACTTTTTTTTACTTTCACTTCAACAGCTTTAACGCTCTCAAACTTTTCTCTCGCCTTCTCTCTGATGGAATTTAATACAGCTACAGCCAAGAACAGCCAAGTACAGCCAATTAACTAACCAACTGACTGAGTGACTGACCAAGCAGATAAATCTTTAACCATTTAACCATTTAACCATTTGGTCAACTATTTAATTAGTTGATATATTTATTACTGCATCAAATATAGACACTGAAACGCACTGAATTGTATGACAATCGAACTTTTACAGCCAGTAGCAACAAATTATTCAGAATAAAGCAAACCACATAAAATGATATCTAGATCTGTAACGCATGCAAGATTGAGAAGTTATCGTTTTTTTTCATCATCAACTATTTCCTATTATCAAAAGAACTTTAGTTCCAACGATTCAAAGGTTGAGACTGATTCTATTTTGAGCGAGAATAATCCTTGGTCTCCTACACTAGAAGATGATCCCGTGTATATACAAGAGAAAAACAAAATACGTAAGACTAAATTGCCAGACAATTATAGATTATCGTATCTGGCTCTATATGAAGCGCCTTCTACAAAATACGTATCGATGTTGAAAAGAATGTCGTTAGGGTTTGGTGTGTTGGGATTATACGGCGCTAAATTATTGTATGAATCACCCCAATTTGATGATTTATATGCTTGTGCTGTTGTCTTCGGTACATGGTTACCGGTGGGCGTAATACAGTGGAAAACAAGAGACTACGTGACAAGAATATTCAGATTATATGATAAAACTAAACCACAGACTTTAGAGAACTTAGTTAATGATGAGAAATTGGTTGTTGAAAAATTGAGTTTTACAGGTAGCAAAACCTACAATGAGCTATTAAACATAAGCGGAAATAAATCCTTGATATTACTGCCAAAACCAAAATTCTATAAGCCGTATGCAACGTGGCAAGAGACAAGTCCGAAGACAAATACGAAGAGAGAATTCTATGTTATGGACAACATTGGAGGAATAAAAATGGATAGAATATGGGGAATAATAGAGTCGAATAGTGGCGTTAACAATGGAAGATCCAATTGGTCATAAACAGACAGGTACAGTTGATGGTTTCTGTGTGATTAAGGTAGGTCTCGTTGTGTAGTGTAGTGTAGCGTTGGGCTTTGTAAATAGAACAGACTGGTTCATATTGAAATGGAGGACGATAACTTGTGGGGGGTCTATATACAGTACAGTACTTTTTTCTCTGTCGTTCCATGCTCGCTTTCTTTGCCTTTGGTTGTTATCTCCACTCTCTCCAAATCTCTCGTGAGAACACTACCAATTTATGCAAATTGTATATATTGTATGCAACATCCAACAACACGCTACCTCACTAAAAATACTTACCAAATATGATCACTGACGGAGCAGCTTTACATAAGAATAAAATACCAATTTCAATATCAGACAAAGACCGCACAGAAGGGGAAACACCAAAGAAAAAGAAAATAAAAGATGAAAAAGTAGCAGAAGTAACAGACGGTGAGAAGGGAGAGGAGAAGGAAAAGGAGAAGTGGAAGGCGAAGTGGAAGGTGAAGGAGAAGGGGAAGGAGAAGGAGAATGAAGAGGAGCAGCAGGAGGAGAGTGAAACAGATCGAAACACAAGATTAAATGCTTCTTTATACCATACAAGTAATGATTCAATAAATTTATATCGACAGCAAAACGATTCTTCGGATTTGTTAGGTAGATTATACTATGATGATTACGATTCAGATTCTATACTATCTGGCGACAATTCAAATTCAGCAACTCCAATGTTATCACCCAATGTTACAGGAGATAAATTTGAATTTTTTCCCTACCCTTCTACCTTCACCACCACCGCCGCCTTGTCTTCACCCCATTCGAGATCTTCTTCATCAAGTAATTTATCAAGACCGTCGTTAAATCGACTCAGGTCTTTTGAAAGAGGTATATCATTTGATACAACACCACATGGAAACAGGAAATCACTCACATTGAAAATAAAACACCCTCAATTTAAATTCAGAAGAAATAATAAAACGTGGCTTGTTGGTTACAATAATGATCTTGAAAGTTCCAAAGCCATTGAATGGTTATTTGACGAAATGATCATAAATGGAGATACGATAGTAGTATTATTGGTATTAAATGACAAACATAGTGATTCAATTGATAAGTTAAAAGCTGAGGCAAATTTACAAAAATTTGAAAATTTAAATGTTCACTTGAAAAAGGTGTCTCTAATATTTGAAATAGTTATTGGTAAACCTGAAAAGTATTTGAAAAAAGCTATTGAAGAATATACTCCTTCCATGATGGTTATAGGGACCCATCATTTTGATGGAAAAGAACATCATCGATCTTCTTTGTGGAGTAAATCTTCAATATCGAAGCATTTTCTTGAATGTGCATTGGTGCCCGTGATTATAGTGAAACCAAGCTATAGGTATGTTGAAAATTTACAAAAGCCAATAGATTCAATCAAATATTTTGAAGATTGGCTTAAACAAATTGATGTAACTGAGAAACAACAACAACTACCAAAGAGAAAAAATGCTAATGGATTCCGAAGTCCAGTTCAATCAAGGAATTCATCATACACCAATTTAGTTGGAGAAGAAAGAGGTAGAAATTTGGATATATCAAGATTAAAATTACCTAATGAATCGCGATCTAGATCTACATCTAAAACCAGGTCGTCGTTCGCTAAATTCTTTAAAGGAGAAAAATAGATTAGTGTGCAGCTAGGTTTGGGGTTTTTTTTTGATTCCTACAGTGTTTATTGATTGATTATGAAGCTGTTTTGTTGATAATTGAATATAAGAAGCACTCATAGATATAACTGGAAGATAGAAGATTGGTTAAGCAAAACAAAGCAAAGGTGCGATACATATAGCAATCGAAAAAGGTCAAAGCCGCAGCCCCTAATTATGCTAAGTAGCTAAACTAACCAACTGCATTATTAATTAGCTTATAGCAATACATATGTATATATGACATCGAACATACCTAACACATACCACATAAACAAAACCGAATAGTTTTTTCTATTTTCCACTTTCCACATTCCATTTCCCATTTTTCATTTTTCACCTTTTGTTGTAGTGAAATCCGATCTTATATAGATCGTATACACACACATACACATCTGCTTCCTTAACATATATTATTCCATCTCATAGACTATCGACAGCAGTTGGTACAAAATGTCTAGAAGAGTTGTAGGGAACCCCGTAATTGCAGTTATCGATGCTGTTTCCATTGCAATTGGTGTTTATGGTGCATATACTAATATCATCGTAACTGAATTACCACAGCATTTAGCAGAAGCCGGACATTGGCAATTCTTGACAAATTTATCATTAGCCTATTCCTTGATTGTATTCGCCGTTGGACTCATTGCCCATTTAACTAAATCCAGGATATTATACGATCTTAAAAACAAGCTTCATCCTATAGGTTTGGCTCTTGAAATCATTGTTGCCATAGGTTATTGGCCATTACGATTGTTTTTCTTACACCTATTAACTGCAGACCCCAGTCAGTTCTCCATCCCAATCCGAACTGACTTGTCTATCCACTTAATGCCCGTTGTTTCATTATTGGTTGATTATTTGGTGTTCATGCCACGTTGGACAATTAAAAATTCCACTGCTTTGGGGTTTGTCGTTTTCCTTACCCTGTCTTACTGGTTCCTTTTAAAATACCTTGTCAACCCCAAGAATGGCGCACGGTATCCGTATGCGTTCATGGATGTCGAATCGGAACTACAAAGATTTGTTGTATTTGCTGTTGTTGCTATTGTTGCTTTCTTACAGCTTCTTTTCATGAGAAGTTTTTATGATTTTGTAGTGAGGAAAACTGAAGATATTGATATGGAGATTGATAGGGAGTTAGGTAACAGAAAGAATTTATAGCTGGATTGGAATTGGATGTACTGCTGGTGAAGCAATGAGATATAGAGTGTTTATAGATGAGTTTGGCATTGCAGTAGAAGATGCGGATGTGAAAATAGATGAAATTCAGATAAAATGAATTTATAGATAAAGCTTGGAAACAAATATATTATATTACATCTATTAATGAAGTTGTATTATATTCATTAATGTATTTGTCTTATATCCTATTTGCACTTCTTAGACTATTCAATGCGGCATTATTTATATGTCTAAATCTTGAACTTCCAATGGGGCTTCCACCATACCATCGGGTAACTATTACTAGCAAGTTAGTCAAATCATGCTTTTCAAGCACTTCCAATAACCGTATGCCCGCACCCTTCTCGCCATTATCCTTGAACCCTTGCACTATTTGATCATTTTGTTTTATTCTCCACGCGAGTATATGCGGATGACTTGCTCGTGATATAGATTTACGCTCCAGTAATAGTTTTTTTAGTATACATGAAATTTCATCTTTGTTTGATATCGGAACGTGTCTTGCTTGGAACTTAGACTTTCTATCTACTATGATTTCGGAAGGGTACCAACTGAACCATCTACGAATTCGAAGCATTGTAGCTGAATCCGGTATACAGAACTGAGGGGCCTACAATTGTTAAGAAAGAAGAATCGGTAGAAAAAAAAAAAAACTAGGAAAATGAAAAACGAGAGAATTTCACCATTTGGAAAATCTTTAATGGAAACATAATACACCCACAATCATGATTTACCTTAAAACTTTGCTTAATGTGATAGATAACTCTGGTGCTCAAATAGTGGAATGTGTCAAAGTGTTACGTCACTCTCCAAAGAGTTGTGGTCATGTGGGTGATGTGATTACATGTGTTGTCAAAAAAGCCAAACCTTTCCAACAAGATGCAGCAGGTCAGGCTGCAAGTAATAGAGTTAAAAGAAGAGATATATGCCGTGCCGTTATTGTGAGAACCAGAGCCCCTTTCAGAAGAAAAGACGGGTCAGTTGTTAGATTCGATGATAATGCCTGTGTATTGATAAATAAAAATGGTGAACCTTTAGGAACAAGAATTGGTTCAGTGGTAGCTAAAGAATTGAAGGATTTGAATTATAGTAAGATTGTGTCACTCGCACCAAAGACCTTTTGAGATAATCAACCTACAACGGCCCCCCTTGGTGAATGAATATTATTCTATCCTGTATATACATATAAAATAGCTATTGGAGAGTTTTAAGTACATTATACAAATTGCACTTTGTATTCGTTATTTGCCTTTAAATCATTTACTGATTCAATGATCTCTTGTAGGATGGGAGTCTACGTCTCTCGTACATGTTCAAGAGATAGTAAATTATTTCTCTTTAGCTTAGCTCGTAGATCTGTTAATTTGCTATGTATGTCCACAAAGGAGATCTCTGGAGCACACTCCAAACTTTGTTTTATATCATTTAATCGTGAACAATTTCTATCAATTAATACTTCAGTTTGATTGAATAAATGCTGCAATTGTTCAATTTGTAAGCTTGTCATTCTTATCTATTTCTTGTTCTACTTGTTCTTCTCCTTCATCTACCCTCCCGGGTAATCGCGTACTGAACGTATTGCAGAGTGAGTCAATTATTCTTTCAAGCCAATAGTGGAAAAAAATGAAAATAAAATTTTTCTTTCGAGAAAACAAACATCTAAAGCATACACCACTCACAAAGTATATCAACCCAACCAACCCCAATGTCTGAAGTGGCCGATAAAGTTAACAATTTATCCCTAAAAGATAATAAGAAAAAGGATAAAAAGAATGCCCAAACATCATTATTTTTAGAACCACAACCTGCATTTATTGAAGAAAGAATTAAATTTTTTGAAGAATTGAAAGCTAAATATGATAAAGAAATAAGTGAAAAAGAAAGAGTCCCCATTAAAATCACTTTGAAGGATGGTACCATCAAGGAAGGTACTGCTTTTGAGACTTCGCCCATGGATATCGCCACTTCCATAGGGAAATCTTTTGCTGAAAGACAAGTCATTTCCAAAGTTAATGGTAAATTGTGGGATATGCCACGTCCATTGGAACAAGATGCTCAGTTGGAATTTTTGGATTTTGAGCACCCAGATGGTAAAGCAGTATTTTGGCATTCTTCAGCCCATATATTGGGAGAATCTTGTGAATGTCATTATGGCTGCCACTTGTCTCATGGTCCACCTACAGATGATGGATTCTTTTACGACATGTCAATCAACCATGGAGAGACTTTTGTTACCCAAGCTGATTTCTCAAATTTGGAACAACTTGCCACTAAAGCCATCAAGGAAAAACAAAAGTTTGAAAGATTGGAAATGACGAAAGAAGATTTATTAAAAATGTTCCATTATAACAAATATAAAGTCAAGTTCATTAGTGATAAGATTCCCGATGGTACATCTACCACCGTTTATAGATGTGGTCCATTAATTGATTTATGTATTGGTCCACATATTCCTCACTCCGGTAGAATCAAAGCCTTTAAAGTCTTGAAAAACTCTTCATCATATTTTCTTGGTGATGCTAATAATGATTCTTTACAAAGAGTTTACGGTATTTCATTCCCAGATAAAAAATTAATGACTGAGCATTTAAAATTCTTAGCCGAGGCTGCTGAAAGAGACCATAGAAAAATTGGTAAAGAACAAGAATTGTTTTTATTCAATGAAATGTCACCTGGTTCTGCCATGTGGTTACCTCATGGTACTAGAATCTACAATACTTTGGTTGACACTTTAAGAAGCGAATACAGAAAAAGAGGCTATGAAGAGGTTATCACCCCCAATATGTATTCCACCAAATTGTGGGAAACTTCTGGTCATTGGCAGAACTATAAGGAAAATATGTTTTCCTTTGAAGTTGAGAAAGAAACTTTTGGCTTGAAACCAATGAATTGTCCAGGTCATTGCTTACTTTTCAAATCAAGAGAAAGATCATATCGTGAATTACCTTGGCGTGTAGCTGATTTTGGTGTTATTCATAGAAACGAGTTTTCCGGTGCTTTATCGGGATTAACAAGAGTTCGTCGTTTCCAGCAAGATGATGCCCATATTTTCTGTACCACTGAGCAAATTGGTACTGAAATTGCCGGTGTCTTTGATTTATTAAAAAAAATGTATGGTCTTTTTGGATTTGATTTCAAGATGGAATTATCTACAAGACCAGAAAAATACGTAGGGGATTTAGAAACTTGGAATGCTGCTGAAAGTAAATTAGAAGAAGCTTTAGATGACTTCTTGGGTGAAGGTAAATGGGAATTAAACCCTGGGGACGGTGCATTCTATGGTCCAAAGATCGATATTATGATCAGTGATGCATTAAAAAGATGGTTCCAATGTGCTACTATCCAATTAGATTTCCAATTGCCACAAAGATTTGAATTAGAATACCGATCCGAGAATAACAGTGCTACTGAAAGACCTGTGATGATTCACAGAGCTATATTAGGATCAGTTGAAAGAATGACGGCAATTTTAACTGAGCATTATAAAGGTAAATGGCCATTCTGGTTATCACCAAGACAAATCTTGATAGTTCCAGTTGGTCCAAAGTATTATTCATATGGACAAAAATTACAAAAGAAGTTGAATGATGAATACTTCTTTTATTGTGATGTGGATGTTAGTGGAAATACCTTGCCCAAAAAAATTAGAACTGGTCAAATGTATAAGTATAACTTTATATTTATTGTTGGTGAAGAGGAAGAAACCTCTGAGAGTGTGAATGTTAGAAACAGAGATATTCCAGAAGAACAGGGTAAGAATGCAATGGTCAAATTTGATGATGTGGTAAAACAATTGATTGCTTTGAGAGAAGAAAAAAGAAGTGACAATAGGTTATAAACAGCAAACCATGCAAACCAAGCTAATATTTATGTATTAAATAGCTGATTTCAAAAATAAATTAGAGTAATGTATTATCATACAGCATTATACATTTGTCCTACATCCCTTGATTTATATTCACTCAATTCATATTCTTTTCTTTCAATAATTGAGAGTTTTATTCAAAGTTTCTTCGCCATGTCAATTAATCCATTACAACTAGTATTAACCTCTGAACAATTCGACAAGTGCGTTCAATTTTATGACGCCAATCAATGTTTGAATCACGATGAGCGGGTTACATTGGCAACTCAATTACAGAAAATTGCAGTCAAGTCAAATTTGGCTGGCTATGCAAGTGGAATGTTGGGATTTCTTGCTCCTACAATGTACTTCCGATTTACCAAAAAGCTACCACCACAGCCATTTTTCTTGATCCAGTATCCTTTTATTTCATTGTTCATTGGTTTTGGTACATTGATTGTGGGTAATAATGTGACTACAAAATATTTATACAATAAACAAAGAAATGATGAGTCTTACCCTAATAAGAACGTATTGAATGTCTGGAAGACAATGGACTATCAGAATTTGGGCGCATTCACTCTATATTACATGAGAACTGCTTTGAATCCAATGTTCATTATTAGAGACCCAAGAACGTGTACTAATGATGCATTAATTGATAGTGATAAAAAGAGTAGTCATTTCACCCAGGCAATTGGTATTGGCAATAAAGATAATGAAGGTAACAAACATGAATTATCCATGTGGGATAAAGTAAGGTTAAATCATGGCTGGGATATTTCCCCTTCAAACGGTGTTAAATAAAATCATGTTAATGAATAAAATAGCATTGTAGTTCATAGTAATTGAGAAGTTTCTGATCAATGGTGTATATGTTTTTCTTTTTTTAAGTTGCGTTTGGGGGAAAAAAAGATCATTTTTATTGGAGAACTTGCTTTCAACTGTTAATTGTAAGTATTTCTACTCAATCTACTAGCTATAATTATTAATATGTCGGAGCCATCAACTTCTAGTACTCCATCAGACGAAGATAATTTTCTCAAGAAACGTGTCAGTCCGCAACAATTCCAAGCAGCTGTTAATTTTTATGAAGCTGATCATAAGTTGACCTTGGAAGATCGAGTCAAGCTCAAAAAAGAGCTACAATCAGTATTGATTTCGAACAATTTGGTTGGATATTCTTCAGGTATCATTGGTATGTTAATGCCCACTGTATATTATAGATATATCAAACGACAACCGGTGAATAAAATACTGTTCATCCAGAAACCATGGTTGTCATTTGCAATTGGGCTAGTGAACTTAATGATTATGGGACGAATTGCCAGAATTAGAAGTTACAACTATAAATTGGAATCAGGGGATATGAATGAACGGCAATTGAATGTATGGAAAGCGATGGATCATGGTAATTTATCCGTTTTCTACTACTATTATTTGAGAAGTTCTCAAAGTGCTAAATTTATATTACCCGACCCAAGATTAGTTAAAGGAGATCCTAGAAAACAAGCATCCATCAGTGCAAATGAAGTACATTTTGATCCAAACGTATATAAGGAACACTTGCATCACCAAGAAGAACAAGAGCATCAGCATCAAGATCAGGCATACGGACACGATTTCACTAATGCTACAGGTTTGAACCATGAAAATTTGTCGCACTGGGATAGGATCCGTCTTGCTAATGGATTTGATGTGACTGAACAACAGCCTCCAGTTGGTGATGTTAATGGGGGAACAATGAACACTCCAGGTGATAGCATAGATTCTTATAAGCCAGACACCAGATCTACATGGGAGAAGATAAGAGATCGTAAGTAGTATATATAATGTAGTTCGATGAATAGTGTAAATATTTATTCCTATGACATGTATTTAATTTGGCAACACGTATGAAAAAACGACGAGAGAAAACCAAAAAAAAACAAAAAAATTAATCAAAAGTGTACAACACACACCAATAAATACTAACAACCACTTAAGCAAATAATATCATATAGCTATGGACGCATTCTCGGATTCAGGAGAGCTTTATACAATCAGAAACCAATTCTACACCAATCAACATAACAAAGTGAAATCGTATTCCCTCGAACAGTTTTCACCTGAGAATCAATTCAAAGTATTGGAATTTCAAATTAGATCAACAATAGCATTAGAACAAGATGCATCAAAATTAATTGAGGATGGGAAATCCAACTTTCCCGGGAATGAAGAAATTTTCCAATTATTGAGTGCATGGAATGATTTAAAAGACTTCGGTACTGATGACTCCACATATTTTGAGGATGTTAAAACTGCACATTTTGAATTACAAGCAGTTTTAACTGCTTACTATTTGGTCAAATTTGAAAAAGATATCGACCAGGCCATTTCATTTTTGAATAAGTATATCGACGATGTGAATTCGTTGCATAAATACAATGAATTGGAACCATTTTTGGTATTGATTCAATTGTACTTGATAAAGGGGAATCTTAATGGTGCTACTAAGGCCTTGGAAAACTTGAATCATTTTCCTGATTCAGCAAGAGATAATATAATTTACCAGGTGATGGAGTCGTGGATATTGTCAGTAAGAGGTGGCTCAGATAATATTAACAATAGTTATTATTTTTATGATGAAATTTTATCAAGTGATTATTCTGATGGTGATGAAGAAGGCAAATTCAAAATTTTGAATGTATTATTTGCATTGACTTTACAATTGAAACATTTTCCCGAAGCTCAAGAATTGTTAAGTCAGATTCAAAGTTTAGGAAAAACCAGTGCAGATTTCGTTGCTAATCAAATAGCATTCGATAGATTAACAAAAGGAGGAAAATCACAAGAGCTTTTTGCTGAACTAAAGAAATATAATAGCGAGCACGACTTGTTAAAAGATCAAGAGTTAAAAGCGGGAATATTTAATGAAATTGTGGCAAAATATGCCATTTAGGTTAATGAGAGATTCCTTATGAAATAGCTACAATATTCCATTTAGGAGCAAGTAAATGGGTGGTGTCTGTAAGGGATTCTCTTCAATATCCCATGTAGAATAATATCAAGAGACTAGCAACCGCACATTTAATAATAACTTTATTACAATTTACTCCATTTAGAAAATTATATAGATTGAACATCTAATAATCCTTGAAAAAAAAAATTTCAACCCTAACATTAGTTTATAATGTTTCTTTGTTCGTTCTTTTGTTTCTCTATTAGTCTTCCACTTTTATAACATCTCCATTTTCATTCAATTTTAAGCCTTCAGCTAATAATCTTTTCTCAATTTCTTTCAATTCGTTTTCACGTTCCAATAATTCTTTTCTTTTATTTATTAAATCTTGATGTACTCTTTCTTCGAATTTTCTTAATCTTTCTTCTTCTAACTTAATTTGCTCTTCTTTCATTAAATAGTCGGATTCATTATTAGCATTACTGTTGTTAGTATCATCATGAGTCTTTGAGGTTGATGTGTCAGTAGCATCTTTGTTGACATATTGAAATTGTTTACCCAGTAAAGCTTCAGTTCTATAGTTTTCGTATATGGTATCATGAGTAATATCTTTAAATTCATTTAAATGGGTTATTAAAAGAACATTTTTCAATATGGTAAAATCATTTATATCAGGATTATCAATATTAATGGGTTTAAAATCTTTATTCAAAATTCTCAATTTTATAATATCTTCTTCATCGTTATTATTACCATCATTTGGATTTGGACTTGTTCTGTATTCATTTGCACCGATTATAGCAAATGGAATTAACGAATTTAAATATTTGTTATATTCGACGATTTCATCGTCAATATAATCTTGTTCATATTCATATTCATTAAATTTATAATAATTAATACCATAATTATTTAAATCTTGTAATATTAACATTTTATTCAAACTCAATTCCTTTTGGGTTAAAGAGTCTGCTTTTGCTATGATGGGGATTATATTCACCAAGTTATTAACATGCTGCAAGAATTTAACGTCAATCTCCGATAATCCATGGCCAGTAGGATTGATCATGTAAATCAACGAATGGATTCTACCATCTTTAAATCTCGGGTTACGTTTAACTCTGCTCTCTTCCAACAAGACCTCATCAAATTGGTGTCTAATGAAATCAACAATGATCTTGAAATCATCGTCACAATTTATTGAATTGGCAAAACTTGGAGTATCAATTATATTAAGAGAAATCTTATGACCTTCGTTATCTTCTAACTCCACATTTTCATGTCTCAAAGTCAATTTTCGAGAAAAAGGATCCTGATTAGCAGTCAGCGAAGTGGGTACTATAGAATTACCTCCGCATAATGTGTTTATCAAAGTAGATCTACCTAACCCACTCTCACCAATTACCATTATGGAAAAATTGATTGATTTTTTCAACGTTTTTCTTTTTCGTAAAGCAGCATTGGAAATATTGGTATGATCCATCGAATAGTTCATCGTTGTATATTAGAAAATATGAAAAGAAGTAGCTTGCTTATAAGTTGATATATGGTTCTTGAAAGTTGATTAATTCAAAATTGACGAAGAGAATTTTAGGTTATGTTTTGAATTGTTGGTGACACGTCTTTCTTTTGATCTTGTTTTGATTTTGTTTTGTTTGTTTTGTGTGTATTAAATGTACTGTATATAATACACTCCAATGTCGTGTGTCGTTTTTTCTTGTTTGGTCTAGTTCTTTCAGTGTCTTCCAAATGTATACCATCCATTGTTTGCAATATTCTACTTCTTCAGAGTATTTCGTGTTTCGTGTAAAGGTGGAATATTTGATTGCAAAACAGTGGTATGCTGATGCAATCTATATTTGTATATATTTATATGATGAGTAGCATAGTAATCATAGAGTTGTGCTATGGTGCGCTCCTCTATTATTGGCCTTAATATCACTTTTTCACCGACTTGCCATAGGGCAATCCAAAGCTATGTTCAGACTGGCATTAGCATCAAATGTGCTAGAGACAGTCTAGTGTCATTGGCCTAGCAGGAAATATTGAAGAATGTGTTGGCAAAATCATTTCTTTCTCTTTTTGCTGTACTACATCGAGACAAACAACAAGATTGTTGGTTCGAAACAGATCATTTGGCTAACCTTGATACGAAGGCAAACAATGGAATAATACCTAACGTCGACCCTTCATGTCTTTCTGAAACGTTTTGATACCGTCTGCTTTCTTCTTGATTCTTCTTGCTCCATTGATTGATTTCTCACAAGCGAATACTGTGCTTCATTACTTTTTTTTTAACAACCGATTGTTGCCAAATATATAAACAAGTCTATTATAATCCGACTCTATGATTACAGCAGCCACCCGTTTATTCGTAATTAATGAAATCATCAATCATATCCATCATATATAATGGTAAGCTTCCGTCTTTGCTATCGGATCCAAATGCTATATTCACATGGTGCCCGCAACTAAATTTAATATTCATATCAATGAACAAAACATCCATATGGTGCTATAGGATAAATGGTGAAAGAATATATTCCATCAATAATAAATCTTTGATTAAGCACATCACATTTCATGACAAGTATTTTTGCCTTTCTGGCTTGAATGATTTGGTTAATATATATGACTCAAACAATGGTCAGTTGATTAAAACTTTAAATCATAGTTTTAATAATATCAACTTCATAAATTGGAATACTACTAATTATAAGCTACACAACAATAAATTACAAAAATTGCCCAAAATTTTTGATTCATCCGATTTACTCAATTACCTAGTCATTGTTGATGAAGATTGTATTGCGTTTGATTTTAATAAACTAT
Organism: Nematodospora anomalae; assembly: GCA_030572795.1. NCBI lineage: Eukaryota > Fungi > Ascomycota > Pichiomycetes > Serinales > Debaryomycetaceae > Nematodospora > Nematodospora anomalae. The sequence goes on along the minus strand of JAJMBC010000013.1, from coordinate 17,767 downwards.
TGACAATCAAGTATAATACAAAGTTGCATGTACAACAACAATTGAATAACGAGTTATGTAATCAAATATATCTTGCCGATAATAAATTAATTTCGATCAAATTTAATGTATCTAATGAATCCTTATACATTCAGCTGATTATAAAAGTATGTCAGTTGATCGAATTATTAGAATATACCAACAAAACAATTGAAGATATTGAAAAAGAAATCACACCATTTATTACTTTATTAGATAGATATTTATCAAACTTATCAAATGAGATTGAAAATGATCTAATTACTTATCTTGGTGATTTATTGATTACGAATTTAATACCAGAATCCACAAAGGATTTTTGGTTGAATCAATTTGGTGAAAGGGGTCACAAAAAATTGTACAAATTATCAAATTCAGTGTATGAACATTGTTTGAGAACAAGTTTCCAATACTTGGTCTCGGCAATGGAACGAATCATTATATTAGTTAATGATTTAATTGGCATAACCAAATGGGAAAATGTATTAGGTATGTCCGAAGAAAGCTTGGATTTGTTATTGATATCTTGCAAATCTCATTTGAAGCTATACTACAAGTTTCTTTGGGATATACAGATTGAGCACAAGCAATTTACAGAGTTTCTCGATTGGACCAAAACCATAATTGATATTTTGAATGATAAAGAGATTGAAATCAATTATTCTACGTCAAATGTTTTGAATTTCATTAACACAGCGTTATTGAATAGTAGTTTGTTGAAGTATTTCAAGATTGATTCGGTAATTATGATAAATCAAGATACAACCACTTTAAGTAAAGAACAGAAAAGTTTACAGTCGGCGTTTGACAGCATTATAACAAGTATTAATAACTTTCATTCATCCATCATATCTATTGACACTATTCAATCAATTAAATTGCCGAAACATACAAATTTTAAATTGACTAAGTGGGAAAATGAAATGATAGTTACATACATTGATGAGAACTCATCATTAATAATATCCAATCTTAAGTCTAAATTGTCAACAAGTATACCTAATATCAAGACTTATGAACATAGGGAAAATGATTTAATAGCGTTATCTGACAAATTGCTCATTATCAATTCGTCTTCATCAATAGCAATGCCACTACCACGCACATCGTTTGAACCTGCAAAATTGAAATTAAATTCATCATATGGATGTCTTATAGATTCATTGAATCAAAATTACACTGTCTTCAGATTTGAATAAAGATGGTATTCTCCTTCATCTAGATAGATTTGTTGTTGGATGTATTTATTTATATGATTATAAAATAGTTCATCGCTTACAATTCCTTGCTTTCGAATAAGCTGAAGCACTTCTGGACTTATAGATTTATCCTGCTGCCTTTTTTGAAAAAGATATTTATAGAAATGCTTATTTATAGGAGACTTTATACTTTGCAATTCTTTCAAGTATTCTTTTTCAATTGGTGAATGGCTCTTGAGAGCTCGTTTAACTAATGCCACTTTATCTTTCAATTTTATATCAACACCCACTTGATGTTCAGGTAAGCCTAATTTTGAAGGAACGTATACAACTTCAAACGGATGATTGGTGACATCAAGCACTGATCTTTTGTATATTATGAACTTGTACAATTTTTCGACCTCTTTGACCATATCCTCAACGGGATCTTTCTGATCCGCATAAGACTTGATCAAGGGCAAGCATGTGGGTTCCTTTTCACCTCCTATAGCATACATGACCAGGAACGGTTTTGGTATTTTATCGTAGTATGTCTTTAAAATCTTCCTGTCCTTGGTGAGTTCATCGATTAAGTGCAAAGCCGGCCATTTCCCCTTGACTTGCATATACTGAACCTTCATGAATTTGGTAAACCATTCTGGTTTCACTGGTTTATAAATCAAGTCAAGAAACAAAGGTATTTTTTTGTACTGTTCATGATTCAATATCTCATTGAATAGCGATGCAAATTGCTTTATGTTTTTTCTTTTATAATTTGATTTGAGAACTGATGAGCCTCGTGTTATTATCTCCTGTGGCAACGGTAGTCTTCGTAGTTGTCGCTGTAACTGTTTATATGAAACCATATATGAATTCGAAATCTAGATCAAAACCATATAGAAAACAACAAAAAAAAAAACAATGAAATGTAATTACTAATACGATTGAAAAAAGAATTGCTGGGTCTTCGTTTCTTCATTAACCATGGCTCTTGCAGAAACAATCTTGAGGAAAATAAACAAATTGGGGTTGATTCCCAAAGCTATAAAGTTTCTACCTAGATTATCCTTCCTCATGGCAATATTCAGCTTTATATGGTTGCTAACGTTGCCACAGCAGGGAAATTATCGTCATGTATACATTTCTGAAAACGCATTAATGCCGGCTCAAGCAACTTCGTATTTCAGAGAAAGTGAATGGAATATAGTAAGGGGGTACAGAGATGAAATTGGGAAATTGGAAAGCTTCCCAATTGCCCGGAGAAATCTGATAATTAGCTCTTGGTTGAAGGATTTAGGTTTACAAGTTTCACAACACCATAATGGTTTTGCAAACGATACATTGTATGCAATCATGCATGCCCCAAGAGGGGAGAATACTGAGGCTATGGCGTTAGTTGTACCTTGGGTCAATTCGGATGATGAATTTAATCAAGGTGCCATGAGTTTAGCTATGGCTTTAGCTAGATATTTCACAAGATTATCAGTCTGGTCCAAAAATATTGTATTTGTGTTTCCAGAAAGTAGCCATAAACCATTACGATCCTGGGTCGAGGCTTATCATACGTCATTGGACGAAACTGCGGGGTCTATTGAAGCAGCAGTTGTTATGGAGTACGGAAAACAAGGTGATTATTTTGAATACTACGATATGTTTTATGAAGGTTTAAATGGGCAATTGCCTAATTTGGATTTATTAAACACAGCAAATCTAATTAGTAGCCATGAAGATATAAGTTGTTCAATGCAAGGAATTTCTGACAAGAATATAGATTATACTACGAGATTGAAAACTTTATTGAAAGGGATTTTAAAATTGACTTTAACTGGCTTGACTAACGAAAGTCATGGATGTGAAGCATTTTCCGGCTGGCAAATTCAAGCTTTTACAATAAAAGCTAGAGGCACTCAAGGTCATGATGTGACTCAATTTGGTAGAATTGTTGATTCTACATTTAGATCAGTTAATAATTTATTGGAGAAATTTCATCAATCATTTTTCTTTTATTTAATGTTAAGTCCCAAACATTTTGTATCCATTGGAACTTATTTACCATCTGCAGTTTTGTTAGCCATTTCTTATGCATTAAGTGCCTTAGGTGGGATTTTAAATTCAAATATTAGAATTGATTCAATCTTTAATAACTTAACATATTTATTAATGGTGCTAGCATTCGTAGAAGTTTTATGTGTAATACTAGCATTTGCTATCCCAAAACTTACATCTGATTCCATGATACTTTCCCAATTGCATTTGATTTTACTGAGTTTGGGGTTTATCACCCTCATACCGAGAAAAAGACTATCGACTGAACTTGCCTATTCATTGATATCATTAGCGTTATTGTCAATATCACTAATGATAACCGCGCTTTTAATAGTGCATTTCGCATTAGCTTTTACAATTGGTATATTAGCATTACCTTTAACTTTGGTGCCAGTATTAATGAAAAGAAATCGTTTATTAGCATGTTTATGTTTAGTTATATCTAATCCATTTTTCATAACCTTGGTTGGTGGTGCCTTATTAGAGCATCCAGAAATATTTGAAAAATTGACAACATCTTGGAATGATCTACAATGTTGGACTTGGTTTATAATTTTACTTGGGTGGTTTCCAGCATGGATTATTGTTGCCTATAGTTGTAATGGATATCATCAGGAAAAGGTGAACGATTTATTGAAGAAAAATGAGTGAATGAACGAATGGATAAGTCGGTCAATGAGTTAGTGCTAATATAAATGACCATTTTACTATGTACAAGTACGTATATAGTATATATGTATACACTATACATTCAGCTAATTAAAACGCTCTGGTTTAAAGTCAACCACAAGCCCAGGACTGTTCGCAGAAGTAATAAAACAATGACCCAAACGAGTTTTTTTAGACGCATTTGGATCAATTTGTCCATATACAACATCAGATATTGCTTTTAGATTTTCCATAATTTGAGCATCGCTAAAAGTGCAATCACCAATGGTGAAAGTAAGCTGATTCGATTTTTGCTTGATTTGATATAATTTTAAGACTTCAAGCATTGCGTCAATATTATCGGTGACCGTACCTTTTTTCTTTGTTGGCTGTAAACCGGCAGGACCCAAGATTCTAGCAACAGCTTTTAATTGAGGTTCAATTTCGGGAGTTGCAAAAGCATGAGTGAATTGATCAGCAGTTATTTCTTGATTTACGAATTTTTCAATCAATTCAGAACCACCAATGGATTCAATGCCATGCTGCTCTAGTTTTTCTATAACCGAGATTTGAGATGTGAATACCACAGGTTTTATTTTTCTTCTTACCGGATGTGGTATATCAACAGTTGCCAGTATTGGTTTAGCGCCTAATTCTTGACCAACTAGCATGGAGCATGTAATGGCTGATTTTTCTGCTGGTTTGCCAACTTCGATTGATCTTATAATGTTCAAAGCTTGAGCTATTGGCATATGTAATGGATGTTCTCGAGGATTGTCAAGTTCCTTGAATTTTAGTTCGTTTCTCAATTTTTTCTTTTTCTCTTTATCTTGTTCTCTTTGCAAAAGAGTTATTGTTTCAGGTGTGTGTACTAACGTACGAATTGGTATACTTGAACCAACATTCCTGAATGGTATTATTACTGATCTGTACATTAAAGATCCAATAATAGGGTGTCTTGGTCTTTCTTGTTGAGTAAAATTTTTTTCCTTGAAAGTTTTACCCACAGTAGAGTGGTATGCGTTGAACAATATGCAGGATAAACGAATTGAGAATAACTAATGGTTCAACATGTAGCTGTTTCCATCCCCATTAGGAAGTCAAAGGTGGGTCCTTTTTTTATCGTTTGTCACGCGCCTTAAGGTAACGGTTATAGCAAAACGCTTGTACTGTGCATGTATGTACATCATCGCCATGGCATCACTCTACATGATTATCTAGTATAAATGGATGCACGAAAATTGAATGCATCGGTAGTGGGTTAATATTGCATTACAGCTTCTTGGGGTTTCATGCAGGATTTGAAGAATTCGACTAGGACTGTTCTGCACATAGATATTACTTTTATAATCTTGTGCTGATTAATATCGTAAATTTATAACCGTTAAATGTGTTGCATGCATAGTTTAAAAACGTGAATAATTGGATGAGCAATATTCGTGGTAATTGGAATGATCGGATGATTATTATTCCCGCAGATTGTTAATTGACTTAAAGCTAAAAAAACGGATGAAAAAAATCAAGGGGCTTTGCACTAGATACTATCGTGATTTTGATGCAAGTGCATCTAGTCACTCTAGATATTGTTGTCTTTGAAAGCCAAAAGCCAGAAGTCTTGAATAAAATAAAGGTATCGCGGCTGAACAACAATAAAAAGTGGACAAGCAAACAAACAAACAAGGACAAGAGAAGCAATGCAACAAAAGGAAAAATAATGGAAAATGTGAACTTTTCTCCGGTTTGCTTGTCCGAAAATAAGAACACTAAAACTATGTCATTTAATCTTAACAATTGACATTTAAGGGCAAAGGGTCTAGGTTCAAATATCAGAGCTTGTGACAGAAACGAAGTACAGTATATACATATATCTAACCATGTCCTTGAGCTTCATGATCTTACAGACAACACAATCTAAAGAGATGGATCTTGAGCTTCTGCCGAATTGAGAGTCATTTGAGTCATTTTTTTACCGGAAATATATTCACCAACCCAGCCTTTGAAGCATATTTCTAGAAACAGACAAAAAAAGAAAAAAAATCAAGAAAAACAAAAAGCAATTATATGCGGAAATTATTTTCCGCACAAGCAAGAACCCTGGACGTAAGAACTGAAGCTAGTTGGGAATAGATGAAACGGTAAAGTAAATAAACTCAACTATTCTAGGGTAATTAATATAATATACACGATATTTAGTAAATAATGAACATTAGTTTGAATAAAAACCAGAAAAGAATTGGGAGGCGTTTGGGGGTTGAAAGAAGTGGAAAAAAAAACAAGAAAAAAAGTCTAAGATTTGAGTGAAACGGATTTAACTAAGAAGTGAGTATAAAAATTACACAATAAATTCACCACACATTTGCAGTCACACAAACAAATCTCAATCTCTCCAGCTTAGCATCAAGAAGAAAGAAAGATCAGGTTAATAAGTAGTCATACATATCCCAGATTATTATATGATCTGCTCTACCAACTTCTTGAACGACAACGACCATACAAACTGCTGTACATTAACGTGCAATGTATATGGTGATGATAAATGTGTTACAGAGTATATACAAAAATTATATATATTTCACGGTTTATACTCTGATATCCAAATGTTGATCATAACCTATCTCGCTAGATCTTCGTTTTTCAGTATATATTTTAACTCGAGTACTCTGTCTACATCGAAAGCACTACTTTCTAATCACTTTACATAGTGCCATTGCATTACCATTACTGCTACCAGTACCATTATTATTATTATTTCCACTATCGTTAGACGGTTATAAAAAATAGCAATTCCAGGATTACCGTCTAAGAGACCTATGTCTTCATTTAACAAAAACACTATTTACAACCCTTCACCGTTATCGTCACCCAAATCAAATAAAAGTATTCACGATAGTAATGGATCTGCAAAACCCAAGATACGACACCCTTATTGTTGTTCCTCTTCTTTCTCCCCTTCCACAGATTATAGTAATCTTCAAGATTTCGATGGCTTCAACGTCAATAATATGACATATTATGGTATCCCGCCCGAATTTTTGAATCAGCTTGCAACAGTCCCATTATTCAATAAAGCTCCAACGTCATTTCACACCCAAGTTGCTTCTAAATTAAAGCTAATGCATTATCATGCACAAGAATACATCATTAAAAAGGGCGATCCATCTAAGTCCATGTATTGGATTTTGAAAGGAACAGTAAGCGTCAGTTCAACTGATGGTGAAACGGTGAAACTGTTTATGCTGAATTAGATTCTGGAGCATTCTTTGGTGAAATCGGGATATTATTCAATAGGCCAAGAACTGCTACTGTTATAGCTAAATCAAGAGTATTAGTCGGTGTATTAACTGCTGATTCCTTAAATATTGTATTAAAGAATTATCCATCAATAGAAAGAAGAATTAGAGACGAAGCCCAAGAGAGATTAGCAATGCAGGATAGGAAGAATAAAGAATCATACAAGTCTATTCAAGAAACTGCTCCTCCGACTATTTCCATCCAAGATTTCATTACAAATTTGCGCATCTTTCGAAAGTTACCAGTAGATATTATTCATCAACTCGCCCTTAATGTCGAACCATTGTCTTTTGGATCCTTTGAATACATACTACGTAAAGGTGATAAGGACAGTAGTGATATTTATTTTATACTTGAGGGGGAAGTTGAAGTATTAAAAGGCGATGATATAATTGAAACCCCATTAGCAAGGTTATCAGCCGGAAGCTATTTTGGAGAAATGTCATTTTTAAATTATTTGCAAAATAAAAGTCAACCTAAGACCAGAACTGCATCAGTAAGAACCATATCAAAATGTGAATTAATGGTCATTAAATCTGATAATTTAGAAAAATTATGTGATGAGTATCCAGATATCATTAAGGATATGAGAAATACTGCTGAGCAACGTAATGAATCATACAAGCTGGATTTAATTGTGCCTAATTGCTCGCTTATTCCAAAGCATTCCACAAGATCATCGCCATCCTCTAAATCACCTGTCAGCGCTAAGAAATTACTCGATCAGTCCGCACCAAAGAAACGATGCCTGTCTTTTGCTGATTATGTCCCGTTGAACAAACGTATTAAACTCGCTGGTCTTAAGAGAAGAAAGTCATCTGCCCTTGCTATTACTGAGCCATTGCCTGATAAAATTTTGATAAAAGTATTTTCTTATCTATCATTACCTGAATCAATGAAATTAAGAATTATAAGCAAAAAATGGAGGAATTTGTTATATACTGGACCTTTTTTCAAAAGTCTTGATTTAACTCCGTGGAACACTTTGATTGACGATAAAGCTTTAATAAATATTACTAATTTTGTAGGACACCGTCCCCAAATAATTGATATTTCAAATTGCTTCCATATTACTGATGAAGGATTTTCTTATATGGTTAATGAAATTGGCATCTCTGGTAAAATTAAAGTATTGAAAATGAAATCTAATTGGGAAATAAGTGCTATGGCAATAATGGATCTAAGTGTGCCCAGTGTAGGAAAAAATTTACAGGAATTAGATTTATCTAATTGTCGTAAAGTCAATGATGGTGTACTTCAAAGATTATTTGGGGATGATCATAACGAGAATGGTGTTGGCTGCAAAAGTTTGAAAATTTTAAATTTAAGTTATTGCAAACAGTTAACTGATAATGTAATGTTCCATATAACCCAAGCAAATTTGAGATTGGAGAGCTTGGATTTAACTAGGTGCACAGCAATTACTGATGAAGGATTTGAATATTGGCGTTACCTTGAATTCCCGAACCTAAAGAAATTATCAATTAAAGATTGCACCTATTTATCTGATAAATCGATCTTCGCTATTGCAAATCTGGCAATCAATTTAGAAATTTTTAACTTGAATTTTTGTTGTGCGTTGACTGATGTTTCAATGGAGATCTTATGTGTTGGTTTACCCAGGTTAAGAGAGTTGGATGTTTCATTTTGCGGTCTGGCAGTTAGTGATTCCTCATTAGTTGCAATGTCATTACATTCGAAAAGTTTGGAAAAATTAGTATTGAAAGGTTGCGTTCGGGTTACTAGAGCTGGGGTCGATGCGTTACTTAGTGGAGTATCTCCTTTAACTTATATTGATATTAGTCAATGTAAAAATGCTCATATATACCCTGGAAATTATCCAGCTCACGAATTAAAAATAAATCCACAAACCAGATCAGCATTTATAACAGCAGGACCATTCAAAAATATCATTGAAATAGTTTTATAGACTCATAGATTATTACTTCTTTTTCTGCTTTTTTTTGACTTTATCCTCAAAATCGATATTCGAAATTGGTATACCTTTTTCCTTCAACATTTCTATGATCAAAGCTCCATGAGGTCCTTGAACTTGAACAGAATCTTCTGATATAGTAGATGATCCAGAACATTTGTTACGTAATTCTTCAGCTAATGCACCTGGTTTTATGAAGAATTTCTCGAAATTCGAAACTTTCGTCACGATTTTTCTACCAATCTTCATTTCCGTCACTATATGAATCTTTGGTGGTGTCCCTTTACAAACTTGCTTGACTCCATTACTGCTTATTTCATAATATGGTGAAAAATTACTCAAGAAATCTTTGAAAATTTGATCACGAGCAATCTCTTGCCCCGGAGGCTTGTTTACTGGCTTCCCAATTATTTCATCAACTTTAATTTTCTTTGGATCTTTAGCAACCAATTCAAACTTCTTGACATATGATTCAAACAAGGAACGTAATTCACCAACTGTATATAGTTCATCATAGGCAGCATTAAGCTTGTTAAAAAACATACGTGACTTACTCGTTGGTTTGTACAAGGTTCTAATGGACATTGTATTATGATTGCTATTGGATATGAACTTTTTTGGCTTATTGATCTTGTGAGGCACGAAATTCTCAATAGTGGGTGTATTTGGAGACATCAATTTGGTCACTGATAAATCTTCATCCTTCCCTTTAACATCAAGGTAATTAAGTTTCGACATTGCTTTGAGGAATTTTGAAGTCTTTTTCCATGTAGTCTTTTTGATATTGGCGTACGAGTGATCCATTGCCGGTAGATTCTTGTATATATACGATGACATGAACGTAGATGCTGAAATAGGTAATTCTATTTTCTCCAACTTGATTGTCTGGAAAACAGACTTAATAAAAAAAGTGTCGACTTCTTCAACTGTTAATTCAACCATTTGTTCGTTGGCATCGTCAATTGCTTGGTTTACTCCGTCGATTTCCTTAACTTGCGCCTCTGGTTCTTCTTTTCCTTTTCCATCATCATCGCTCTCCATTTGCATTATTGGAACCTCTGGATCCACGTGAATTGGCACTGGAACATCGACTTCCTTGTTAATTTTGCTCAACTCATCATTATAATGATGAAGTATCTCAACTGCAGTACCAGTCCTACCAATAACGTCATCAAATTGAGTCATATTGAAATTGCAATGTCCGATAGCCATGATCAAATGAGGTGATTGACTGCTTGCAACTCCAACAAGAGATCCTTTTGTTGCTCTACTATCAAATGGAGGAATAGTTCCCGGTAGCATTAAATCAGCTCCATTTCCTAAAATTTCAATTACATGAGAATGCGTCTTGATAACAGGAAGAATATACGGACATTTCCATAAGGTATACATAGTTGGATAAATCTGAGAATCACGAGTACCGAACCATGTAGGGATTTCTTGATCATCAAAATAGATTGTACCTGAATGTTGTAATGGAGACTTATAAGTTGCTTTTTTACTTATTGATGGTAAAAGCTTCTCTAAACCCTCCTTTGTGAGCTTTTCTACAGGTAGATTATAAGTATCGCATATTGTGAATAAGAGCTTCTTTCTTTCAGAAGATTTAATATTGGCTGATGCCTTGGCCTGTGGACCTTTTTTAAACATGTATTGAAATAAATGAAAGAACAAGAACGAAGTGAAAAATCAGAAGAGAGCTAGACAAAAGAAAAAGCCGAGTGATTTGAAATATTTGAAAACACAAACCAAACACTTTGTTACGTATTTATATCAATGACAACTACCACATCGAAAGAGTCACTGTCCATTGCAAGAATAAGGAATGTAATTGTTTTCACGGTCGTTCTTTTTGTTTCTGGTTTCGGCTATCCGTTGTTTCTTTACACTACATCGGTTTATCGTTCTGATTTACCAGTAAAAGAAATACAGAATTATGATTTAAAAGACTTAATTCACTTTAAAGTCCCCATTTACATAGATTACGGAAATCATCCTAGTTCACTTAATGAGAATACTTTTAACGAACAACTCAAGAATAGATATCCCAATTTGAAGATATGGTCAATAGAATTTGTTGATGAACCTACAGATTACGTTATCAAGATTCATGATGCACCAACTCCAAGTTTTCAAATAAACAATAAACAAATAGATCTATACATAAATGATGAAATCCCGATAGACTTATTTTTATCATCTGTTCTACTCGATTCTGTATTCAAAAATGAAGTAGACCAAATTTCTGCCCTAGTTGAAAATAGAGATATTCCCAATGCTGTTGCATTTCCATACACTTCCAAGTTTAATTTGGTTTTTTCATTGCTAGTGGAAAATGGTATTCAAGTAAATTGGGATATTGCAGGAGCCCTTGAAAGGTTCGAACCAATATTAAGTCAATTGCAGAATATTTCATCATTCAGTATAAGCTCACAAATTCAGTACTATTCAAAATTATCAAAAAAATATGAAGGCATAATACCTGAATCTGATTTATCTACATTTATAAATTTTGGTGAATGGAATTTGAATAATTATGACATCAATCCAACAATTAACTTTTTGATTTATTTCCCGGAATCACCTTTAACAATTGAAAAATCGGACACTAATTCTTTCTTGGTGCCTCAATGGGGTGGAGTAGCAGTTTTTAATAAAAGATTGCCTTCCATGAAAAACTCCACAATAACTGCGGAAGAATTGTTCCCTATTATGGATATATTTGCCTCTCAATTGTTTCAATTATTGGGGATCGCTCCAGAACCTAAATCTCCTGCACTCAGGATCGACTCGTTATCTAGAGTTTTGATTTACAAAAACATTAAGAAGTCGTTGGAAAATTTATCATCATTAGTAAAATTATCCGAATCTTTGAAAGAAATCACCATCCCGGAAGAAACAAGGCAAGAAGTTTTAACCTCATTACGCAAAATCAGTGAAGCATTAGCCGCACAAGCAGATATTGCTAAAGCAACCAGGTTATCGGCAGAAGCGTTGGCAGCGTCAGATAAAGCGTTTTTTGAAAAAAAGATGGTTCAGCAAGCATACTTTCCTAGTGAACACAAGTTGGCTGTTTTCTTACCCTTATTAGGGCCAATCGGTTCAATTGCACTTTTTGGAATATTAAAATTGATCAAGGAGAGAAAAAGTAAAGTAGACTAATTTACAACATTTTGACTGTGTATTTACTAACCTAAAACATACTTCTCAATATATTTTTTAATCTCTGAAGTAGCCCAGGTCTTTCGTAAACTTATTCAAGCGTTGTGATAACGTCCGTTGATTGAAACACTGCCAAAATCAATTGAGTCATATTAATGAAAATCTTATGGGAATATAATTTATGTGCTGTATTTCATTATTTACTGGATAATTTATTTTAAGCACGTTTTTTTCGTATAAGTTATATAATCAAGAAGGAGATTTGAATCAAAATACAGTAATTTCTTAAATTCAACAGATTTAAGTAAGGTTTAAGATATTACTTGTTTTTCTTGTTAAGGCTACTGTTAGAGTGATATGAATCAAAAGTTCGGTGACATAGTTGTGGGCTAGGCAGTTGGTTTGGCGAGATTACAAGAAACCCAGGATGAAGATAAAACCAAAATGCTTTTGGCCGTATTCAAGAGTACCTTTTGGAAGTCTTATCAAGTTATTTCTGACATGTGCACAATATGGAGGATATCGCTGATTGCTACTTAACCATAGCTGATGATTGTAATACATTATGCATCATAATTAGTGAATCCTTAAAACTGCTGTTAGTCGCCCTGGCTAATAAGAAAACTAGGAACAAAAGCATTGGTATAAGTTTGTTCAAAGCAGCGAGTGAAACAACAGAGGCAAATAATGTTTTTCATTGTCTCAGGTATAGGTGACAACTCCAGAAGTCGGTGAAGTTAGACGGCTTTGTCAGCTTCCAGCGATGATATTTGCAGGGTTAACTTCTGAAGAAAGTAGTGAAACCCTGTTTTTTTTACAACTTAAAGAAGTCAATTGAGTTTGAAATAGCTTCTATGAATTTAGAGGCATCAGTACTCTGTATTTATATATAGCTCGATTTCGTATGCTTTTTTAGTTGTATTGCAGGGCATTAGTCGTCAGTGGCCAAAAATATACAGATACTCTCCTTATTTTTGATATTATTTTGTAAATTCAACAAAATTCTGGATACATCAAGACAGGCATTAAAAGCTTATTCCCATATGAAAAAACTCGAACTTTCGAAATCCTCAATCATTAAACTTCTATGGAAAGACAGCGGTTATAGATATTTAGGCGGCTTAATTCAATTCTTGGATCTGCATCAGCTTTAAACCAATATTTTGCGATAGTCTTAACGTACGTAGATGGCACTCAACTTTTGAGGCGAATTTCGCATTTAGGTGCAAAAAGGATCAGAACCTTATAAATTAATTTCTTATAGCTCTTGCCCAAATACCGTAAAGTTACTTTGATCATTGTGTCATTGGGTCCATGGTTTTCTGTTAATTGTTAGAATCTAGTAGTTTGATATAAATATTTAAATATATAAAAAAAAAACAAAAATATAAAACAAATTCATTCATAATCGGCTTTTAAAATGGTCTGAGATCGGTTTCCGTAGTATTTTTCAATTGAGCTAAACCAATTGCATCTATTTCAAAATCAACGGCAACATACATATATCTAAAAATATATGAACCAAGCAGCGCGGTGTTACCTTTATTGATGCTCAAGTGGCAATCCTTTCCAGTATACAGTGGATTAGTAAGTGCTTTAAATGGAAATGTAATCTCCTTTCCATTCAAAGAATAAGTGATTGTTTTGCCCTTTACTGCTGCACAAGGAATAGAACCCGAATTAGTATTAGTTCCCAGTGAGAAAGAGCTTACAAGCTCTCCATAAGGCTCAGAGGGCAAATATCCACCACGGAAACCTGTGTCCATTGAATAAGTCTTGTTAACGGTGATATTCTTACCATCAAATAAAATATAATCCAAATGAGCTGCAATGTTTTGATTTTTAATACTTGTCCACGAAAGCTCACCATCGATTTTAGCTTGGTCGACACCTCCTAGAATTAAGGAACCTTTTGTATCATCAATAGATTCTAAATAGAATGAATAGGCAGCTTTATCAATAGTTCCTCCATTTTTAGCTGCCCATGCAATATTTTTATTCAACGTATCTGCTGGAGGATGAGCCAATCCTAACAAACCTTGAGAATAACTGCCTTGTTCATGAACATCACTGAAAAGTAATTGTGGAATTTTGACTCCACCAAAATATAAATCATCGCGCACAAGTTCACCTTTATAGTAAGCTTTAGCACCAAAAGAAGAAGACGAGCTTTTACCTGTTCTGTTAATAGTGGTGGAGAGTTCAGAATTGAAAGCACCGCGTTTCTGGCAACTGTTGCTATTTGTACAAGTTAAATTTGTATCCGGTATTTGAGTTAACCAACTGCCAGTATCAATCTCGAGTGAAACTTTGTCTTTATTTGATCCAACCTCAACATCGGCGAGCCAAACCGAGTCAAGTGTAATTTGTGATTCACCAACATCTCTTCTGACAGCATTCTGATTCTTCACAACATCGTAATCAATCTTTATAACTTTGGGATCACCTCTTTTACCTATACTAGCGGCATTAGCAAGGACAGCCAACAAAAACAAAACTGAAGATTTGAATAACATATTTATTGTTGTTTAATGTAATGACTATGCGTAATAAGTTGGCAAAAACACATATATATATGCTATTTTCAATCTAGTTAAAGGCCCAATTCCAGAGAATACTGGATGCTCATGAAGGATTGGCATCCCTTGTGAAATTCTGTGTAATCGGATTAACTTGATTCATTTCATACAGTTGCTCCCCTCCCAAATAAAACAACCATACAGATCGCAACCAGTCATAAACCTGAAACAACTTAAACTTAAAATGATTAGTGGCAGGAACTCAACTGCCTCGTTTATACAACATTATCATTAACAAACCAGTTTTTGAAAACCAGAGCTTCATGATAACATGATTATCCTGGATTTTCAATCTTTGCTTTGACCTATTAAAATGTGTAGTATTTTTGAAGAATAGAAGTAAAAGTTGTAACTAAAAAAAACAATGAAACTAGAAGGCAAGCTTTGAAATTTTGATTTCGTACAATAACGTTAATAATATTAAATTCCTAATAAGGAAGCACCTGTTTGAGAACATTGAAATTATTACTAACCAGAAACGTTGTAACAATTGCCTCCATGGTTAGCTATACATGGGCTTGTTGGGTGATTTTTGTGTTTAAATTGTCTGGGATATTGAAGGAGAGTGTACAATCAATCAAAAACAGGATGAAAAAGAATCAATAAATTATGCAATTAATCATCTTGCAGATTCAATCTTTGTTTGGCATTTAGTAGCCCTGCCTTCTTGACATATCTTGAAAATCATTAGAAAGATGAAACTTTCAAGATGGTGATTAAAGGACCACAGCTATCGACGGGTTCCTCATTGGAGTTGCTCTATCTCACATAGGCTCTTGTTGAGATTATTCGGAGGTTCTATGGTTGAGAAAGAGTCTGATTAGGACGTCCAACTTGGCTCACAAGAACCATTATCTTTCCTTTGAGCTTTTGCTTCAATTGGGCGTTTATACAGTTCCCTACATATCCGAGCGGATCGGAGTATTGACCTCTAAACAATGTATCGCTATTAAGTGGCTGGAATCGCACCAAACCTAAAACTTAGCAATAATGAAACAAGCGCAAACTTTAACTTTGATTTTCGTACAACCACGTTAACCTTATTATGTTGCTAATGCAAGGAAGACTGAAAAAGTACTCACTAATTCAATAACCAATAGAATTAACAAATTATGGCAATTAGGCATTTTGCATCTTTGTTCAGAGGTTCTACGGTTGAGAGTCTGATTAGGACTCCAAGCTTGATTCAGGAGTATCATTATCTTCCGCATCGAAGTTTTACTTTAATTGGATATTTATACCATTCCATATGTGTTCGAACTGATTGGAATATTCAAATCCAAAAAAGGCATCACCATAGAACTCTCGATGCACGACCAAGACCTAAAGATTTACTCAAATATTCACATTGACTTTGTGAGCTTTCTGTACAAACAAAAGCATCACCATAAGCGTGTAGCGAGCTTTTCATAAATCTATTGAAATATACTAGGCCAGCTTTAATTCTTAGAAGTAACAAGATCAAGAATTCACTTTTTTTGGTGTTAATCGTTCATCAGTTATAGAGTACTTTGTTTAAGTCGTACTAGGTGGAGAGCAGTACTAAGAACAGCAGCAGAAAGTAAGCTTAATTTTACAACAGGCCATTAACTTGTACACTTTGTAGAACAAATGAGGTGTACGTATGATTGGATTTGAATTATAGCATTGGTATTGGAGATAGGTTTTAACGTTAATAGTTGAGTAGGTGATTCTTCGGAAAAGCTGTCAAGTTTATGATTGGTACTATTTTGTAAAAATTTATTGTAAATTTTGTAGAAATATGTGTGATTCAAAGAAAACGGAATGATTTAGTCGGATAACCTTAGGTATAATAAGAAAACCTTGAGTTGTGTTGTTTCTTTTTAAAGGAGGTAGAATAAGATGTTGAGAGTTTATTGGTTCAAACAATTTCTGCAGGTATACTTTTGCAGCTAAAATACAACAGTCACAGCGCTGGCATTTTGACGTAAGACTATTACATCGATGACTTAAATTATGAGCAACATAATGGCAAATGCAAAGTCCAATATAATTAGATTTTACTAACGCTTTACAAAATTTCCATGTCGCACCCAAGGCTAGACTTTTCCAGAATGTTTAGTTTCAGGGCTCTGACATTTTAACGTAAAGGAACTGTAATTGACAGCAACAAAATAGCAAACACTAGAACCTATAAAATTTCTATTAATACTTCACGAATGGCCCCTGCGGTTAGTGAAGACAATCATCTACAAATTTAGTAGGTTCAGAATTAAAATAATTGAGACCGGAAAATTTGGATCGGAAAACTTGGAAACGCAATTGTTTATTTTGCATCACACTAAAATTATCCTACTGATATTATCATTAATTGGAGATGTGAGTTCTCCAAATCTTTATCGATGAGGAAGACAGTATAAATAAACTGAAAAGTCCAAAGGTGTGAAATGTTTGATTTTTTTACTCTATCCATTATTGTTCACAAGAATGTCACAGGAAAACATCTCGAATGCATCTACTGCAGATGTCAATGAAGTACAATCCAAAGTTGAAGAAGAACAAAAACCTCAAGTAAAAAGTTCAATTGGTAACAAGCCAATGTCGGCTTATATCGGTACTATCATAATGTGTGTCCTTATTGCTTTCGGTGGATTTATCTTTGGTTTTGATACTGGTACTATTTCAGGTTTCATCAACATGAGTGATTATAAGAGAAGATTTGGTCACCGTAATTCTGAAGGTGAATACTACTTTTCCAATGCTAGAATCGGTTTATTAGTTGGTTTGTTTAATGCTGGTGCTGCTTTAGGTTCGCTTTTTTTGTCTAAACTCGGAGATTTATTTGGTCGTAGGATAGGTATAATGGCTGCCATGCTTCTTTACATTGTTGGTGTCATTGTTCAAATTTCAGCTTCCCATAAATGGTATCAAGTTACTATTGGTAGGAT